>BHDV01040674.1:56077-66278 GCA_005406045.1 Adoxophyes honmai | reverse complement strand
ATCACTTTGCCCGCCAGGGCTGGGCATTATGAATAATGCCCGGGCATTATGTATAATGCCCGCATTAATCACTTGGTCCATAACAGATATATCTGTATGGCTGAGACGCACCGAGTTGTAAAGGTTTGTCGCGACATTCTGCTAGGCCCTCTGGTCTAATAAATAAATACATCAGTAATGAGTCCTCAATATTCTGTCGCAATGATATTTTCTAACTTGACGTGTGCGATATATTGTATTAGTGACGGGTCGCGGCACTCGTTCCCGCCACCTACTGGCACGCTCTGATTGTTTCGATCGCCTCTCGCCGTTGTATTTATTTCCTCTTGACTGTTTAATGATAATAATTTAAAACAAATGCGTATGCTATATGTATATATAGCAAGTTGGTTTTCACAAATGGGGTACACAGAGTATACAAAACATTACACAGACAAAACTATGGTTCGTGACGGCTTTTAGCATATTATAGTAAAACATATATAATAAAACAGATTAATAATTATACCAATACAACAATGGTGATTGTGCTTAAATGCACGAAGCGCTACGATTAATAAACGATAAACGATAGGTAGGTACAATTTTATTTATTAACTCTACTTAAGCTCTCGTGTATCTGGCGACAGACTACGAGAGAAACTAAAAGTCTTTCAATTCAGAGCCCCTTGCGCGAAGTGTTTTTATCGTTTTTGTTTCTTTAAATGAGTTGATCACACGCTCACTGGATTATGTTGGTTCATTAAAATACGGAAAAATTCAACTGAACTAAGCAATGCACAGTGGTAGGTAGTGACATTTAGAAGTTTTGCGTACTGATTAACCATGCATGCTGTGTCAAAGGTCGCGAGCTTGAATTCCACTAGGATCAAACTTCGGATGATGAACAATATTAATAAATAAATGTGCAATAATAACTTTGACGGAAAATAAAGTGGGTAACTATCAAGCTTGCAAAGGTTTTGGTACTTAACGTTTTTGATAAGGTACGACATTGAAATTGAATCAACACATTCCGTTAATAATGCACGTCGAAGGACCAAATTAGCTGCGAATATTTAACAATCTCTTTTTTAGAAAGTAAAGCTAATGCTATCTTCAACAATTTCTTTGGCGTATCTTAAACTCCTGAAAGAAGTTTAATGGAAGGTCATCAATCCAACAAAACGCGCCTGAACGAGGTGAGCAATGTGATGTTTCCAGTTGCCTCTAATTTTTCAACTCAATTACCGTTGATCGTTTTCTTTTGCAGAACCCCTCCTTCGCTCAAAAGAAATAAAAGGAAGTTAATTAAATAATAGAAGTCGGCAGCCGACCGGGACGAATCCTCAATTATTCCAAGACGGTATTCAATTGGGAGCATGGAATGACGTAGAACTCTTAGCAACGGTAATTAACCATAGGTTATTGGACTACAAAATACGGGTGACAATACCTCACCTTAATTACTCGAGCCCTATTTGCCACAATAAACAATATGCAATATAATGCTAACTTCGTACAAATGTACGAAGATGAAGAATAACCCTCACTTTCCTTTGACTAAACTCTCATTGGATACGTTTAAGTAGCCTTGTTTATTCCATTTTATTGACCCCATAATCCGTTCTAAGCTTCTAATACTGTTTTATTCGGTCATTAAACTAAAATGAGGTGCAGTTTTAATTAATGTCATTTATCCCATTATTGTTTCTTCATATTCTCGATTCTGCACATTATTTTCTATTCTGTGTAATAATAATAAATTTCGAAGTAATCCCTGTTAATTCGGACATCAGGGCTATTTAAAAGTTAACGAATCTTTATTTAAAATCAAATAGTATGGCGACAAGCATCATCGCAGCGATTTCCCAAAGGAGGTCAATTTTCATAAATTTTTATTAGGAAAACGTGGGTCTGCGTCCATCCAATTTGATCCGCAGTAGTCCCTAGCCGGCGAACACACGCCGGTTGTAATTCCTGAAACACGGGGCTTGAGTGCGTATGCACACGAGTTATGTCCCTTTATGCCTAAACTTCCCATGAATACTGAGGAAAAAATGCATACTTTAGGTATTTCAATTTTAGTATGATTGAAATAAATCTTCTGTTACAGTGAATTATATTTTTACTCAGAGTAAAGTTTTTGTCACGTATGTCAGATTTTGATCACAGTGCTCGTTCCTTTAAAAAGAAGAAGGCTGTTCTGGCTGTAAATTCAACTGTATTTTTTATACGGATTTCGAGCGCGACTCTTCCTTAGTAAGAGGCGTTGGCGGGGGCGAGGTATTACATACGTCAGTGGGGACGGCAGGGATGGCGGGGAACAACATCATGTGTCGGTTTGACGTGCTATCTCAGCCCCACCAAGTCCCTAATCGTAAGAAAGATCGTGTATACAATTGTCGATAGCGAGGAAGTACTTTCTACTCATGTAGTTTCATAATATTTAAGTTAATTTACAAACCATAACATTTTTAAGTAATGAAATAAAATTGACATGTTTTAGTTAGGTAAACATATTGAACATTTCGGTTACGGTATGGTTTAAGCTTCTCACCGTTACAAATTGAACTTACTCACGTATCTTTGTTGGCAACCAATACTCTCTCTCTCTGCCACCACTCAGACAATATGCACTGAATATTGCAAATTGTTGCTTTTAGGTGAGATTGGGTGTCAGTTAATGTCATTACATTAATTTGGATGTACGTAGGTGTAGCTCTCAGCGCTCGTAGTTTGCTCTGATTTTAACCTTCGCAATGTACATTGAAAATGAATTGTTACGTACACATTTAGTCTTAGTGCCAAATCAAAAGTTTCTTGGGACAGATAGCCTTGCAAGCTTTTGAAAATTTGTGACTAGTTCAAATACAGGTTTCTAAAATTTTACTCAGATCATTACCTATTGACTGTGAGCACTCAAATTAAGCCCATTGAAAATGTTGAATTATTTCTCAGCCACTGTTTATCCGGAACATTGCGACACGACAGCTGACTTCCGTCGTCTCCGAGTTTCGGTCTCGACTGAATAAATTATAATTTATCTGTGACGTTATGTTCGCTTCAACCATTATCTTTCAAGCCATGAAACATTTACCCTGAAATGCCACAAAATAACAAAACATTAAATTGCTTTTCAACGATACAGAACGCAACTCAGTAAGTAAAGTGGCAGCGTGAATCAGTTCCGTTGTTCAGTTTCCTTTGGTTTCGCCTAGCCATAATTTGTCGTTTTCTTTTCCTTGCAATTTGCCGGACGATGGCAATTTTTACTTTTTTACGGCGGTGAGAACTATTTGTCTTCATATCACTGTGCGGAACGTTTCGCTAAAGGAGAGTAGCTCGTTAATCACAAGTGCTTCAGCAGTAACTTCCTAACGTTTTTTCTTTCAGCACTAAACTTGCCGTTATTTTTCTTGGACTATGGATATAAATTTTGCTATTTAATTCTTGACTCGGGCTAATTAATTACTCAACTTGACAGTGTTTGTAATTTTTCAATGAAAAGATAATAAAACGTCTTTAAAAAGAAGAATCATCCATTACATAAAGCCGAATGGCGGTGCGGTTATACGAAAAAGCCTATTACACGAAAATACAATATCCCAGCTCAGAGGCAGCAGAGCAGTGGCTAAGCAGATTGTCGGAGTAACAAATGGGCCAATCCCATGACTGGTCCTTAAAAAACTTTCCGGATTTTCCTACGAAACCCTTGCAATTCACCCTTCAAATATGTCGTAATGATAGCAAATTTGAAGTTATGTCACGTAGGATGGATCTGGAGTTGCCTGCATAATTTATGTTAAGTACCTACCTAATTAATCATGCGCGTGCTGGTCCCGATGAGAATTATACTCACTCATGCGGAGCCAAGCAAACTAAGTGCCGTGCAAACTGCATGTCCTTAGCATTGTTTATTTTAGGAAGAATATATCTTTCCAATGAGGAATGTGACTTATCAAAAGCATAAATGGTGTTCATGTTTAGATTATAACTGGCGTTAACTCCAAACTCTGTTTTCAGTTCAAGGCTCTTCGTAAAGTGTTTTAAATCGTTGGAGTGACAAAGTCTGGAGCGCGATTAAGCCCACTCTGCGATTTAATTAAGCCTACGTACATTTTATTGAGTCGTACAACGCGAGAAACAGTAGTTTGTTGAAGAGAATCCAACTGGGCAAATTTGCGGAAACTTGGCGGCCTACTCTGTAGGTAGAGGCTTTATTTCAATACATTGAATTGCAAAGCAGCCACTGTGGAATCCTCTTTGCAGTCGTATCAGTAGGTACTTGCGTATTTATTTTAAGAAAATAGACGGTAAGTAGATTCATCGGCGTCAAATTCTAATTGTCTTTCGTTGATAACCTAACTTTAGTTTAATACTTACCCCATTTGCTATAAACAGTATCTCATCAAAATATCCAGAAAATGGGTACTTAATTAAATAAAACCGCCCTTAATTACTTTCTACCTCTTTCCCGTTTAATAAGGTAATTTACTTGACTTTATATCCCTCACTTTATCAGCATCCTTGCCTATGTTAGCGTTACGCTTCTTCGGGCGACGCAAATTACAAACGGTCTGGGCATGTTCCGCCTGACCGCACGTCCGATCTGATTTTGAGCCAGATAAGACCTTGACCCACCAAATTCAAAAGAATTTTAAATCCGAAGCGCGTGAGCGCGAAAATATTTTGTTAGAATCCTTCGGTTACATCACACGCTCGTTCATTGTTGCTTTTACCAAAAAACAACTGATGGTAAATGTGTTCTCTTTTCTAAATAGGCGTTCTATTGAACCCTTATTTCTGAATAAACTACTATTAAGTAAATTTGGCTCAATTGGAAGTCAGTTTAACCTGCTTATGGAGAGAAATAAAAATAATTCTCAAAGGGTTCCGAGTAAACCCACTAGTTTGTTACAAGAGGGTTTTATTTACACGTACTTGATTCGTCTGACCGACGGCGGTACAGATGGAATAAATATCTGGGCTTGCTAAAGGGCGGGGGTGAAGCGGTGTTGTTCCATCCGGCCACCTGACACGGGAAAGAAACACAGATTAAATATTTACCAGCATTCTTCTGTGACTCTCACCTAGCGCTCGAGTAAGGTAAAAGTTGAATTATTTGTCTACGGACGTTGTTTTAGTTACGACGATCTGGTGGAAATTATAGAAGGAAATTTAGACGCAGAGATATGGTTGGAACAGGCTAGGGATAGAGAACTTAGATCAAACGAATTCCCATTTGCATGCTAACTTACATTTGGTTAGACACGGCATTATTCAGGGTGTTTGGCGCATCATATGTCAACGCAATTTGGCAGATATGAGGGGTCATTTTCTATATTTTCAGCCCTCGTAAATATGTTAAATAAGATACCAAATAGGTAGAGATACCGATAATATACCATACCATAAACCTAAGGAATCTAAGAGTTAGCAAGCGCACTTTTAATTTGTCGATTTGCAGTCTCTGGTCGTAACTTTGTCTGAGCTCGGTGTTATTAGTACACTATCGGTTGGAGTTCTCTGATCCGGGTGCATTTGCCGAACCATTTCGTTTCACAATTACTCGTATCTGGCTTTAGAGCCAATGCAATTAAAGCCACCAGGATTTTGAATTTATCCAGCTTTAACGTTTCTAATTCGCACTGAGAAATACTGTATGTACAGTTATCTCACTGTTTTCATTAAGTATCTTGGTAAGTTTCAAAAATAAGTAAGTAAATAAGAATACATTTAAGATAACTTTTTAAGTTAAAATCTTTGTGCTGTATAAAGATACGAGTATCGACAGCATTGATTTCTGAACTATCTTATAACTATAGTATACGAGGATTGTCATAAATTAGGTACGTAATGGACGACTATCATTATTGTCAAGCAACGTATTGCCACAGTTATGTTTGTTGTAATTATAATAATTATCAAGTTCTGTGGTAGGCTGTAAATCGTTTGGTTCAATTGTTTATTATCAAGAATAAAAAGGATTGAGATGCACTTATCGTCCCCGTGATCGTCCCAATAGGTATACCGATATGGGATTGGGACATCGACTGCAAACAGTAAATTGTAACCGCAAAAGTATCTTTAGGCGGTACAAATACAAATACTTCTTTCATGCCTTATGCGGTTATAGGTCAATGGGAAGTGGTTTTGAGCCGTTATGCAAATATATGTGAAATAACCTATAAACGGTCATTATCTTTTAATTGCGCAAGCTTAGAGATTTCACTTTTTCACAGTTTTAAGGAACGACAAACTATTTGATAGGTAATAATTTCAATGTTTCATTTACACGCGTTCCTCAGACACCTGGTCTTGACATACTGACAGACAGACAAACGGACAGCGAAGTGGACCGATCAATTAATTTTATCCTTTATCCTTTAGAGGCACATAACCCTAAAAAAGAGTAAGTACCTACGTCACAGAAGAGGTATTTAAACAGGTATACAGTAATACTTAGTTATCTCTCTTAAAGTCAACCTTTGAGTGAATGAGATTGTTACCAAACATAAAATAACACAAAGAAAGATATCTACCTAGTTGAGTTGAGATGGACAATATAAGCTGTCTAAATATGCTCTTTGAACTAATTGAAACTGACTACCTAATAGCATGTAATAGTAATTAGTGCATTCAGGTTTGTCTTTGCCTAATGAGCCGACTAATCTTATGTAGTGCAACACTAGAGACAACCTAAGCACATGATAGGTACCTACTTGTGCCAATGAAGACATGGTATACAAGCTAACACATATTTGAATATTTATTCTAATACCTAATACATACTGCAGGGTAGGCAGAGACCACAGTAGGCTTAGCACGGCAACACGCTCTAATCGCGTCGCGCGCGGGTTAGTCTACCTGTTACTTTCTGACGTCTCTGGTTAGACAGTGACAGGTATAGTTTATGTCGCGCGTATCTCTACTCGCGCCCTGTCGTGCTAAGGCGGCAGAGCGCCATTCGCTTCTATCCTGGCATACTTCTATCGCTTCACTCACATTCATCTCTCTCGTCACGCTCGATGGTTTCGGGTACTTCTAATTTGGCCTCTTTTGAGAACATCGCCGGTCTGATCGATATACAAGTACGCTCTTCTACTAAGTACTTGTAATAAATAATCTGAAAACAGGACAGTCGCAAGTGTGGGTAAGGTAATGTTGTGCTACATACTATTAATGGATAACTAAAATAGGTTGAGAAATAGAAATAACTTTTAGGTTAACGAGGGTATTGTGTTACTGGTTAACTTAGAAATCGGCTGCTATTTATGGAGCTTACCTAACGATTATTGTAATCGACTAATTTAACCAAGGGCTAAAGCATTTACCTATACTTAGGTGTTTTTATCAGAAGTTAGGTCTTTGGCACTTGGTCTTTAGCATTTTGTTACTTTAATAAAAAAACCGCTATTGTAGTATCCCTGCTGTGAATACAACCTCGTGAATAAAAACAACGAAATGTAGGACATCTCGTAACATTTAGACGTGCTTAATTAAAATTTTCGTTAGTTTCGCTTGTACCTCGCAATTCGAGCGATGTTGTCCGACCGTATAATTGTTTTAATACAATTTGCTGCTTTTTACATCGACCTCTTGATAACCTTGGCCGGGTTTACTGGTCCACTAAGAAAATTTAAATTTTAAATAATAATAAAACGTTTGACTGTATCACGCTTCGCAGCCACTTCTAGCATAGTTTTAGGTTGGTAAAGATGGGAGAGGTATTATAGTGACAGGTTGCTAGCCTGTCGCCTAAAAACATACCTGAATCCACGGAAGAAATGGAGAGGTGTTATTCTATCCCGACACCACACGTGATACAGTCATAATCATGGTTTGATCTAAGTATGTCACGTTTCGTGTGATCTGCCTACCCCATTTGGGAACACAGGCGTGATTTTATGTATGTATGTATGTATAAAACGTTGGCAAGTATTCTAGCTGATTTTGTCCTCTTGGGATAAATAATAAGGTAACCTATATTAGTTGTAAATTGACCTTGAGCAGTGTACATACTTAGGTACATGAAAATCAAACTAATGCGGGCTACACACGGTAGCGATTAATCTGTGCTGACCGATTTACCCAGTTTTACCGGTTGTGTGTATAAGAAACGATTTCAACTATTTTTCTTATACATGGTCGATAAAACTGTGCTAATCGGTTTGCACAGATAAATCGCTATGATATGTGTCGATGAATGTTGTCAGTTATAACACTTTTTTTTTGTTGCCTTGTATGCAGGGCTGCAGGCGTTTGTGTGTAACTAGTGGTTAACATCGTCCCTTACCAAAAACGGGAAAATATTCCAGAAAATTGAACGATGCGTATCTGTACACTCTCGTGTACAGTCAAGGAAATTGATACCTGTGCCACTTTGAACCTTTTCATAGTGAGTTTCATTTTGCTTTGATTAGTAGAAAGTATGGTATGTCACAGTGACATTTCTTGTGAAACGGTACAAAGTGGCACAGTTATCAATTTCCTTGACTGTACCTTCTGATTGTTACCCGATTATAATAAATGCAATCTAAGGTTTTAATTTAACAAACTGTTCTTGCTTAAAAGTTATGATTCAGTGATTGTGTTGTTTCAAGCAGTAACCTAACGTCCAGGGATTAAATTAAACGCTCGGAAAACGAAGCGGAATAAAAATTAAGACTAAATTACTGGTTCGGGGTTTGTACAAACGGAGTCTCCGGGGAATTTTATACAAATGCATTGTGGAGGACGATTTGACTTGCAAAATCTGGTCCCGGGGCAGAGCCGCTGCAGCCGTCGGGCTTCGACTTTATACGACAAGAGATATTCGGAAATGTTCCCGGCTTTGCTGACAGAGCCGAAATATTAGAAACTTCCGCAGTTGACTTTGAGAGCCATCCGGTTGAGACGGTTGAACCACAAGGAATATTACATTGGTTTAGAGCATCCGTTGAAATCCGTGTCGAAGGGACAACTGTTCCCTTTTTCCTTGACGACTTAGATTTTCAAGTAATCAAAGTCTTACCGCCTTTCTGGTGGCGACATAAAAACAACGACAGTCTAGTGCTAGTAGCTCTAGCGCATCTTTTTTTAACATTAGTAACTCGGGGAAGTCAACCTCCATTTAGTGACTAAGGTATATGAATTTATTAGTTTACTTAAGGCTGACAACCTGACAGACGTGAAACCAAATTGTTCAGGTATCCATTTATACATACCTATATGTATACTTATTAATAACTTCTTGTTCCAAATCCTTAAAGCACCACAATTATGTTGCTGCTCATATAATGACTATGACGGGAAGGCGCGCAGACGAAGCAGTGTAATCATATTACTGCACCGGATCGAAATAGCAAATACAAAAGTTGACGTCTATCCTAACCCTAGGGAAAACTGTGAATCAAACTATGGCGGCACGCAGCTCAGCTTCCAGCTTTATTTACTCAGATGTATGATTTCGACATCTAAAAATATCCACAATATTGTTTACGTGTGTATTATTATGTTGGCGTCAGTGGAGAGGAAAAACTACGGAACAAAATACTTTGTTTATCCAGTGTTATATTGCTCAATGACATTCGGCGCCCATATTTGATACAAATATTGTGGTTGGTATCACCGGGAATCTCACGCCTTGAAAAGTATTTGTTTAGGTATACACTACGAGTGTTTCTTTTGACAATTAAGGAAAATATAACATGACGCTGTATACAAAACAAACGGTGAATTACATTGAACTTTTAACTTTCCAAGAAAGATCTCCCAGTTGCCATTTAGGTAGGTTGTACGTCTCCCAGCAATTTTTGAATAATGGTGCTTTTAAATGACCCTAACATTAATTCAAGCATTTGTCGAATTTATGGGCAAGATATTGGCTATCCGAGTAACAAATCTGTGGCCCCAATAAAAGAAACTATCCCAATGGGTGAACAAATTGTCTTAATAGTGGCCACGCTCCCTCCGCGCCATAGCTTCTGCGCGGTGAGTAATGCTCGCCCTCCCTTTCAGGGGATCAATTTTTGAAAGCAATTTCCGCAAAAATACTAATAATTTTATTTACTTACTAGTAATTTATACTCGTAACCCTTGCGCTCGTGACAAACCTTTTTTTTGGTTTCTGGGCAAATATCGCTCTGAAGTGCTGGTTGCATGTTTCCCTACCTTTTTAACCGACTTCAAAAAAGGAGGTATTCAATTCGGCTCTATTTTTTTTTTTTTTTTTTTTTTT
>BHDV01040674.1:35295-55271 GCA_005406045.1 Adoxophyes honmai | reverse complement strand
GTAAATACGTACATAAACAGAAGTTTCCTTTCAGGATAAAGCTAATTTGAAGTCGGTTTTTTTTTGTTTAAAATTATTTATTATTTGCCTATTCAAATTGCGCTAATAATAGTGTTGAGTAAAGTAAATTTGAGTTTGATGTTACTCCCAAAATATCCGAATTCCACGAAATCCCTGCATACCCAAGATATTCGATGCAAATATCAACATTCTAGATGCAAGAGCTTGCATTAGACACTATAACTTTTATATTTAGGCATAAGTCTCTTTTGTCGGTCTCAATATTAAGTTTCCTCTCTGTTTGTCAAAGGTTGGCTGTTAGAGATCCTTTAAACGATAAGTCCGCTTTGTACTTCGTCATTTCATTTGCATATAAGTTTTTTTGTGTTTTGTGTTCTTTCCTTTAGTACAAAAAAGTGTTTACATACATACTTAAGTATAAGTACATGTTTACATATCTACTTAGGCACTATGTGGGTAATTTTATATATCACATACCTATTGTTTTTTTCCGGCCTCAGATTCAGGCAAACGCGTAAAAGATTTCAAGTTAAATAATACTTTAACATATTTTATTGTACCGCAATACATGCTCTCTTGTTTATGCTATTGCTCAGAAACATATTTTCCGATTAAGAAACTTTAGTAAATAATTATAATGAACTAGCTTTCCGCCCGCGGCTTCGCCCGCGTGGAACTCGGTTATATTGCGGTATAAAGCTCAATTATAAGAAAACTTCTCGTTTCAAACGACACATAGCGCCATCGATCTATCATCTATCGATCGGTCATCGATCGATATCGATCTAGGTATCATTGATCGATATCGATTTATCAAGCAAACTATATTTTTGTTTTCCCTCGGGAACATCAATTTTTCCGGGATAAAAAGTAGCCTATTATTTAATCCGGACTTCTATCTTTACGTCTGCAAAATTTCAAAGCAATCGGTTCAGTAGTTACGGCGTGAAAGCGGAACAAACAAACACAAACAAACTCACTTTCTGACTTATACTTAATATTAGTAAGGATGTTTGAAATAGAAAACCATAACCCATTCCGAGAAACTTATTTCTTTCCGTCTAACGAGAAAATTAATTGGGTACTTTAAATAACCACGTTTAAATAAGTTTCTCCATATAATCCCACAAAATCTTAACTTTGAAGGCCACCCATCGAACTTAATTATAATTAAGTATAATATTCCGAGACGTAACCCAATCAAGATGGAAGAAAGTTTTGCGGAATGCTCGAGTTCCGAGAACTGAGCTCTCGCAGTAATGCCAGCGAGTCGGGGACAGACGGCGACGCTGCGGGCCGCCCGGTACGGGCCAACAGTTACACAATAATACAACACATAAAAACCATAACAAACAAAAATTAAACAAATAAGGTAAAAGTACCAATGCTCGACGCCTAACGCCCAGTAGATGACACCCATCTGTCACCTGTCTTACAATGACATAAGGTTGCCAGTGCCAATTATTGGTTCAGTGTCGAGCACAGGGACGTTTACCTTACATCAGAATACCTAATATCTCCAGATCCTTTTATGTGCTACTGATAATCTGTAGGTAACAGATTGACACTATTATGAGTACAAAATGACTCGAAAATAAAACTCCATTCCATGTTTAACAAACGAATATGAAGTGCTCACGACACCACCCATTTAAAATGAATAATTACACGTTAACGGCCTTTTAGATTTCGATTGTTGGATGAAAAGTATTGGTTGAAATGTTTTCGTTTCTCATTAGTAAGGGATCTTGATAAGGCGTCCAATAACAGCGAGTTTCCCATCAAACGCTCATTAAAAAGTAATCAATCGGGTAGGGCTGTGCCGATGGAGACGTTGCCATTCGATAATTTACAACAACAATGCAACTCGTCACGATTATTACACCCCGCCATTCCGGGGCGCTTCTTTGCCAATTGATGAAATTGTTCTCTAAGTAATTTCGAGAAAAATATCGATACTTAGAAACACAGAATGTTTGTTAACGCTTTGACTCGATTAACGTAATTAGTTTAATGGAGGAAACAGTAAGTGTAGAGCAATAACTGGTGTTATTGCTTATTATTTTAGGATATAACCTGCAACATATGAAAATAATAAAATACATAATTATGTTAGGAATCGGGAGGAGTTGGTTTTGATCAGAGGTGGTCGCTATCCAATTTTCTATTATGTCCTAAAGTTCCTAAACCTTTTATGTATAGGTAGCTCTTGTAGTTATTTTAATTAGGTAATAGGGACAATGATGATACTGACTACATATTTACAATTATATTATTATAGGACGTTAAACGCGTTCAATAAATAGATGGGAATTAACCTTTTAAAAATATTATTTCTATAAATTATTTGCGAAAGCCTAAACCATTTAAACCTAAATCTCGGTCAAATCACCTTTTAACCAAAACCTAACATGTAAACCAAACGAAATATTTCCATTATAAATCATGATAAATACCATTTCATTTGATGTTACGATAAAGTAAAGTAGGCGGGTATGGCGTATAAACACAGTATTAGGTTCAGCTAGCTTTATCATTGGCGCATGTTTTATATTTTAATTTAGGCTCTATCAACCGAACGAGATAACAATTTAGTCTTGAAATAAGTTCTTCTATCTTCTTTTTCCATATTAAAAATCAAGATACCGGCATTAAAAGAGTGACTTAAGTACCTCTTCCAAAAACAAAATTATGTTCTGGTTAGGTTAAATCAACCCGTAGCAAATTTCGAAAAAATCTATCATCAGAAAGTAACGTGCTACAAATACAGAGGGCGAAAAGTGCGAAAGTTAAAATGTAATCTTTATTGTGCGAGCTCATCAGCTCTGCTTTGGAATGAGCCCTGCGTCAGCACTAGCACGTAGGAGCCAGAGCTAATTGATTTTGTGTGCAGCTTCGACTATAATGAACACAGTTATTAGTTTCAGTAAAATAAGATGTAATAATAAACTTAAATACGCTCGAACTTTCCAAGAACTGCATAAAACTCGAGAACTAAACGTACTTAATTAATTGAATTGTTGCGCTAATACTCTGGCAATCCATCCAGAGATTCTGTACGACGGAAAAGCAAAGGTGAATGGGCGAAGCAATTAATTAAAGCAATTACTTCAACTGATCCCGATCGAACGAGTCACCCCTTGATTACGATCGAGTCGTTTCGTAAGGCGTCTTGATTAACTCCCTTCTGGGGCGCCACCGCAGAAGCACGCCGTACCGGATTCGGAAATGTTTTCACGGATTTCCTGACGTGTATACGTGTCCCATTCTATAACCAAATAATGTGTCTTAATCCTTAATTTTAAAGTATAAGGACAAATGGTTTCGTACGAAGAAGTAAATTGTCTTAAACCATTCCAGATCACTGCAAACTCCTATGAAGCAATTCAAAGCACCCAATCCACACAGGGCTTCGGGAACAACGAGCTTACCTACAGGTATATAAAGATAAAGACCTTTCAAACTGTGAAAGAGATTTTTCCCAACTTGCGCAGACCCTTGATTATAATACCTATTTTTTAAGTACCTACACCACTTTGCATTCAATAAAATGAAAAATAAATACGGATAGAAATTTTCAAAGAACGTCTTACAAAAAGCTACTGACTAAGTCTCTAACTAGGTGGTCGATTGAACACTATTCTGTTGATAGCTGCAGTCAGTTATCCATGCACTCTAAGTTATTGAAAACCTTCCAAATACTTCTCGCTACTTTGTTCTTCTTTGGAGACAAAGAAGGAGTGAAGGACATTTTTCTCCGGGCCTTATTTGGACTTTTGGTGAGTATTAGATCAGTGTTTAGAGAGTTAGGCTTAGGTTGGGCTTGATCTCAAATTAAGATCATTAATTAAACCCATTATAGCAATCTATCGAATACAGAGAAATGGGGTTCTCTATAAACTTATTTGATAGAAATATTGATAACTCGACTAAGGCTTGTCGTCAATGAGGAGATATAAGTAAATGTGTAGAGGGAACTGCTTTTTCTTGAAGAAAAAAAATTCTGTTAAATTCTGTTAATAAGTCGAGTCTGGGCAGATTTTTTTCTTTACCTTTATTTTTATTGGGGTAGTACCTAATAATTTTGCCGATTAGGGTAAATATTTCTTATTTTGAGTGTAGGAAAATTTATAAGAGTTGCGGGTTTGACAGATCACGCTTCTTATGGCTTTCTTGTTTTCATTAAGCAAGCTTTCTGTAAATAATTGCAATAATTATGTATTATGTACGTCTCATACTGGAGGTCAAAATAAAATATAAGATCGACGTCAGAGTCTACCATGGGCCTTTTGTAAATGGGGGAAATGTTTAGAAACAATTTAAGGGATTCAACTTCATCTATATGCCAGAGAGCAAATAGGCTAAATATTATGAGGTCCCAAGAAATGAAATTTTCCCCCTTTCAATGCCATTGAATACCGGGCCGAAAATGCGATATCTAAACACAAATTTACATACACGGTTCATTGAGTGAGTCGTCCAATGCATACAAAGAGGCTCCATTGAACGTGTGAACCTTTTGTCGAATAAACGAATGTAGGCTCGACTTGGAACTTCAATCATTTGACAGAATCGGTTTGGAGACACCCTGCAGTCTCTCTTCGTCTCTAGTAGAGGGGGATTAAATCGAAGGATACAATTTCTTAAAGCAGTTTCTTAATGTAAAAAGATATAAATGGATAGGGTGGGACCAAATGGGTATGAATAATACTTTCAAATTATTACGTGGTTTTATTAACAAATAAAATAACTGCCGTGTGGTGCCGGGTTAGAATAGCACCTCCCCCTTTCTTCCCGTGGGTGTCGTAAGAGTCGACTCTGGGAAAGGGTTAGTGTATTGTGGGCGATGAGCTAGCAACCTGTCACTAACATATCACGTTTAACCATCTGGTAACCCTAAAATTGCTAAACGTGGCACTGGATTTTCGAATTCATGTGCTCTGCCTACCCCTCTTAGGAATTCAGGCGTGAGAATATGTATGTATGTATGTATAAAATAACTTTGTCTGCCTGTTACCTTTCACTCTTCAACCGTTGAACTGATTACGACATTTGACATGAGTTGCACGTAGTTTGATCACAGTTTGATACTCATGTACAATGACATGAGTATGTGTGTAGTTTGAGTTCCGAACGATTTTTGTTTCCGAAAAAATGCGTAGGTACTTAGTAACTGCGAGATTAAGTAAGTTATACGCAAACGACATTTTTATCATAGTTAGTACCTAATCAAAAAAAGTTATTATGAGTACATGTAAGCATTTCTTTAAAAAAAATTAACAACTCAGAATTATCAGTAAGTACCTACTATTGATTTAGCCCAAGCCCTCTCATACTGAGAGGAGGTCTGTGCCCTGCAGTGGGACATATATAGGTTGATGATGATAATGATGATGATGATGAGTATGATGATTTAATAGGTAAAAAAACTGTCCCTTGATTTTCAAACAAATTATTTGAATAGATTACGAAAACGCGCATTAAATAAATCGACCAAGCGTCTAGTGTGTTCAAATCGATGGTGCAGTCGTTAACGAATTCGTTTGCGAGTTATCGCGGAATTGTATAGAGACGTGTCGACCGTGGCAGTTGTGCAAACGTTCCGCTGGCGGCGCTGCCTCGGTTTCCATACAATTTTGCGATAACTCGCAAACGAATTCGTTATTAACGACTGCACCATCGATTTGAACACACTAGACGCTCAGGACGTCATATGAAAATGATTTCTTAAACGTAAAATCGGAAAAGATTTGTTTCCTCCACGTTAATTAAATTCACTCTTTACATTGCAGGTCACCGTAACCGTTCCATCTCAGTCCCCCAACAATCGACACGGCTCATTATGGAAAAAAGGTGAAGTGCATTCTGAACTTGCAACTACTCGACCTTAATAAGAGTGCAGCAATTAGTGCAGAGACAACAGAGGATCGCGGGGTTCATTACCGCGCGCCGACAGCTTTAATGACTGCCCGGAATTTATCTACGCCTTAAACTATACATGCCACTATGGTTTATCTCAAGTTTATCTAAAGAGACAGTAAAGTCCGGTTTAATTGCAAATTGTTTTGTAGAGTCATGCTTGTTTTAAAGTACAATCAAACTCATTGATTTCCGACGCACCGTAGTCGCCGTCACAATAAACGAAAAAAAAATCCATTCTACAACAACACAATGTCACTATGAAGTTAACTGTGAACGGATTCTGTTCTGTGGTAGGTCAGGAATCCACTGCTTCGATAGTACTTACTACTTACGTACTACGCTTTTATTGCCTGGCCGCCAAATTTATTATTAAACTTATCTATACTAATATTATAAAGCTGAAGAGTTTGTTTGTTTGTTTGTTTGAACGCGCTAATTTCAGAAACTACTGGTTCGAATTGAAAAATTCTTTTTGTGTTGGATTGACCATTTATTGGGGAAGGCTTCAGGCTATATAACATCACACTGCGACCAATAGGACCGAAGAAACGTTGAAAAATGTGGAAAAAAAACGAGGGAAAACTGGCCACTATTCCACGCGGACGGAGTCGCGCGCACAGCTAGTTAGTTAATAAAGTTACAAAAAATACATTATGCAGTAACTTGTTTTTTCTTTCTTTGGGAACGTTTCTCAAGGTCACATGTCTTTCTTTTTCAAGAGCATAAGGATCTTACGCGTAAAAAAATATGTGTATGATGAAGAACGCTCTCAACTAATGAGACTTCAGTAATAATCTTAAATTTCTAAAGTAGCAAAAATGCAGCAGGGAGCTCAAATAGGTTACCCTTCCGTCTCAGGAACATTGTTGGTGGCGTTAAGAACAATGTTGCTGAAAGCTTTTAGCAGAGCTATGTATGTATAAGAAGCGACATCACCGTCGCGCCGCTTAAATGTGCCGTGCAAAAAAACCCAATAAAAAGCAGCGTAAACGTCTCCTGTGCTTTATTACCTGAAAACAGTTCAGCTGCTTGAGCAAATCCCTTGATGCGTATTGCGAATATACCTCGCAAACAAGTCATTTAAAGTAGGAAGAATTTATCTTCCTAGCGATGCTCAGTTTGTTGTAAATGCTAATGGAAATAGAATACTTACTAAAGTTTACTAAAGCTTTAATAATATTGTAAGTACCAGTAACACAGGGTAAATCAAAATGGTGATACCTAAGTGTTTCCTATCCAGCTAACGCAAGGACAATTAATCGTATGAAATTTGAGGTCTCCATGAGTACATTAAGGTCGAGATTGCATTTTACCAAGTATAAATAAATATCTTAAACATTTTTTGGCTAATTTCACAATTTGAACTAAGTAAGTAATGCATTATTAACACAATAGTTGTGCAGTATTAACTTAGTAAGAAGTCCTACTTTGTTCAAAATTAATTTCACTGACTGACGTAACTTATTAGATATCTAACCTTGGAAGTTGGAAGAGTACCGTACTATTTTTTATTTTAACTTCTAATATCGTGGTGCCAAAAGTAGAATCGTTCAGCTAGAGATGCATCTGTCGTATCTATTATTTGTAGTTTATACATATTTAAATTTTTAACGTAGAGTAACAGACGTAATGCCCGACAGCGCATCAATAATCGACATTTACTGCCAATTCAACAAACGTAAAAAGCTGTGAAACATTGGGTTGTTTACGTTAAGTACATCTTTACCGACGTACGAAAAATATCAAGCAAACTTTTATATGGAAACCTATAGCGTAGCGAAAAATCTTCGCTCCTAATCGAGCGGTATTTCCCGAACATGTACCAAATGATGCGAGTAGGGCCACGTTACGTGCTTTTCGCGCTCGACTATAACATTGCGTGGGTGGACCGCACTGAGCAGCTAACAATTCTCAAATTAGGAGGCTATTACCTTTATAGGCATGTTATTTTTGCTTTACGTGATACCGCGTCGCTCAAGTGGTGCTTATTCTTTTATTGGGACTGTTTAACGAAATTGCGGATATTTTGTGTAGTTTATCATTAACCATCTACCTTTCTAATCATAAAGCCACAATTATTACCACATTATACTTATTCCTAACTATTTTCTTAGGGTTGACATCGTTTTCATCTATCTCTTTTTTCAGAAAGCAGATTTTTTATACAAGTTTTTAAGAACTACAAAAAGGACCATTCAGTATGATTTGTCAAAATCCCCCTCACCGTAATGTTAAGTTGAAGACAGGGTTATATCCAGCGTGTCATCTACTTATTCATGCAATTCACGCCGGCACGCGCCAAGTGTAGTCATATGGGAAAATGTGGCCCTATTTACCTACACCGTGTGTAATTTTACATGTCCCTTTGTCACAAAAAAAACGTGAATTTCATATTGCTGAGAAATTATGTTCGTGGCAATGAAAGGTCCGAATCTCAAGTCTTCGCATCAAATGTAATAGGTTGTTTTCTAAGTACGACCCTCTGTACGGTACAGGTTGGCACTAAATTAAATATTAACATAACTGAACCATCTTATAAAATACGGATAACTCACGTTATAAATGGCTCCTAGATGAAGGGCTACGAATTAGTCCGAAACATGTCGAGCTAAACTCGATTTATAACGTGAGTTATCCGTATTTTATAAGATGAGTGAGTCTCACGGGAGTTTAATGTTAATTAACATAACTGAAACGGATTATTCGACACTTAAGCCATTACTGTTTCTTCTTATTCGCGGTTCTGCACAATATTCAATGACAGCTGCAGAGAATATTGTGCAGAATCGCAAACAAAACGCTAAAATAAATGCAGAAGTTTCTAATAATCCACTGAAACATAAATATCATATCTGTAGACCCACATGGGGTAGGCAGAGCACATAAAACGTTAGAAATTCCAGTTTGGAAGTTAGGTAAAAAAGGTACCTTACTGTAGAACTCAAAATGCACCATGATTAATTTCGTAATGAGTAAGAAGGAAAGTGTAATCATCTTTTACATAATTCAAACACAATGAAATAATCTATAGCGATTATTTTAAAGAAAGAAGCTTGGTTGAAAAGAGCGAAGTACGATTTAAATAAATTCTCTCTCTCTTAATTTATGCGTTGCCATTGTATGTTGATAATCCAACTTTGTAACTATCTTAAGCTCTGAGCTCCGACTAGAATAATAGTTGCCTATCTTGTAGATACCTACGTCTGAACCCAAGTAGTTGAAGCGTCTTCGAAGCAAAGTCTGAATAAACTTAAGTCCAGGTCTTAGCTTTAATGCGTGTATGGTTTATGGGTCTGATATACTGAAAACCTAATACGAATAAAATAATACTATACTTACCTATATTAATGAAATATACTTTAGGTAATATCACTTTCATCTGTGTCTGTACTTAAAATCGTGACAGACAGCTGGACATAGTTCGTCTGTGTAACGATTCATATGATCTGCGTACGTACTCTATTAGGGAATACTGGCATGACGTTTGTACCTATATGTACAGTCAGCGTCTGATACATGGTTACACTTTGGTACTTTGTCACTGTGATCGCAGTGACAATTTCATGCGAGAGTTCAAATATGAGGTTAATTAGAAAAGGTACTAAAGTGTATACATGTATCAGACGCTGACTGTACATAGAAAATGAGAATTGATGATATTTTATAATCTTTTTTTTTTGTCGTGTTGTGTCAGGTTTAGAATTATACATAGGTACATACATATTCCCACGCCCGTATTCCCATGAGGGGCAGGCAGAGCAAATGGATTCAAAAATCCAGTGCCACGTCTAGCGAATTCAGAGTAAGCAGATGGTTAATCGTGATATAATATCACGTTTAGAATTATACCTCTCCATTTCTTTTGTGGATGTAGTAGAAGGCGACTAAGGATATAAATCAAGATATAAGTTAGGCGAAAAGCCAAGCAGTCTGTCACTAAATACCTCTAACTTCAGAATTCGGGGGTGATGTATGTCATGTATGTATTTTATCAAAGTTCCAACTTAAAATATACCTACGGATAACCAAAAAGAAATCGAAACAAGCTAAGCTATGTACCTACCTAATTCGTGAGAAACGACGGCGATGCCGCAAGAAAAAGTGCCATTCAAAGGAAATCGCGCCAAGTTAATAGAATATTAAATTTGCAGTCTTTCTCCCCGCTCGTTCACATCTAACTTGAAGAGTTGTGATTCATTCAGTACCTACAGAGACAGGAGAGATAAACATTAAGTGGTTTCGTACTACTTTTTATTTCGTTCGAGTGGGTAATCTTTAAATTGTAACATAGTATGTTTATGGCTCAGTGACGGTAAGATACCAATATCACACACCAACATACACATTTACACACACACACACACACACACACACACACACACACACATCACGCCGGTATTCCCAATAGGGGTAGGCAGAGCATACACATTTAAGTAGGTACATCACGGCTATATTTCCAAATGATAGAGCACACGTGTCGTAGCATTACATAAATTCCCCATGTCTTCTTCCTTATGGATTTAGAATAACACCTCTCCATTTCTTCCGTGGATGTCCTAACTACTAAGGATATAGGTTTAGGTTTATGTAAAATAAAAAAAATCTGTAAGCGTAAAATACAGTACGAAGCGCTTTCTTCATCAAGACTGCAAAGAAAATTCTTCGTGCTTTTAGATTTACTTTTACTTAATTGAGTTGAGGCGGCGTTGTCTTAACATTTACGAATATTTGATTCTTTGATTTTACTGAATTTAATTTAATTAAAAACCCAAGTTCTGACGATACTTTTAAGAAGTCAGTATAACATCACGGAAACCGCTGGTTTAACACATAACATCGATGGGATTCGCATACATATAGGGCAAAATTCCCCAATTCTAAAATAGTCGTCAGCAGCTGAGTGGTTAATGAGCTACGGCAAACGTTTACCATCGTTTCTTTAGAGTGTTTCCCCCTATGATTTAAAAAGGCCAATGCAGAGAACTTCATATAAACAAGTAGGTACATACTCGTAAATAAGACACTATTTTAAGTACCTCTTTCTTCAGTTTTGAAATCTAAAATTACGTTTGAAGTGACTACGACATGTGAAATGGTTTTGTTTATGGCACGTTGCGTATACTATAGCTACTTTAACCTTTTGACCGCCAAAGACGTCATATCACGTCATCGCAAGTCAGTGTCCGTGACGCCACGACGTTAAGAGCGTGCAAACAAAATTCGGTGATTTTGATGTTTTTCAAATGCTTTAGAAAGCTATAAATCCTTAAGTTTTTAAAGAAAAACTACTGTAACATATAAATAAACTCTTTTTCTAGGGATTAACGGAAAAAAATATTTTATTAGCAACACAGATTTCTTTTACTTAGCCAATTTGTTGAAGGATTTTCACAAAAATGCGCGTCAGAGCTGTCTTTCACTTGAAAATTTTCCGTTAAAATTTACCATAAACGATATAAACTTGTTATTATCTGATAGACAATATAGTCTACTGGGGATTAACGGATTAACATGAATCAAATTATTGGTTTTTATTATTCAAATATCATTTTACATAATTTCAAAGTTGAACCATTACTTTATTTTTTTTCTCATTGATTTTAATGTAATTACTAATGAAACAATTTTATTGTAAATTTACAGAATATGTTTAGTCTAACTATATTTTTTTCATGGCTAAATATGAGTTAATTTACATTCACGATTTTTTAAACATTGGTCCAAAACCACTAAGGTCAGGTGGGGGGAGGGCTCTACAGACCATAATCACTCATAACTCGACGAGTTATGGTCTGTGGTGCCTCTTACCCCTGCCCTGCCCCTGAATTTCTCTTCCCCCACCTGATTTTATATTACGTTCGTAAAAAATGTGTGCGCCCTCTTAAATGGCGCGTCGAAGTTATTGCGAAAGAACTGAAATATAAAACGCTGTAACATTTTTTCTAGGTTTACTTTATTTATAGGTAGTGTAAGTTATTTTATATATGGGGACTTTTGGGTCGGGTGCGACTTGGGGTGGTGATTTGTAGTTTATAAGTGTTAATCACTGTTTGTTCTTTGATTTTATTATTTTATATTTTTGATTTTTTTGTGACATTTAATTTAATTTTGTAATTTTAGTTTTAATTTGTTAGACTAAAGATTAATCGCAGAAAAAAAAAAAAGTTATTTTATACTTAATTTAAATAAAATAATACAGCACCATTCGAAAAAAAAACAAGCATTATCTAAGAGCCGACTCACGTCTTTGGCGTTAGGAGCACAGCGTTTCACTTCGCGCCTTGGCGGTCAAAAGGTTAATTGAAAACACAAGCGTGATTGTACATAATATATGTTGTATGTTGTACAAATAAGAAAGAATGCAAGAATGCTCCCAAAAATACAATCAAAGATGAGGAAAATACTCCAAGAGATATCTCCCTTTAGGCAGATTGAGGACTGAAGAATAGGACAAACTAAAGAGAACATTGGAAGTCGTGTTTATGCAACTTAACTTCAAACTACGTCACCTAAACGCGATATGAGACACTTTTGACAGTTGATGACGTAGGTGACGTTTGTAGAAGTTTTACTACTCTACAATAGGTGGTGCTACTAACTTCCACGTCAAAACATACTGCTCGCCTCTGAGTGACGGTCAAAATAAATAAGTAAGTAAAGCGAAAACTACTTTGTGGTGCTATTTGTTGGGCTTATTTATGTTGTTATCTACATGTTCATATGGCAAATGGAGCAGTGCCCAAAACTATGCATCGATAACTGGGATATTTTTAGGTACAGTTATAATAGATTATTGGAAGTAACTACACATAGATAATCATTAGCTAAGTAACAAATGTATGCACTTGGGTGTAATTATGTAATGATATTTAGGTACGTTGTCAAACATCAAGACCGTTGCTGTACTAACGTATCAATCAATATAATGAGTATTACGATGAACATGTCAAGTGATATATTAATACCTGACAGTCCCTGATAAGAATAACATGTAAGCGACGAACCTTCGTACGACAACGGAAACCAAATTATTGTTTTCAAAACCTTAAAACAACTCCGCAACCCAGTAATGCTATCCTACTCGTCAGCTTAACAAAATTCTAAAAACTAGCCGCTAAACTAAACGAGAACACGTGTTCAAACAAATTGATATATGGGCAGCATCTCATATGCCATCCATCATTCCATCGCGTTGTCGCATCACATTCCGTCGCGGTGTAAAAATAACTTAATGCAAATGGTGCTCTCGGCAAGTTGTGGAAGCACGATAACTTGTATCCTGAAAAATGGGTTCCGACTAGAGTGTTGGCTGGGAGAAAATTACGCCATTCGTTACACCCAGACAGGAGACGCTCCATCGTATAAAAATCACTTTTCAAGGCTCGCTCGGTAAGATTAAATACTATTCCTTAACCACACCGCCCTCCTGGCGAAAGAAAACCGTATAAGTTATGTGGCTATCTATCCACTGGCTGAGCTCTCGAGCTCTCTACATCTTCATTTTCTTCTATATTTTTAGGTGGTGAGTCTTTGAGCTTTAAACTACTACAATTTAAAAGGATTGCACGGAGATTTAGTAATACATTCAATATTCAATGAAGGGAGGGAGATGAATATTTGTGATCCTAAGCTCCAACTCAGAGACAGTAAGTTACTACATACAAATTTTTACATATACACAAATACAATATACCTACTTAGTTAGGATTTTTTATAGCCAACACCTAGATACTTGTCACGAATACCGAAAACGTGCGTATAATTATGATATATTACGTAGATATTTAAGATATATCTTTTATAATAATCCTAAATTTAATTCTTACCCTGTACTGTAAGTATTAGGAAGGATTATTTTACGCGAGCCTTTGACTTGCGGCAAGTGTTATCATGCATAGATGCCATTACGTTTTCTCTGTACCTATACCAGTTATTTTTATCAAGAGATCAATAGACTTTTCTGTGTCGTCCCCTAAGACGGTGTAACCCCCTACGTCATTAACCCAGATCACCAACGGCGAATCACAAGATAATTAAACTCTTCGTGAGTATAAAATGTTTTTCTTGTTAATTTCTCGCTCTTGACCTTATTTAGGATATAGTTTATCAGACACATTCTTAGAGAAAGCCGACGTGAAAAAAGTCACCACGTATTTATTTTGTGGACAAAAAATCTCCCAGAAAAGCTGACAAATATTTGCCAAACACTTTCGCACGCCCACCCTCAGCCTTCGCATCCTGCGTTGAATCCGAGATGTACCTACACATACACTATACTATATTAAACGTCACATATAGTATAGTTCACGTCTTGAAGTATTTGTATTAAATTCTTGGCAAGTAAGGTAAACGCCCCAAACTTTAACAACTTAATTCTGATGTTACTAAAATTAGCTAAATAAAAGTAATCTATCAAAATATTCAAAATGCAGTAATAAAATAATCCCAAGTTGATAGTAAATTGGATAAATAAACTTAACAGAACGGATACCGAACAGAAGTTTTGTAATAAACTGCAATGCGACGCCTACAGCTCCGGAGTAACTTTTCGTATTTTGTTACATTTTGCTAACTTTTTGATGGATGTCAAGGTATTCTATTTTCGCACGACATAAACTTAATCTTACTAAATCTTTTAGGTACCTGCCTATAGTTAAGATATAAGGTATAACAGTTAAAATATATTTTTATGAGGAACATACTCGATATAAGTACCTATATGGACTCTACAGGAAAATTTAAAGATTCATATATATGTAGGGGTAAGTGACAGTCGGCTACCTTGTCAGAAACTCGCATATAAAACCCCTATCATGTCACATATCGATAAACTCTATTACCGGTCAGTCGTAAAAAGCATCATGGGTATGCTTAAATAATAAAAACAAGTGCGCTTTTATCGCGCTCATATAGCGTGGCTAAGTGTTGGGTACGCCACTAGACGCTTGTCTCAAATTACACTTTTTATTTCCACAGATTTTATTATGGTAATAACGCGAGAAGGGCCATGAATAATGCTCCCCGCTTCGCTAAGAAGGGCGAGCTCCTGCCCTTTTATGTATGGATCAATTTGCACCATACAACTACAGTTTTATGGCATGATGTAGCCCGCAATGTACATTCCATCAGATAATCACAAACTGAAGATACCTACTTGGGTGCATTTTACAGGCATGAACGTCAAAATTGTTGAAATTAACCAGGAAACTCATAATTATACCTATAGGCTGTAAGTTTGGGTGTATACTAGCGTTTTACTTATGTGTAGGTCTTACTTTTGTCTGGTTCGTTTCATAAAGAAATTCCGAATTTGCAAGACGCCATTTCATTTTCATACGCACAATCACAGTCGGTACTCGTACCTAACCTACCATGGACATAAAATGAAATTAGGTTAAAACATACACCTGCGGCAGGGCTGGACGGCTGGAAAATATTCTTTAAAAAACGTGGTTCCGTGCGAACTAACCTCCCAGTTGAGCAGCTACGAAGGAATTCACTTGGCCCGTGAATTAAAAAAAGAAAAGCAGTTAAAAGAAGGTAGGTGAGTAAACATTGAGTCGTTTTTCAAAAATTGAATGTAAATTCACAATCGTTTCCTACTCAGAACTTAATCGGTGAAGGCAAACGTCGTGAAAAAACCTGCACAGAGCGACTAAGTAATTCAAAGTTCCCAATTCGCATTGGGCCCGCGCGAGAACTAAAAATGGCCCAGTTCAACAATGGGCTACCTAGACTAATTTATTTATATTACATATTAAGATATTATTCAGTTAAGCGAGTCGATTTTGACAACATAAACTTTTTCATTTTCGACTTTTTATACCTAATATCTAACGGGTCTCTAAAAAGTAATACGTAAGGTGTTTTTTGCAATAATGTACAAAATTTACGAAGCTACCTCTAAAATACAGTAACTTCTGTAAGCGATTCAAGAACTCAAAATTAAACTAAATGTTCAATAGACTTAACTAACTTAAACTAAACTTAGGTGCTTCAAACGGACGATTTGACTGGACCTTCCACGGATCGTCTATTACGTGGTACCTACCTACTCACTAACCAAAAGATTGCGAAAGTTAAGACTTGGTTAAGACTTTCTCTTCAAGACTTACAAGAGCTGTTCCGTCACATTGAGTCTTCAAATTGGATGGAACATATCGCACACGATACAGCCGTCAAGAAATTTAACAAAAGGATAATATATGTTAAATCCCAGCTTGATTCCAAAGTGGTATCGTCGCTGGAATCAAATTGAATCGAGATCGGGTTTCTCTTGGGTTACCATCTGAGGTAAAACCTAGACTCTGAAAAAAGTGTACATATTCCTAGGGATAGACATTTACATAATACTGTCTGTTAAATTAACCACAGTTATTGTAACGCTATGTTAACTTTTCACACGAATCATGGTAACCTGACAAAATCGTGGAAACAATTCTTACTCGAATCAGTCATACCTATACCTACGTATCCGGGTGATCAACCAACTTGTCTTTAGATATACTTACTTACCAACCTGCCCAAGCTTTACTGCGTTCAAATTCCTCTCCAAAGTTCGTAGCTCTTTTCACTGCGGTCATTTGTCATTTCCGTTGAAATTCTAGTCCGGAGGGATCAAAACTACCTCCAACGTCGTCTGGCCACCGGCCAAAATAAGTTGCTTAATACATAACAAAACTAATGGAACTCTACTTTTCCGGTACAATATTGACGATTCATGTAGGTTTCAGAGGTCACTTAAGGTTGATCACTGGCCGGGTCCCTATGTAACAGTGGTAGACGAATAACATACTTAGATAAACTTTAGGTAGGTACTTAGTAAGTAGGTGTACATAGATATTCGGTCAACGACCGCATTGGTCGACCGAGAGTAGAGTTAAAACCGATCATCTTCTTTTTACACATTTTCATATTTATAGAGCTTCTTATTAACTTTTTGTAAGTATATTCGCCGTCACAGACTTATCTACACTGTCCCTGCCTACTCACTCAATGTTACTATTCCACAGTTTGTTTGCTACAGTTTCTGTTCGACCTGCCTATCTGCGACATAGTCATGATAATTTATGGCCGGGGAATTTATCACAGCTTCACGGTTCAATTCTCAACAGAATCCCACGCAGGAATTAAATCAAAAATTCAGACATGGGTTGAAAGATTTACCTACGGAGATTGTCGACGGTTTTTGCTTTCGTTTGTACCTAAGGGTAAAATGTACAATATGTAAGTATATGTCTATCTTCTTGCCTATCTAGGTACTATATTCAAGAGACAGTTAATTTTAAGTTATAGTTTTTATTTAGCAGGTTATTGATATTGTCCTACCATGTTTTTTGTCTGTAATGAATCTGCGCAATGTAGGTAGGTAGGTATCATGATTCAATTAATTATTTATCTATCAAAAATATGTAACGCAGGTAATTAATTATCTCTCTCTCTCTTTGTCCAAGTTCGGACTAGGCTAGTATTTGAGTTGAGTAGTGATCAATATGTAGTAACTAAATGCGTTTGAACAATGAAACTCGACTTTTTCATTGTTCAGACATGTTCAGTTACTAAATTACTCGCAACTCGACTAAAATACTAGCCTAGTCTAATCTTCTACCTACTTAAACATAACTCAACAGCTGGAGCTGAATTTAGTGAAACTTGGAAAATTTTTAGATATCCAGAATGCCTACGTTGGTCCAACGTTATTTCAATTTTGCGACAGTTTCAAATTCTCTCGGTTCTGAATTCGTCTGAATATCTGTTATGGCTCACTACCTACCTATTATGTAGATCTGCGAGGATATGTTTATTATTTGTGAGTAATAAATCCGATATTTAATTTTGTTTGTATACCATTAATAGTTTTACGATGATGCCTTACGGTCAGCAAATAATCTCGGAGATTTTATTGCTGTTGACGTACCTACTTAACGAGACGAGTGCCATGAAAAGCTCGCTTCTATAATAGGTTGAAATTATGGTGGAAATCAACGTTAAGGTCCGCATAGTTTTTTTTTGTGTTAATTATTATTTTAATTCATTTCCATATTAGGATGGACACATTATGAGACTAATGTAATGAATCTAATTTTAATTCCCGGGACAGGCTATATTTTGAGATTTTATATGTAGGATGAATTAATTAACGCCACGAGTAAATTCTTTTTTGGTCGCATGCATCTTGTGCCTTTTTCGCTTAACGCGGCTCTTCGCCGTTTGCACAGAATCTAATTTAGCAACACAAAATTTGTCACATAAAAAAATACCAAAAGGCATGTCCATAGTAATAGTAAGTCTTATCACACTAATATTATAAAGACGAAAGTTTATGCGTTACCCAATGCTCCAGGCGCTACCGACTGGACCATTTTTTATGAAATTTGGTAGGTATGTAGAAAGATGACAGCATAGATTAACATATGCGTTATACCCTGGAAAAAAGCACAGATCCCGTGGGATTGCTATAAAACTGTCTTACACCGACGGACTTGCAGGCTACAGCTAGTATAGTAGATTGTTCAACAAGGGACTAAAACAAGTCATTATGGTTGTTTAGTCTCGCGTTAAACACTCTACTTTTCACTTTGAATGCGAGGAAAAAAACGACGTTCTGTTATATAAAAAAATACAATATTTATTATAACAAAGCTTCCTATGTACAAATATGTTTAAATCTAACCAAAGAAACGTTTCTAAGGCAAATTAAAAAAAATTACTTTAGCCCCTAGAGCTTAAAATGGAGTTTTAGGCCCGCTACGTAGGGATAAAAGAAACACTTTAAGAGCATGAGAAGTGAAAAACTATAAATTTCATACTCAGTGATCATTTTTAGATATTAACTTTACTGTGATACCGATCATACCGACAAAACAAAAGTTTCGTGACGAGTTAGGGATAATACGAATAACAAAAAAAAAACAAGTCGACAAAATCATTTATTTAAAGGAGAATAAAATTACCTGTCTCACAATCAGTAGTGTAACCGAAGAAACAAAACAGGAAGTCAATATATAATCAACTACTTTACGCTAAGTATTTTATCAGCTATTGTCATTGGTATTTCATAACCGGTAGGTTTAACAGCGAAACGCAATTCGCTTTCTTCCATAATGTATACTGCAGTTAACAAATAAACATCACATAGTTTACATACGCTTTCATACATACTAAGAGAGATCAGTGTTCAGCACATAGTCATAAACACACGAGCGTAGGTATATCATACGCAAGATTTTAATTAGTCTATTTTTTAAATTACCTACTGTAGGTATAATTTTTATTTAGCGGATCGCAGAATGAATACATATTATGTTGAATATATAAAATACATATATATGACGGCCGGATAGCCCAGCGGTTAGAGAACCTGACTGTGAAGCTTAAGGTCCCGGGTTCGATCCCCGGTCGGGGCAGGTTTGTATGATGAATACGAATGCTTGCTCTCGAGTCTTGGATGTTTATCTATATATAAGTAAGTTTATCCGTTGTCTAGTACCCATAACACAGGCATTAAATTGCCTACTTTGGGACTAGGTGATTGGTGTAAAAATTGTACAGTGATATTTATTTATTTATTTATTTATATTATAAAAAACAAGACTTAACGACTATTTTGACTACACCTAAAACCTTTGAAAAGTAATCCCAAAAAGTTAAGTTTCATTATTAGGTAGGTACATTCACCAGCACAAATATCTGACACAATTAATCTGAACAATTTTTATTTTTGGAATTTTACTAACTAAGGCGATTAATACACTGCCTCGCACCACGATGCATCTTGCGTGTCATTTTCTGTGTGTTGGACTGTGCGTGTTTTCTTTACAAACTGGGATACTTACAAACAACGTAAGAACACGTTCGTATTCCCGCACTACGCTGCGTGGTGCGTTGCAGCGTGATAATCGCCTTTGAATCTCGCGTGCGGGGCGACTCGCGCGTTTTGTCGCACTATTTACCGACAGTGTGACCACTTTTTTTTTACCTTTTTATAATTTTTCATTGACTACTAAAGTTCACAGCCGGATGTCACCCCAAAG
>BHDV01040674.1:23144-35274 GCA_005406045.1 Adoxophyes honmai | reverse complement strand
CCCCCCCCCCCCAGCTACGCCTATGCTCGTGCGTGTGTCAGATACTTTAACTGTAGGATTAGCATTGGCATTCCCAGTTGGAAAACCCAGAACAAGTCAAATAGATACTACAGCACAATCATACTGAGTCGTCCGTCCGCATGCTGCATGAGGTGACCGCAAAAGTTTAACCTTTTGACCGCCAAAGACGCCATATCACGTCATCGCAAGTCAGTGCCCGTGACGCCACGATGTTAAATGGCGCGTCGAACTTATTGCGAAAGAACTGAAATATAAAACTTTACTAGTTTACTTCATTTACAGGCAGTGTAAGTTATTTTATACCGAATTTAAATAAAATAATACAACACCATTCGAAAAAAAAAACAAGCATTATCTAAGAGCCGACTGACGGCTTTGGCGTTAGGAGCACAGCGTTTCATTTCGCGCCTTGGCGGTCAAAAGGTTAAAGAATGCAGTAATCGACCGCATTCGGCGAGCGACACCTATCACGGTCTGAGTGACGGCGGTCCGCGGACAGTTTAGTGTAAACACTAAAGATAGTTTGGAATATATGCGGCGACAGTTTTAAGCCTACGACACAGTGTGATTGATGGTTAGCTGTCAAATAGATACAAACTTATGAAACTAATATGGGAACTTATTTTGAACCTTTATAACAACTGTTTTTATTTTATAATGTTAAGAACTTTCAGTTGTTTTAGCTATGTTTGAGAAGATTTAGAAGTTTAATTATCTTAGGTATGGCAGCACTACAGTATACGCATATGTTAATGTATGAAATATAATTTTTACTAAACTAATTATTTAAGTTTATAATTTATTTCCTTAGTTAAATGAACGTTTTTTTCGTACAAAACTAATACCTAAGATTTAACGCTTTACCGCATGGTGCATGAAAAAACGTTCTATTAAAGTAAAACATAAAAACCTTACAAAAAATACAGTCAAATTGAGAACCTTCTTCTATTCAAGTCGGTTAAAAACAAATAGAAATAATGAAGTGAAAATTCTAAACACTATTTCACAAAAATGTTTAATGCTTTTTTAAACAACAATAAATCTTGAGAATCCTTACAAATAAAGTAAATTAAAAATGTTCTCATGTCGCGGAAACTAATAGAAGTATGTACCTAGATAAGTATAAATGCTGGCGGAAAATTGTCATTGTCATTGACTGGTATGAAAGAATGTTGCATTATTAAACGTAGAAGTGGTAGTTACTCTCAAGTCAGGTTTTTATCTGGTCAGGCTGTACAACAAAGAACTGAAGGCATTAATGACAGCTCAAGATTTCTACTTCCAATGACCTGGTTGTGACCCAAAAGTTGTACCCGCGCTAATGAATGTTAAGGTTCTGACAACATTTCCGTAGTGACACGACACCATACAAATGAATGGCTAATTTACGTGTCACAACGGAAAAGTTAGTAGTAAATTTATTTTCAACTTAACGCAAGCAAATGCTACTTTTTGGTCCTTATCATATTGAATCAATTTTGTAAGTAGGCATTGTCTTTCTGGACCTGAACAAAAACAGTACCTATTCTAACTCCGCTTAATACAATCAATACAATGAGATTTAGTAAAACGTATGAATATATAAAGATACTAAAATACTTCTACCCCATTGTCACCAGCCACTTTAGTTAATATTTTGAAATTTACACGGCCAATATGATAAACCTCCCAGTGCTCGACGCTACACTAATACCTATATGGCATTGGCAATTCATATCAAAATAATATGGCTTATATTCAAATTTAAGCCATATACTTGGTGGCTGGACATTGAGCGACTGAATAATATAAGAATGCCCATGACAAATGCCAGTACAGCGTCGAATACTCGGATGTTTGCCTTCTTAATATACGTTTCTAGGTCCAGGATCTTATAAAATAACTCAACAGTGTAGCCCATCAATCCCATTCATCCACAGACAGCATTATATTCCTATCATAGAACTAAGCAAGTTAAATATAGGTATTACAGACATACATTCAATGTCAAAAAAAACAAGTGTATATTTTAGCCATTCACATAATCGTTGCGAAATGTAATTCTACAGACATTATGTTAGTAGATTCAGTCTAAGCTAGGTCAACTAATTAATAGCATTACTCACAAAATAATACCTAGTGAGCATACCCCGTTATCAGTGTTGCAGATTCATTGAAACTAAGCCATAGGGTTGTCGCACAACAATTATTTCATTGTCATGTCATGACATGTGACATATTGGAAGGTATATAAAACGTTTTTATTAGAATAATGTTTTTACACGTTTTTTAGAAGATTGCTTTGTAAAATATCGGATTTGCATATTTTTAGTTGTCTGAATAAATTATTAATATTTTTTGTAGGTTACTTGGCGTTAAATATGGCGCCTATTACTGTATAATCCATTTTAAATATTGACAAATAAATTACGTTTCTACCTATTTAAAAGTTTAAAAAAAACTCGAAATTACGGGCTGAAAAGAGTCTTCGTTTTCTTTTAAAACTTAAAATATACAAATAAATAAAGGTGAATATTTAATGTATATTTAAAGGTAGGCACATATTAAAAAATATACGTGCAGTGCCATCCCTAGCTTTTTCAATGGATTTGCAACACTGATAACGGGGTATGCTAGTGAGTGATGGCAAAAATGTGGGCAATTGTCAGCCGGTGTCAGTTGCGTCAAGTAGTGCGTGTTTATCCGCAGACGCTGTGGCACATTTCTCCCGATGATAGGTCACAAATTAGCCCGAAACATGTCGAGTTAATCTCGCTATAAAAACGTGATTGTGTCTGCTTTATTACTATGAGTGAGTCATAGTATTTTCATGTTTTAAAACACACAAAATAATTCTTGTAAACAATTACAAGTTAGTCTTAGTGAAATTAATAACAATTACTTTCAGTTCCTTATAATTTCAGTAGAAATAAGCTCTTTCCACATGCTTTCATTAAGAGTCTGTTTGTTCTTTAACCGTTTCCATACTTTCTATAGATTCTGTCTGTTCCTTAACCAGTTCTTCATTCTCTTTGGCTGTGTCCTCGGATTCCTGAACAGGTTTTTCTTCAGCTTCCATCATTTCTTTGGCTGTGTCTACGGATTCCTGAACAGGTTTTTCTTCTGCCTCCATCATTTCTTTGGCTGTCTCTACGGATTCCTGAACAGGCTTTTCTTCAGCTTCCATCATTTCTTGAACTGTTGATTGGTCAGTCAAGGAATCTTGAGTTGCGATCTGAAACAAATTTTTGCATTCACACAGGTTTGCCCTGAGGCCCATAAGTCCATTAAGAGGAAATGGAGCGGTCATATCTTGTATGGAAACGTAGTCCCCTGATTCCTCGCTGGATATTACCCGTAGAACAATTATTTTTTACATCAACAATCTAATGATATATTAGCATGTTCCTATGTTTTCCTTTTTTCCTTTATTAAATTATTAAAGGAGATATTAACCTTCAAAAACATGAAAAATTGGTAAGTTTTTTTCCGTTGTGTTCAAACCCCTAGAAACCAATTTTAACACAATTATATCAAAATATAAGAACATAGAAACACAGTTATGACATTTTTTAAACATTTAATGAAAAAACATATTTAATCGGTTAAGTTTTGGAGAAAAAATCAGGGGACTACGAAACGTTGTTTTTCATAGGTATTTTCGGTCCGAGCTTTAGTTGTTCTTATCGCACTCGACGTCGTCTGGGCAAGTCACGGCGCGACAGCAATTGATTTAGCAAATACCTATTTTTCAATTCCCTCGACCGGCATAATTTCCTCTTAATGTCATTAGCTATCGGGGATCATACTCGTATTATGATGGATGCTGAGAAAGGTGGTTGGTACTCACTAGGTGGCCTGATTCCTGGTTGGCTAGTATAGGCAAAGAGTCGAGTCATCTGAGTATTCACTTAGGCTCAACTCACACAGGCGCACAGTCGAAGCGACGCGACGCGTCATATTTTATACAAACATCGTGGTCGACATCTGACGCGTCATTGCGCCCGAAAAACGCGCGGCGACGGGCGAATCCGCTCGACTCCAGACAAGTGTCAATGCGCGCTTTTATATTTACAGCACAAAGTACTTAAGGGAACAATAGAGATCGAAGTGCTGTGCGCGAAAAAACATGACGCATCGCGTCGCCTCCACTGTGCGTCAGTGTGAGTTTAGGTTTAGACTTAAAGTCGACACTTAGCTTAGATGTAGTCATTTCGTAGAAGCTCGCAACGCCTGAGCCTTCTATAGAGACTAGAGTTCAAATTATGACTTGAACTCATAGGCACAAAATAATTACATTGTCCAGTGATATTTATTATTATTATATAATTACATTCAAAAAAGTAACAACTGGCATGATGCCTCTCATAATAAAGTTAGAATGTGCCCAGTAGCGGCACTAAACGTACTGATAGCGGAAGCAGCGCGGCGCGGAGGCGTCACGGTATCGGTATTAATAATCGAAATTTAACCAGAGAGCGTCTCATTAAATTAAACTCGAAATTAATATTATAAAGGCAACGGCAATATCATACCTCTCTGCTGTCGCTTGTGTCCATCGCACTGTTCCGGCGCCTGTTTTTCGGTCTCTTTTTCGCCATTTTTGCCTCAAAGGCTTGTATGAATTGAGCTTGGTTGACATAACCGGGCGGTTTTTCACTATATTTCTCATGGACTGTTACGTCTGGAACAAATTGGTTGATATAAAACAACATTAAAATATCTGTTGAGGTTTCGGACCTGCTGCGTAAAATACAGTGACAGGGCGGAATCGCACTGCATTGACACGTAGGTACTCATTCTTAACTCATAAACCTCATAATCATAAATATATCCCTCTTTATCACCGTATTTTACGCAATGGTGTGGCAAAACGTTTACTGAGTAAAGCATTCACAGCAACCACGCATATTTGCGTTGTCGTGACTTTCGCCCAGTGGTGCTATCAGACATTGGCACATATGTATATACGTTCGCGGCACCTGAAGAAGATTACTCTAGATGGCAGTGAATGCGATAAAGGAGGGGATCAACCATCAACACAGCAGCCAGAGACAAAAAATGCGGATGTAATAAAATTGTTGATTGGCCCGGTTTAGCAAAGGCTCCCTACAACGCAGTGTTCCACAAAGTATAAATACAAACTTGCCAAAGTATAGACAGGATAGGTGATGACACTACGTACAGAAGGTACACTCCTGACAATGTTTAGGCGATAAAATATTGCTCTCTTTTTATCGTCACCTGCTTGCCTTTCACAAGATCTCTCCGTCAGAGAGTACCTAAACTAGCGGCAGCTCCAACACCATCCTGTATAATGTTTTAAACTTTCGCGATTCTCACTACATCATCCTGTATGTTTGCTGAGCGTATAGACTTCCTCATGGTAAAGTATTGCGTAAAGATCATCACTGGAAAAGTAAAGTGATGGTCTTAACCCAATGCTGCCTGAATGTTAGTATTAGCATTTTATCTTATTACATGGGTCTTGGCCTGTTTTTTTTTTATTATCTGTGCAGTGGACTTTCCCAGGTTTAGGTCTCAATTGCCATATGCTTACCAGAGCCCAGTACTTCCTGCACCATGTAGGGGAACAGCCAGCCAACCAGCGGGGTCTCTCCGGACACGTAGTGCGCCCTCTTGTGGTAAAACAGGAGACCGTCCAGGCCAGGAACGTCACCCTCGAATTGTGGATAAGTCATCATAAAGCTGGAAATATAGAGGTCCAATTTAAATTGACCTCTCTATGATATGGTTGATCATTTCAAACGGAGGCCAATCTACTGGTTCTAGTGTATATTTTAAACTGGGATGGACAGTGATAAGCGAATACCACCCAGTCGGAGACGCCGGCAACAACTAGAATTAAAATTATTATAGAAGCGTCAAAATTTAAAGTGACAAAAATACATGAAAGTGATCTAAATGATTGTCGAAAAGAAAACAGTAAGGTTGTAAACTGACATAAGTATTAAACTAACATAAACTATCCAGACCTTCATCTGGAAAGTTGTAAAAGCCACAAGAAGCAACACTTAGACTAATAAATTACGTATAAAAACCGTTTTTCGATTATGGCCATTGAATTTAATAGTAAACAAACATACAGGACTGGAGACCTAAGAAAATAAAAAGATAAGCTTCTTACTTATTGAGTGATTCAGGGCTACAAGGAACCATTGGCAGCAATTGGAACACCATTTTGTTCTTTTTGTTGATGGTAGTCAGTCCCATCATTTCAGTGAGCTGGGATTTTAACCAGTACTGTCTGAAATCCATCTGTAAATAGATAAAGGTAACATTTTACTGTTTTTCATCGGCTTATGTTCGTTCACTACTGGAAAAACATTTATAGACATAGTAACAGACTTCTCATATATTAAGCTTGCATTGAGTTTTTGTCTACAAGAATAAGAACAATGAAAAAGGCATAAAACTATTTTTATAATAATTTACCTCTCCATCTGTCATAGGTTGATTGTTCCAAGCTAGCAAGTCCAAAATGTACATGACTTTCGTCTGGTCGCAGTAGAAACAATCAAGCACGCAGCAGCGGTTTTTGACAGGTTCACACGGATTACCACCAGGCAGTGCTGATCGAAACTCTTGTTTAAAATGTCCATATTTTGTGAAAGCCTTGGTTGTACCCTGAAATTCATTGTATTTTTTAATAAAAAAACTGTTTTCTAACTCTTTGTCTAGTATATCCAATACTAGTATTAAGACTTACAATAATAATGCCAAAATTTACATCAATAATATTTGTTTGTAATCGGCTTCATAAAAAGAAGGTTTTCAATTTGGACTTGACTGATATTTTCAAAATTGTTTTAATCTGGCTCTTGCTCAACTAATAGGTATTGTAGAATAACATGTACAACAAGTAATTTTAAATGGATCCCTTACCCCATGTGCAACAACCAAGACCCTCGCACCTTTAGGGCAAGGGGCAACAAACCAATTCTCGTCAAAATCAGCTGGTCTCTCTATCATCCACTCGGACAACATAAGGATATTGCTGTATGTAGCAGGGGCTTTGTGGAACCCAGAGACGTATATGTTTGGTCTATAATGCACCTGTAAAATAAACAAATAAAACATTAAGCCCTGTAGAAAAATTAATGCAAGACTTTCAAAGATTAAATATAACTTTTGGTGACTAATTGTGCATAAACACTTCCAACAACCTCATGCGTGACTGTCACTGGGGATGAGAGGTTGTGGCAGGAAGTTTGGTGCCAGACCTCAGCAGGAAACGTAGGGGTGGCTAGGAATGAAATTGCTTAATGCTGTGACATAACACATACATCGCCCCTGCCACAGCCTCCTATTCCCAAGGACGGGCACTTGATGTTGACGGACTATAACTTGTCTTTATGTCACACACATTACACAACATAGAGAATACTTGTAATTATGTATATTGTGTTTTTTTTTCAATCTTATATATTAACGAGGCTTAAGCACACTTGGTGACTATGTCAGCCTCATAGGGGACCTCCATTGGTGTTATTTAACAGTTTTTGAGCACGGAATGACATGATGATTGTCTCCAGTATCTCTCAGTACTTAAGAGAATGATGTTCTAGAACAAACAGCCATAGCATAAGTTGGAATTGTTGAAAATAACATAATGACAGGATAAAATTAAGAATAGGATGCAAATAGGACAGAAGAGGATGTTATATAATCATTATTTGTTTCATATTTTATACATTCAATGTCAGCCACAGATTCTAAAAAGCATGACAGCTAGCTCCAAGTATTCAAAATGTATGCAGACATTAACATTACTTTTGTGGTGAAATAACGAATCCACTCACGTTTTTTATACCGAGATTATTCATGTTTCGGATCAATCCGTGACATATCGTCTGGAGCTATGCACCACAGCAGCGGAAAGACGCGCATGATGACAACGGATGATGGGTCATGGATTAACCCTAAACATGTCAAGCCAATCTCGGTATAAAAACATGAGTAGATCCATTATTTCACTATGAGTGAGTCTCACAGTAGTTTTATGTTTAAAATTACTTTTGTAATAATTAAGAAATCATAGAAAACAGTTATATTTTCTAAGCATCCATACATTATTATAACTAGCTAAACAAGCAAAAACCTGCAAGATCAAAAAGTAATTCAATGAAGCTATTGCAACAATTGCATTATAATATAAGCATGTATGTAATATAATATTCATACAAAACATGTTCTCACTCTTACCCTGTTATAAGGCTTGAAAATATTCTTCTCTTCCACCTCTTGAACTAGTCCCATTATACCCCTGAATGTATCAATTTTGTTATTTCGATTTCTGAAAAAAAAAAGGCATTTTCAACAGTATTAATATTCAGTTGCACTGTAAAATGCACATCATGGTAAAATAAAAAAATGGAAAGAACGGAATTTATACTTAACAGTGGCATTTTAAAAGTATTGTGTTTATAAACAAAAAGCAAACAACTTATGGTGATTATTCTGTCCACCAAAGTATGAAGTATGTCAAGCTATACATATCTTATGGACCATTAATTAATTATCAGACCTTGTTAAACTGTATCATGTTCGGCAACTGACTTGGCAAAATTTTTGAGTAGTGGGGGTAATTTTGCACATCTCTTATCTATGGAAAAATAGATGCACCAACTTACACCCACCACTTTCAATATTCTCCAAGTGAGATTTCAAGGACGGCACTGCCATTGTATTTCTAGCTACCCCCGTATAAAAACAATTCTTTTAAGATGTATAAGTAGTCCATAATAGTTAAACTAAAAATTGATGAATTTTTATATTGTTCATATTTTTTAATTGACATTTTCTGAACCTTAAAAATTTTCAATGGTCACCAAACCTGAAATAATTATAGATTGCTGTACCTCAATGGCCCAAAATATTTTTAGGCCCTCATATGCACAGAATGACAAATCCACAACAAGTTACAAAGAACTGTATATTTATAAACCAATGGCAACAAACATAGGACCATTTTGGAATTAGTTATCATAGATTTATTTACGTTTGAGTACTTACTCCTTTTGCATTTCAAGAATCTCTCTCCGCCTTTCTTCTTGGTTTCCTAATCTTCCCCAGTTTTTATAACAGGCCTGGTGGGCACCATTCCTGTTTTCTGAGGTCTCGGGGGTGATTATCGCAGATTCGAGTCTATTTAATACCTCGTCCATTGTGAGCTCGAACCCGAAAAAATGTAAATGTAAAGAAGATCTCGACCTAGTTCAGCTGTTGTGATAACAAACAATGTGTTATTTTATTGTAATAGTTAAAACGCGGGATTCGAGTTCATTATGATATTTTTAGGAGTAACTAACGTCAAAAAGTTAATATTAAATAAACCGACGCAGAACAATCAGCATACAACCACTATATTTAAACTGAAACCGGACTTTGGAGGTGATTTGAACACAACACAAACAGAACAGAATGAAACGTTAACGTGATAAAATGACCACACTCCCAGCTCCCAGACCAAATTTAATATTCCAAATAACAAAAGGAATAAAAGGAAAGGAAGGGATAAACCGTTGACAATTGACTTGACAGTGACAGTCTGTTATTGTATTGCCACTATTAAATAAATGATACTTAATTGAATTCTCTTTTTTTAGAATAGATTGATTTTTTGTTTAAAATAAAAGGTAAAATTGCAATCTGAATTTTCAATTACAGATTTAAGATACTTTATTTCTAAAGCGGCATGAAGCAAATTTTTAAAATATATCTTCCTGAACAAAGGAGTGCTGATAAAAATATTTCTAGCTCACGAAACAGTTTATCATGTTTTTTTTTCATGTATGCATAGACGTTTTTTGAAACAACGTTAAGATTTTTTTAAAGTATATTTTTTTACTTAATTATGACCATATAACTTAAGAATGTTGCTAGCTTATAGATATTACCCATTTATGAAGGAGAATATGGGTTGATAAAAGCAACAATCCACTTCTACTATAACGTTATTTTTGGATCAATAATACTTGATGAAATTAATGTACTTACCTCAGAGTTTTTGAAAATAAAAAACCACAGAGCATTATGGAACATACTAGAATAATTTTTGTTTATTATAGTGCTTATAGTGGTCGGCAATAAACTTGGCCAAATTTTTGTAGTGATAGGTGGGGTAGTGGTGGTGGTAGTGGTGGTTTACTTACAAAAAGCGATGCGTGAAGTGTGAACTTACCCCCATCCCAATGGTGCCGGGTTAGAATAGCACCTCCCCCTTTCTTCCCGTGGGTGTCGTAAGAGTCGACATGGGGAAGGGTTAGTGTATTGTGGGCGATGGGCTAGCAACCTGTCACTGCAATATCACGCTTAACCATCTGGTTACCCTGAAATTGCTAAACGTGGCACTGGATTTTTGAATTCATGTGCTCTGCCGAACCCTCTCGGGAATACAGGCTTGAGAATATGTATGCATACAATGTTGAGTGAAATTGACATGCTCGTTTTATCCCATTTTAATGAGTATTTAAATTTCATTCAAAATTATTTCCCGAAAAATATAAATTTATGGGGAAATCGCCAGCAAAATGACCATACATACCATACACATAGCATCAAGCCTATGTTCAAAAATGCAGTTGGCAGAGCACTCGAAACGTAAAATAGACAAAACCAAGATTAGGACTATTTCACGCTTCGCACCCACTTCTAGCATTATTTTAGGTTTGAAAACAGATGGAAAAAGCAGTATAACAGTGACAGGTGGATGGCCTGTCACCTAAAAAATACCTAAACCCATTTCCTTAGTCACCTCTTACGACATCCACGGAAGAATTCGAGAAGTGCTCGACACCACACGGTAAATGATCACTAAGGTCAAAATTGTGAAAAAATCATCACCTTTCAAAAAGCTTTAGTAAAAAATGATGATTTTACTAGGCTTCTTGTTGTTCGTAGATAACCAAGTTTGGTAATTGGTATTGAAGCAAGAATAATAATAATTCGGTTATAATACTACACTTTTTTCTTTCTTTCTACTTAAATGGTTTATCAAATCGGAATACTTTCTTTTCTCTTAAGTGTTGCTTTCACAAAACTTAATTCCAATTAGTGCGACTTGGCCTGAAGCTCGCTCGCCTCGCGCGGCTTAATGCTCGCTAGTAAAACAATCGCGCACAAACATCCACCGGATTATCAAATTGAAGAGGCAATGGGAAGGCCACATAGCACGGAGAGCAGATGGCTGATGAGGTCGAAAAGTGCTTGAGTGAAGACCACGAACCTACGAGCGCAGCGTAGGACGTCCACCTACAAGATGGACAGACGATGGTTTCAAGTGCATGTACTTATGGAAGTGTAAAGGGGAAGCCTATGTTCAACAGTGGACGTCTTATGGCTGAAATGATGATGATGCTAATAACGTCCAGGCCGGAATCTGGGGTGTGGCAACAATCTCTTTCTTCTCCGCATCTGAGAAATACTCGTAGATAGGTACCTATTCTTTGCCATCCGGCAATGGCGTTCCATCTGGGCTCTCTGGTGGAGAGCAATGGTCACCACGTCTGACATGACATTGTGCGTAGGCCAATGGTCTTGCCAGCGTTCTTGTATTTTGAAACCCCCGGGTTAAAGCCACTCTGACTGGAAAAGACCAAATGGTTTGACTTTGATATCCTGGCGTACGAGGAAGACTGCTGTCGGACTCCACGCCCACAGCATTTTTGCCACGTTACACCTTAGCCACACCACGTGGTTGGCGTAGGCCTTATTAGAGACAGCGGTTCTGAAGACACGTGAGAAGTACCCAGCTTTAATAATAATTTATTTGTTTCTCTTGTGGTGGAGACAATTGGTTGTTGGAATTGTGAAGAATGGTTATTCTTAAAGATGTGGGCCGCCGTCTTCATAAAACGGGCCCTTGAGCCACGTTCTGGGTCATTCCTATTGCAAAAGGTGACCATTGCGGATCAGCGCGGTTATGCGGATGGCGTTTTGGGCACCTTTGCTTTTGGCATACCAGGGTTTGTTGAGTTCGTGTTAACCTATTTGTTTATTTGTAGTGATTCATGAGACTTAGTTTTTTTTAGGGTTCCGTACCCAAAGGGTAAAAACGGGACCCTATTACTGAGACTTCGCTGTCTGTCCGTCTGTCCGTCTGTCACCA
>BHDV01040674.1:0-20739 GCA_005406045.1 Adoxophyes honmai | reverse complement strand
ATTTTCATTTTTAGACTGTGTATTTCAACAAAAAGACAAGTCAAGATTGTTTATATTGTTTTAACTACCTAAACCGATAAGGTATAGTTGACAGGTTTACAACAACTGCTGCTTTACCACAGTATTTTTTTTTACTTTTACTTTTATGGGTAGTACATTTGTATTTACAAATAATAAGGCGTGACGGTTATATATGTATGTATGTACAAATACAAACTTTGCCATAACAGCTAAAACGTAGTAAAAAGTTCACGTTCAGTGTTTAATATCATCATAACTATTGTTGTTGTGAGAGGAGGAGGAAATCGCAAAAGTTGAATTGGCAACACAATCGCTGCGCTGCCGAGGTTCCGAGTAAAGCCGAACGTTTTTCTATTGGAAGCCGAAAATAACCGAACGTATGATTAGGTCACGTGGTACTTTTGGAGTCTTCGTGGCGTAGCTTGTTCAGCTGCTCGTCGAAGCGGCTGTCGGACGGTCGCCTCTCAGCGAGTCTGTGAACGATGTAGCGGCCATTTTTGTTCTTAGTTCATTACTGTGCGCATATTTTAATGTATTTAGAGGGATATTTAGGCAATTTTCACGATGACTATAATAGTTTTTCTAATAGATACATCTGCCTCTATGAATCAAAGAGCTTATTTGGGCGGACGCCCAACATTGCTCGATGTAGCCAAGGGCGCTGTGGAAACGTTCGTAAAGGTACGTGCAGTGTCATCGACTCGTCAACCGCCTCGTTTTGTGATTTATTTGTTTATCGCGTGTTTGTTAAAACTGCATAATTTTATTTCATAGGTACGTCAGCGTTCCCCTGAAAGCAGAGGTGACAGGTATATGCTTCTAACTTTCGAAGAGCCACCCGCGAACATCAAGGTTAGTATTATCGAAGTAAACACGTTTTCCAATTATTTTCTGTATAATATGCATAGAGAATCATAATGACGCCGGTTTAGTAGCATCCTTAGTTGAATCACTATAGTCAGCAATCCAGTGTAAGTCCGTACTTTGAAAGTGCGAATTTTACTGAAATAGACGGAACGACGTAAACAGGACAAGCCGCCACCGCCACCGTTGCTGCCTCCGCGATAGCGCTCGCGACTGCGCTCTCGTCGCTTGCTCCTATTGGCCGAGCTGGTATACAACGAAAATGGCGATGTAGGGGGAAATATGAATGTGTGTTAGTAATGCTGACATTAGTACAGGAACAAATTATGATATAAAAATAATACTTTGCATTTAATGGAATTAATTTTCTTATTCATTGCAGTTCTATTGGTTCTGATTGGTATCTAAGATAAGAAAACAGAATCGTAACTTTTAATTAGAATGCTTAACCTAACTGGAACCTATTTAAAAACACCTAAAGATAAGTGGATAATGTCTTTTCATTTCAAGGGTTTTTAATGCAATTATGATTTGTTTATATTCCAGGCTGGATGGAAAGAAAACTTAGCAACATTTATAAATGAGCTGAAAAACCTACAATGCCTTGGCCTTACAACAATGGGTGCTGCACTGAAACATGCATTTGATGTTCTAAACATTAACCGCATGCAGACAGGCATAGACACATATGGCCAAGGCAGGTGTCCCTTTTACTTGGAGCCTTCTGTGATTGTTGTCATTACTGATGGAGGGAAGCTTTCAAGCAATGCTGGTATACAGGAAGAAGTTAGTATATATTTTTAATGCTTGGGTCCTTGGGTATTATGTTCATTTAAAAACAATTTTACATAAGTTAAGGGTTAATAAAAACAGAATCATGATCACTCGGAAGTGATCATTATAAGGATTTTATAGTGAAAATTACCTATAAAAATGTATGGGTAGCTGTTGCTATGTAGAGGAATTAACTATTGTTTTAATTGAAGCCTGTAACCATGTACACATTTTTCGAAAACAACTGTAGTTTTGAAAAGTTATTTCAGAAGATGTTTTCCAAACAATTATGATTTTATTTATGTAGGTATATGTATGCATGCGGGCCTTAATCACGATTTTATTTATTTACTTATGCGAAGTTGTGGCTGTGTTACAGCGACCATGGTCATGAGTTGACCAAAATTATGTTTTTACCCCGAATATTTTTAATCAGGTCAACTAATAATTTAATTTAGGTACCTTATTTAAAATAATTATATTAGTTAGTGTATTTTAATTCTATTGAGGGGCCTTTGAACATTAGGTTAGAGATAAAACTAAACTTAGCAGATGTACCTATTTCAGATGTTATCCAGTCATCTGACATAATTATTGAAAGAATGAAATATTTATGGAATTTTAGGGTCATTTCTTTTGGATTTCCCATATTACAGCAAAAAGCTATGCTAAAGTTTGGAATGGATCTGGCTTTAGATGTGTTTGTTTGACTGTAATCAGATGGCATCTATTCTGGAAAACAAATTAGTTAATTGTTCCTGACTTGCCATATTCCTGATTCATCATCTTCCTTATTCAACAGTTTCTTAACTGGTAATAATCCTTACTTATCAAATTCTTAAGTAATATATTCATCACTTGTCAGTTGTACAGTTGAAAGAAATTGCAGGCATGTGATATGAATAATTTCTATGTAACATTGCTAAATATGCTTGTGATGGCAAATGTAAATGGTATGACAGAAAAATATGACAAGTCAAGTATTTGGCAAGCTAGGAAAATTCCCAATTAGGAAAGATTTAGAAAAAGAATATATCACCAATCAGAAATATGATGAAATGAATCAAGAACAAATCATCAATACTTCTCCTGATCTTATAAAGATGTAACTTTGTTGTGGTAACAATCCTTAAAGCTAAAATTATTTCAAACAGTAGTTGTGTCCAACTACTTGTTTGTATTAGGTGGAGACTAATTTAAATTGTTAACTAAGTAAGGACCTGTCTTTACAATTGGCAAAACAGTTTTTTGGTTTGTTTTTTAACAATATAATGTTTTAACAACCCAAAGTAGCCATAATGTCTATTGGTAATTAGACCTAGAGTCATTAGGTGGCCTAAATATACATATTTGACCTTTTGGTTGCCTAAGGTCCGATCCATTCCAAAATTCCAAATAAAGCATTTTAACAATCTCATTTTCTACAGTAACAAAACTGTGAAGACAGAGGCCAATTTAACATAATGCTGTAAATAAAAATATGCAGCCAATAATCTGGACAGGAATTATTAATTATTTAATTCAGTTTTTAGGGTACCTATCTCACGAACCGTGCTAGCTAGACTGTTGAAATTGCTCCTGATTTTGCATTTCTATTGCCTATTGCCGCTATAACAACTAAAAATAAAATAAATATTTATTTATGGGGAGCTCTCTTACAAAAATCGTGATTTTTTTTGGTGTTTTTGGGTCGATAAAAATAACGGTAACAGGTAGACACTCGAAATATTCACAGAATATTCAGTAATATATCAACTTTAAAAGTAAATAGTGATTTTAAAATAGAATTAGTAATTAAAGGGGGCTCCCATACAAAAAAGTGTTTTTGTTTTGCAGTTTTTGGTACGGAACCCTTTAAGCTCGAGTTCGACTCGCACTTGACCGGTTCTTTTTAATTGTATAATTAATCTCATTCATTCAAATTAGAACTTTACGCGTGGACGTAAATAGAGAAATACCCGTTTTACAACAAATCCATATCTTATCAGAAAATGTTTTACGAATGGTGCGACCACATAAGGATATTAAGTGCATGGAATGGAACCACAGTTTCGATGTAGCCATGTTGTTGGCAAGTTGTGCTGTAGGTATTTTAGACGGTAAAAATACCCATGATGTCGTCATCCACTTTCGATTATTTAGAAATTCGGATTTGGTATTATGTTTAGTAAGATAACAAAATTTTATGAATATTCAGCCTAACTACACTTCCATTATTTACTTATTATAATTAAATTTTTAGCTTGTCCCAAAGATAACTTAAGTGCACTGTACTATTTACTACTTTACGAGGCTTTGATTATATACCGATAAGTACAGGCGTCAACCTGACAGTATAGCTTATCTCGATGTGTACAGAGTTTTTTCGGACGTAGTCTTGGAATAAGTATCTCTTTAAAACGAGTATGGAAAAAGTAGGTGAGAGTTTACCAAAACTAATTTATCGACACTAAGAACCTTATCCAACAATGTTGGGATTCAACATTGACTTGATACTGCAGCGGTGCAGCCCTTAAAAAAATATTCTGGGAAATCAACCAACTTTACATTAATTTTTAACAACCAACAGCTTTTTTTTAAAAGGTCAAGTCTTAATGGAAGGCAATCAACTTTTCTCATAGAGACCAGGAGTACTAGTCGGTTTTCAAATACGTTTTCAATTAGTACTAGTTTAAGAATAAGAATATCATTTTTAACTGATATAAAAATAATATACTACTTAGTCATACACAGATTCAGATAAAATAGTTGCGCATTCTTGGTGTAAGTACGTAAAACTATTATCGAGGTTAATCTTTCGCCTGTGGAAGCATCGCCCATATTGTACCCCGGCGTCTGAGTCGACATATGTCACTCTCGCGGGAAATCCTCCAACGTTCAGTAAAGTTAATGCAACGTGGAAAAAACAACCGGAAACCTCGCAGGAGGAAACAACCTTTCTTTTTTAAACCTTTATACATCAATACGATATACAAAAATACGAAAAAGTCGTATGATACTGATACGACGGGTACTTTTAGGATCCTTATCAAACACAGACGAAAGGTTAAATTAGATATATTGACTTGACTGTGTGTGTCAGTTTTCAAATAAAATAAGTTGAACGCATGAAAAATATTGATTTCAACACTGTCTTCTTTCTTTACAGTTCAACTTGCCAATGAACTGCCCGATACCGGGCTCCGAACTGACTAGGGAGCCATTTCGCTGGGACCAAAGGCTCTTCTCCTTGGTGCTCAGATTGGCTGGCACTCCAGCGGTGGAGCGTGACTCCGGCCTAGTACCTTCCGACACGTCGCCCATTGACGCCATGTGCGAAGTTACGGGAGGTGAGTGATGTTTACTTGGTTATTCTTTTTTTTAAGCTCTGAGGTATGAGGAGTGCTTGAATGTCGCTGCCGTAAGTATTGATCATAGATTTCTTTATGGCTGGACTTTGATTTGATTTGACCCTAGCATAAAAATCTGATTCACTAAAAAGTTTAGGATATGCTAACCCTCTTGTTTCGTCGTAATTGTCTCCACCCGGTGGCAGCGGTAGCGGAGGCAAGCAACGGCCAGTGGGAGACACAGCCACAGAGTACTTACTACAAAACAATGACTGAAACACTTATATTTGGTGTCCCGCACACAGCATAGCGAAGGCAAACCAATAGGTTATATCTAATTTTAGGTTTTAATATAATATAAAAATAGAACAAATAGTGAAGTGACAAGTTGCTAGCATGTCGCTTACAATAATGTGCATAATGTGTTGCCATCGAGAAAATTCTTAATACGACAGTAGTCAGTTATTGTATTTAAGGGTCGATTTAACCAAACGAGAATATAATTTAGTCTGGGAATGAATAGTTCTTATCCACTTTTTTCATAATGAAAAATTATCAACTCACGACAAAAGAGTGACTTACTTATTCCACGACTAAATTATGTTCTCGTCTCGTTTGCTTCAGTTGGCACTAAATATGAGTAGCACCTCCATATTCATTAATATGGGTCTTTAATATTCAGTGTCAAATGTCAAAATGACTAAAATAATTAGTTTTGATACACGAAAATTTCCGACATAGTTTCTATGGAAAAGCGTTTCCGTTAAACCTACAGCTGTACCATCACCTATTTAATTGAAAAAGGTTAGTGGTACATAATCTTCGTCAATTCATTATCGTCATCATTTATCTATTATTTAACTAAACCATGTCGTTAAATTATCATTTGTAGAGATTGTTTACAACTTACGACTTGCCAGTTTAAGCTTTTGTATAGTCCTCGTCATTTAACTTAGGATAATTTTGGAGTAGTGGGGGTAAGTCAGATCGTTTAGGTTCACTTCGTCCACATTCCCATTTCTTCCATATACCCACTTCGTCAACCTCCGTCAACATTGCCATTTCGTCCATATTCCCACTTCATCCACATTCCCACTTCATCCACATTCCCACTTCGTCCTCTTCTCACATCGTCAACATTCCCATTTCGTCCATATTCTCATTCCGTCCACAATCCCACTTCGTCAACAATTTCTAGCAGCTAGGGTCCAGCTAGGCCCACCACTGGGGTCACCAATTAGTTTCGCTCGGGGTCCATTTTAACAAATGAAATGACATTCGCGGTCCACGGATTTAATAAAAAAAAAATCGAACAAAGGTAATTACGGAAATTACAAGGGTAATATAATTTACATAATATCAATGAAAAAATGTATTTTTTTATTGTTGATTATCTGTCTGAAGTTTGGAGTGGAATTGGTGCAAACTATTGACTTTGAATCCTGAAGATGAATGAAGATATATTTTTTCGGTCCGCATACAATGGGTCGGCGGTCCGTATTTAATGCGGACCACGGTCCGCCATTTGGTGACCATCTAGCCAAAGCGGTTTTCGCTTACCACCACCCTCGAGGACTTTTAGTATGTTCATAGAGAAAACTTTTAGAAATAATCAATGCATTTGTACCTATTTTTTTATGTTGTGGCTGTGGGTGTCTTGGGAATGTGAACGAAATGGGAATGCGGACGAACTGGGAATGTGGACCAAATGAGAATGCAGACGAATTGGTTTCGGACGAAATGGGATTTCGGACGAAGTAGGAATATGGACGAAATAGGAATATTGGCAAAATGGGAAGTGGATGAAATGGGAATGCTGACAAAATGGGAAGTGGACAAATTGGGAATTGATTGCGGACGAATTGGGGTTTTGGACAAAGTAGGAATGTGAACGAAATGGGAATGTGGACCAAGTGAACCGAAACGAGTTATATTTCGTGGACTGCAGTCGCCAGTGAGTAGGTATCCCTCGCGAGAGATGCTTTCAGCATTATCAAAGTAAAAAATGATTTAACTTTTCGGCTCTTACGACATTCAAATTCTAAACCCGACACAACACGGGGAAATGGACAGTGTTCGAAAATTGCAACCAAATCGATTTTAATGACTAACAGAATTCATGCGATATGATTTCAGTGTGATTTTATAGAAATAATAATCGATTACTGAACCTGTAAGTGGTTTCTTAAATTGAGCAGTAAAAGTAGATGCCTATTCATTTTACAACCATTGATAAGAACTTGGTTTCACCTCTGACACTCACTACACATGCTACGACTTTCGTAAGATGGTATTTTCACTTTTTTTCTTATCGCACTATCGTAATTTTTTTTAGGTTTTCGTCATTTGAATTCGGGTGTTCGTAGTTTTATTTGTTAGACATGATGTATTGCTGCGTTTGATACATTTATTTAAAGCTACACTGTAGTTTTATTCGTGATACGGTACGATTATGCGGTCACGGGATTAAAAGCAAATAAAGATGACCTTCAAACGTGATGTAAACGTTAATTATGCAAAACAAATGTGTTCCGTGCGAAAATAGGGTGAGTGAGAGCCCTTTACTAAACTCGTCTGACTAGTTTTTGTGAGAATAAGAATAAGAATAAGAATAATTTTATTTGCCAGAATACTTATAAATATAGTACAGGATGTTTATGTACAGCAGCACAGTATTCAGTCGGTGAACGACATGCAAAAGTGAATGTAAGTTGTAGGTGTGGCGTAGATGGTTCACTTAGTGTCAAGGTAATCTCAGACGCATAAACTTTTATGAAGTTTTTATTTTATTTTTTGAATAGTCAATTGCGAGTACGATACGCGATTCAATTGTAAACTTCTTTTGACGTTCGGATAAAAATAAAGTACAGATTTAAATATAAGTTGTCTTTTTAAATGCGGAAGTTAGTTTTAACTATTTGTTTTACAGCATCCTGTATAGTGGTCGGCAATAACCGGGTCTAAAATGACCGAGCCGTCTTGTCATAAACAGGGCTCAAACATTTCATGCTGATAACTTAAAAATGACGTAATTTTACACACATAATAATGTTTGTTCTTTACTTTTGTGTGACTGTTACTCCGTGCGTAGTATAGCCGAAAGAGGCTACACAACACAGATGGTATTGTTCATTCAATTCAATTTTTAATTTATTCATTGCAACCATGGTATTTACAGGTGTGATTGCTGTTCACAGCTAGCTGATGTTAAATAAAAACAAGAGCGTGTCGGGCACGCACATGATAGGGTTCCGTAGCTAGCTATGTTTCATTTTGCGGTTGACCCCATACATTTTGTTCGGAGGACTGTAATAACTACATAAGTTGGTCGAGTTTTATAAAAATAATTAACCATGATACCGAGTCCGCTATAATTTTAGTTGAAAGTATGTACTCACTTTGAGGTACATACATACCATATTTTTTTTTCAGAATTATTTTAGTAATGTTTCAAAAGTTACGGTGGGGGGACATCTCAAATTTTAATTTTGTTTTAGATTATCTCAAGACTGGGGGGTTCGATCGACATAGTTAAAATGCATTTTTGTTGCATTTTAAAAGACCTTTTCAACGGTTTCCCACAAGTTAGGGTTCCTCCAATTTATTTATTTATTTTTACTATTCGTTGTATGGGAGGGGGCCTAAAACGGACGGACATGACGAAACTAGGTATAAGGATTCCTTGTTTACTACGGAACCCTAAAAAGGCAAATTAGTGCTTTGCTCGCACTACGCCCGCGTGTGACACTAGGTCCTTTATCAATTATTGGGGCATCATAAATAACAAGTCTGGACATACTGATGACGTATTGTTTGAGTCACATCGTCACCTGCTGTATAGCGTGGACTTGTTTTATAATGACTAAGGGCCGATTTTTCAATCACCAGATAAATTTATCTGCCAGTTAAAATTATTGCTATCCTTTTTTCGCGTCATATAAAAGAAAAGTGACAGCCAACATTTATATCGGACAGATATGTTTTATCTGGTGATTGAAAAATTAGCTCTAACATTAGTTAGATCCAAGTATTGTGGTAGGTAGTATATCCATAAATCTATTACGACGACATCATTACGTAACAAAATACCTACGTATTGAAGTCGTTGGCTGCCGAGTAAGGTAAGGTCACTTGTAAAAATTTCATAAACTCAGCAAACCGGTTGTACATACATTTGTATAATTATTAAAAATTTAAATAATATCAATAACTCAGTTTGAAGTGTGTGAATAATGTTGTTTCTATTCGTTCAAAACGATTAAGTAACTTGCGCTGGCTTAATAATTACGAGTTTTTTGTTATTAGTTAAGATTTCTGTTAACTACGACAGACTGATGATAGTGGTTTCGTGCAAGCGATTTCACTGTCTTTCACCTAATTAGGTCGCCGCATTTGTTGCAAACTACGTCGCTCAATATCGTTTTTGCACTAGCCCCTCCGGCGACCACCTTCACCTATGCTAGAGACCTTTAGGTACTTAAAAGATGGTAAACAATCTTGACATATTATCTTTTTATTGAAATACACAGTCTAAAAATGAAAATCGTTACACTATACTATTCCATTATGAAAGTAAATGATTTTTCATACCTATGTTGTAAAATGTAAAGATTTTGATTTATAAAGTGTATGTTTAAATAAAAAGACACGTCAAGATTGTTTGTATTGTTTTAACTACCTAAACAAATCTACTATAGGCAGGCTGTGACAACTGTCGCTAGCCGGATACGGCCGTCTATCGTGTCCTTTACAATGTTGCGGTCGCCGCATACGGCTACTACTAAATGTAATTGCCGCTTAAGGCCCTGCGCAGACGACAGACTATCCGCGATGGACTTTTTAATCTGTGTAAAGTGAACCTATGGAATTATATGCAGTCACGCACACGACGTGCAAAAAGTCCGGCGCACAATGCATACAATCCACACAGACTTTTTGCGTGCCGCAGACTCGATCGCACAAAAAGTCTGTCGTGTGCGCTGCTCCTAATACAAAACCTCAACAGTCTGTTACTTGTCAACAGGTCGGTCCTACTGCATCACTTCACACCGCATGTTGATGCAATGCATCGACAGTCTCGTGCAAAAGGTTCAGAGCGGAGTGGTGATCAATTTCGAGAAGATCGGACCGGATCCACCGCCCATAGATGGGGGAACGATCAAGGACGGCACCGAACCGGCGGACGAGGCGCCTCAGGAAGAGAAGGAGGTGTTGGAAGGAGACAGCGATAGAAATGGGGTAAGTAGTTTACAGTGTTGATGCAAGATACTAAAGTTTTAGGACGAGTGAGAGAATGGAATAGGTGACTCAGGTGACTGTTGTGACATGGTGTGAAATAGTCTGCGAATTTAGAACACGAAAAGCTCGTCGAGCGTTTTTCATTGTGGTAAGAAAGGCATTAATAGGAATGTAAAGCTCGAAAGACGCTAAGTATGCCCAGGCGCTTACAAACATGTTATCTCTAACATATCTCATTCTATTCGCGGATTTAATTAATTACTAACATTCCTTACTGACGTAAGCAGATACAGGTGCTTGCACATTCTTAATTATGTTCTTCTGTCTCAGCGATGGAACGGCGGGCCCTACCAAAGCAGCATGACGACCAGCCAAGGGCCGAGCGCGCCGCAAGCCTGGCACGCGTGCCGTCGTCTCATATACGTGCCGCGGACCGTCTCCCAGAAGGGCTTCGCTGTGGGTTTCTGGCCGATACCAGAGTCTTTTCGACCTGACCCTAATGCCCCCACTTTGGTAAGTACATTAATGTTAGAAAGCTCTAACTGTTGAAGAAACTGATAGTGTTACTATAAATAATAATAAGCGAATAGTGGTTGTTCATCGCATGTTTTGTATCAAAGCTCGTAATCCTTGTGTTAATATCTTTTACTTCTAATGTTTTTTGTTCTTACACTACTATAAGAAAGCCATTTTCTCATGTGGAGTCGGCTTTAGAATGACACCTCTCCATTTCTTCTGATGTCTTAAGAGGCGACTAAGGAAATAGACTAAGGTATATTTTAGGCGAGCAACTTTTCACTATGGTACCTCTTACATACATACATACATACATATCGACACGCCTCTTTCCCACAGGGGTAGGCAGAGACTACTTTGTTCCACTCGCTACGATCCTGACATACCTCTTTTGCTTCATCCACATTCATTAATCTCCTCACCTCATACATGCTCGTCAGAACATGGTACATCTACATGGTACCTCTTGAGTCTTAAAAAATATGGTAGAAGTGGTTTTGTCTATGTAGCGTTTCGTGTGTTCTGCCTACTCCATTTGGCAATACAGCGATGTGTGTATTAGAAAGCCAAAAGGTAAATATGTACTTATTTGATTACAGCCACCGCGGTCAGCTCATCCGGCTGTCAAGTTCACCTGTTCCAGCCAGGAGCCAATGGTGATTGACAACCTGCCCTTCGACAAGTATGAGCTGGAGCCGAGCCCGCTCACGCAGTTCATACTCGCGAGGAAGCAGCCGACTACTTGCTGGCAGGTCAGTGCGATAACAACTCTTTGACTCTGTATTTTTATGCATGAACTTAACATGGATGTAATGAAGTTGAGATAAATCAAGATGCAAGTGTTTTTTTATAGAAATAAAAATTAACTTGCCAGATAAAGAAAAAGTTGACCTTCGACATTTTATTTTCAAATTTCAATGTCACGAAAACTCATTGAAGTTTGAAAAAAAAACTCCTTTAAATTCACAACCCGTCTAACACTAAGAACCATGCGTCAATTGATTCTAATAACAAATGACATGTTTTGATTCCAGGTCTTCGTAGCCAACAGTGGTTGCAAGAATTCAGAAGTGACCCATCCCTTTGGCTATCTGAAGGCTTCAACGAACCTCACGTGCGTCAATCTCTTCGTGCTGCCGTACAATTATCCAGTCCTTCTGCCGTTGCTGGATGACTTGTTCAAAGTGCATCGGTGTAAACCCACACCGGAGTGGAAACTGGCGTTTCAGCAGTACTTAGATAGGATGCCATCGTATTATGTCACGGTAATCGCCAATTTTGTAATAATATCAATCGAACAGTGTATAAAGTTGTCACTTTTTCGTTTATTGTTCTGAAAAGTGCTGAATGAGTAATTGTTCATTTTTGGGATAGGATGTTATCACAAGTCATTGTACATAGGTAGATCAATATACATTTGCTCTTAACCCTTACATTGCTAAGCAACTCCATAGAATTGATACAAGGTTAACAAAATGTTTGATCAGAACATAGTGAAAACACAGCTTAAGATGATTGATGTAGAAAGAAATCACATATTGTAATATTGCTCACAAACTGCTAACTTTCGTGTTGACTGTCCTGTGGACAGTAGCCACATTACTTTTTAGCGAATTTTTATTGTTGCGATTAATACTTGATTTTGTAATGCAGTGTAACTTATTCGAATTGAATATGTTTCAGCCCTTGCGGAGAGCACTGACAAAGATGGGGGCGTCAGCGCCGCTGGTCCAAAGCCTAATTCCTGACACGCAAGACAACTCGCTCAGCTTCTCCGTACTGAACTACTTGAAAAGACTGAAGAATCAAGCTAAGATAGAATTCGAAAAGCTCTGTGCGGATGTCATCAATAAGGCGTCGTCTAGTAATAATCAGAAGGTCAGCATTGTAGATTAGTAAATTAATTGTCCATAGATTTTACAACTTTATTAGGGTAGTTAATGACCGAGTATTGATACAGAAAGGTTTCGAATATTTAATTATTTATAGTTGAGTATCTTCAGTTAAATGACGCTAAAAGAAAGGCTTGCATAAGTCTATTAACATAGCTTTTCTTATCGGCTTCACGTGTCTCCTCGCTTCTGTATATTCTGATTAACTAAGCAATCCAATCGAATTGACATAATCTATGGTCCTGTCCTTGACTGTTTCAGCCTGATCATTTTCATATAATATTCAACAGAACTATCAGCTTCTCGCTTATAAATTTATATTATTAATTATCGAATTTCAGGTAGCAGAAAGTGTCCGTGTTATGCCGCGCTCTCCCCTCAAGAAGGATTTGACGACGCACCCCTGTCTCCAAGACAAGTTCTCAGCCCTCAGGGACCAGCTCAACGAATTCGGAGGGTTCGTGGTGGGCCTCTCCCGCGGCCGCAACAAGACCCAGACGCACGCCTACCGAAACCCCTTCGACATACAGCGGAGAGACTTGTTAGATCAGGTAACAAAGTTATTTTTCCGACGATTTCTACTTTTCTTTATATGTACGCGGGACGTCACGTTTGAATTTCATTACGTCTCGATGTTTCGGCCGCGTTACAGCGACGTCACGCTCACGAGTAGACTGTAGCTGAGCATGTTGTTTGTTTCGCAGCACAGGTTCTTCGAACTACCCGCAATTAATATCCATCAGTAACGGCTCCTTGACCTACCCGCGTTTTATTAATATTATCCACCGTCATCTTATCATAGTTTAGTTCAGTGTATTATTGTTCTACTTTCGCGTCTAAATCTTACTTTACATTGAAATCCTTAATGGGGTAGGCAGAGCACACGAAACGTTACATAGTCGAAAACTTGGCTATTTCACGTTTCGTAGCCAAAGGGTTTAGCAGGCTAAGGAAGGACGTGTGGCCCCTGTCAGGAATATTTGAATTAGTAAATGTCAACTGTTGGTGGCTTCATAACTAGTAATCACTCCAACTTTCAGCCCTCTATCTTGAACTGTCACAGAGATAATGTCAAAAATGTATTTTTGTCCCCATTTTTTCCAAACTCATGTATCTTCTAATCCATACCAGCTAGAGCATTGAAACCAAATCACAGCTATGTAGGTTTAGTGGGAGTATACCCTGTAATTTTATTAATATTTTTTACGTGAAAAATAAAAGAAATAAATGTCAATCTATTTTTTGACAGTTCTTATCAACAAGTTTTTTTGGAAGTACAACTATGAAAAAAATCGTATGCATTGCTTCTAGTATTAGCTACTAGCATACCCAAAATCAGTCAATTATATTTGGTGGAACATACTAAAAAAAAAAATTCAAGTAATATAAGGAGTATTTTCTTTTGAATTTTTATCATATTCCCGTGTGTCTAAAACAATAAACCTCCACTATAGACACCTATACAACTAAGGAGCTTATACAGGGTGTCCCGAAGTTATAGGACTTGATGGGGAAGTCCCTTAACTATCGTGGATAGTGTATTTTGCTTAAAGAAGACTTTATCTTATTTTAAAAAGTTAGTAATTCTGTGTAGATAGATTTTCTAAAAATTACTTGTTTCGTCTGGAACCGACTTAAATGTCAAAAAAAATAATCTTACTTTTATGATGCCAATCGAAAGAATAGTTAAAAAATAATTACTCTGCTTAAGTAACATAGTATTTTAAAAGAAAGGAACAACGTGAAATTAAGCAGTTTAATCAAATTAAAAACATACATGAGACTGTCGTAGTCAATTAAGTGGGTATTTTTGTGTAAATTAACAATTAATTAAATGCTCAACAAGTGATAAGTCTTACGTAAATCGCTAATCTTTTCATGAGACCGCTGCCTGTTGATTTTCTAATCATTTTATGGGAACACTCGATGTTATATGGCACAATTCTGTTCTTTTGGGGATACGTAAAAGATAGGCTGTACAAAAAGCGATACGAGAACGTGGGCGAGTTCAAACTGAATTGTGCCATAAAATATCACCATAAAAGTATAAGAAAATCAACGGGCAGCGGTCTCATTAAAAAAATTGGCGATTTACGTAAGATTAATCACATTTTGATCATTTAATTGATTAATTTACACAAAAATGTACCTACTTAGTCGTACTTAATAGTCGGTTCCAGACGAAACAAGTAATTTTTAAAAAATCTATCAATACAGAATACTAACTTTTTAAAATAAGATAAAGTCTTCTTTAAGCAAAATACACTATCCACGATAGTTAAGGGACTTCCCCATCAAGTCCTATAACTTCGGGACACCCTGTATAAGCTCCTTAGTTGTATAGGTGTCTATAGTGGAGGTTTATTGTTTTAGACACACGGGAATATGATAAAAATTCAAAAGAAAATACTCCTTATATTACTTGAATTTTTTTTTTGAGTATGTTCCACCAAATATAATTGACTGATTTTGGGTATGCTAGTAGCTAATACTAGAAGCAATGCATACGATTTTTTTCATAGTTGTACTTCCAAAAAAACTTGTTGATAAGAACTGTCAAAAAATAGATTGACATTTATTTCTTTTATTTTTCACGTAAAAAATATTAATAAAATTACAGGGTATACTCCCACTAAACCTACATAGCTGTGATTTTGTTTCAATGCTCTAGCTGGTATGGATTAGAAGATACATGAGTTTGGAAAAATAGGGATAAAAATACATTTTTGACATTATCTCTGTGACAGTTCAAGATAAAGGGCTGAAAGTTGGAGTGATTACTAGTTCTGAAGCCACCAACAATTGACATTTACTAATTCGAATATTCCTGACAGGGGCCACACGTCCTTCCTTAGCCTGCTAAACCCTTTATCACAAGTTTAGGTTTAAACATAGATGAAATACTTACATTAGTGACAGGTTGCTATCTTTATCGTTTCTTACGACACGGAAATGGATAGGTTTTATTCTAAACCCAAAATCACACGGAACTATTTCTTGGCCATCTCAAAATGTCCGTTTTGCTTGTTAAAAATATTTAGATGGTGAAGAAAACAATAGAGTAAAAAAAAAGTGCATGCTCGATTGTTTCCAATTACGTCAGTATATTTATAACTCAATGCTGGCTGAAGTTTTTTTTTTCGTATTGGCATTTAGTTTCTACATTGTATTATGTTAAATGAAATTTAACCATGTTACTTTAAAGTAACAAACCATTGTTCAATTTATTCTGACGTGTTGCTAAATCAATACTCATTGTTTTCAGGTGGTCCGCATGCGTGCAAACTTCCTTCAACCATCGCTAGCTCACACGCGGTTGGTGGACGAGGACAGTCTACACTCAATGCCAGTCGCCCAAATGGGCAACTATCAGGAGTACCTCAAACGAATGACTCCGCAGCTGAGAGAGATCGAGACGCAGCCTGTTAGGCAACATATGTTCGGCAATCCGTTCAAAATAGATAAGGTAAAGGAAATGATTATGATGAATCATTCGCGAAATATTGGCGTATGATGCTAGTAGAGTATTAGAAAATTAATTACTAATTCATTGTAACTTTATCTCTGAAATATTGGCTGTATGAGATGCCTCAATAAAGGCATAAGTCCACTTTGGACTTCAATACCTATTTTAAAATATTTCTGTATTTCAGTTCAATTCAATTGGCAGGCAGATAGGCTTTATGATTATGACTACAGAGCGATCACTGCCACGCAATGCGATTCAACATACATTTCATGTACTATTCGTACAATTAACTATTTATTATAATTAAATTACGTAACGACAACTTTCAGCGCATGATGGTCGACGAAGCGGACATAGACCCGCTTGGTAGCGTGCGCGCCGGCGCGGGCGGCGGGCCGGGCGGCAAGCGCGGTTCCGAGTCCCCGCGCTCGGTGCCCCCAAAACGCAAAGCTGGTCCGCTACCTCCTCACATCAAAGCCCGCCGGCCGTCAAGCCCTTCGCCGTCGTCGCCGCGGCCGCCGCCGTTGCCGCTGTCGCCGTCGTTGCCGTCGTCGCCGTCGTCGCTGGTGGCGCCGCTGTCGCCGCAGCCGCCGCCGCCCGCCGCGCCGTCGTCGCCGGCCGTCGTGCGACGCCCCGCGTCGCCCCTCGCGCCCGTGCCCTCGGATCTGCCCTCCGGACGCCCGCCTGAGGTAAGGCTACGCAAAGTCTGATGTTAAGTGTTGATGATTATTCTAAAGGTGTAGCCGATTTGCAGCAGGGGAATGTACACTTAAGTTGGTTTACTGAGTCATTCTGTATCAAGTTGTAATGCCTTATTTACTTTTAGGAACAAAAATGCGTTTATGAAACTTAAACAAATGTATTTACTTCTTTTACCCCAATTGGAATGTATACCAATTAAATTACATAATACAAATTAAATTACATTTCCCGATCGTATTTGTGTCAGTCGAACTAAGAATAATGCTAGGCTTTGAAATCCGCATTCTGCGGAATACCGCTTTATTTGATTTTATTTTTCACAAGATTAATAAAGGTTCTCGCGGTTATTGTGCGTAAACCTAAAATTGTTCTATAAGTACGTAAAATAGTCAGTTTTATTTATGTTTTGTTTTCTGTGTTCTGCCTGCCCCATTTGGACGTGATGAATATGTTGTGCTCCTGACGAAGAATTTTGATTCTACGAAATCCAAAAATCTGCTATTGTCACACTAATAATCTGATCTTGTCTTAATAATTTCGACAAATGAAACAGAAGAGACTGATTTATTATCCTGAGGTCGAGGCGCCATAACACTGAAGTTCTGAGAGCTTGTTTCGCCGAATAACCACAACCCGTAGCCGTAGCTATACCTTTTCCCCATTGTAATAACGTCTTGCGTGTCCTCAGGAGCCGCCGCACGCGGAGCCGGGCGGGGGCGGCGCGGCGCCGCCGGCCGCGCCCCCGCCGCCGCCGCACAACCTGCCGCCTGTCGTCAAGCCCTTCCTCAACGGAGGTGCGTATTCCCTCGTCTAGTCATCGGCATCTAACTTAGCTAGGTTCTGAGGAGTAGGGGTAGTGCATCGCTTTAACATAGACAAAGCGGTGCGAGAACTTACCTCCGCTACTTGAAACCTTGCCAGGGTAGATCCCGGAGACACGAAAGCGTGTCTCCGGGAAGTCGTGTTTTGAGGATCTAATATCCTAGATGACTGACTAGAGAGCTGATCTCTTGCATTGTGCAATATTTGTCATTATTTTGTTACAGCATTTTTTTCGGTTCTAATAATATCCACTCGTCAAGCATTTGTTACTAATGTTACTTTCTTGAGTTACCGTTGACCTATAGCTACCGATACGGTCCAAGTGCTACAAATATTTAAATTGTTAGAGGGTTTGATAACCGCAACACGACGACTTATGTATGCGCCTATTTTGCGTGGAGGAACCGGCACCGGTCGATACCAGCGCCTTGCTGTGCCAAACCGACTGTTATCCCTTTAACTTTTATGGTCCTATCCATAGAAATATTTTTGGGATGTAATAAACGTAGCTTGGCACCTTCCAGACGCGTACACGACGATGGGCGGCAAGATGGCGCGCTCGCCGTCGCCGCCGCCCGAGGTCGCGGCGCCGGCGCCTTTACCCGCGCCGCACGATTCGCAGGAGCTCCAGATCAACGCCATCATACAGGGCATCGCCGCCGAGAACAACTCCCACGCACGGGCTAGGAAGAAGAAGCGGAAGGTGAGCTGCGATAGCGATACCACGCTCGTTGTTTGTGCTAGTTTATTTTCAATTTTTGACTCAAAATTTTGGCTCAGGATGACTTCGGCCACAGTTTCATTTCGTCACCTTCTTAAGTCGTCCACAGTGCCATGTCGTCAGCCAACAATTCCTAAATCGTCACCTTCCTAACTCGTCCACTTTCTGATGTCGTCAATACCCCATTTTGTCTACATTCCTATTTTAACCACAGTGCCAACTCGTCCACTTTCTGATATCGTCAATGTCCCATTTTGTCTACATTCCTATTTCGACCAAAGTGCCAACTCGTCCACTTTCTGATATCGACCTCAGTGCTACTTGGTCAGCATCACCAGTGCCAACTCGTCCGCCTTCCTATATCGACCACAGTGCCAACTCGTCCGCATTCCTACCACAGTGGTACGATAAAAACGATAAATTAGTCTACTAAAAGGCAGTGCTTTTTAACCGACTTCAAAAAGGAGCAGGTTCTCAATTCGACCTTTTTTTTTTTGTATGTTACTCGATAGTTCGGAGACCCGTGGACCGATTTTTTTTTTTTTTTATCGAAAGGGTATAACTCGAAATTGGTCCCATTGGCACGAACCCGGCACCACACTTGCCTAAGTAATAATAATTTTGCTAAGTGTATACATAGTTGACGAGTTAGCACTGTGGTCTAAATAGGAATGTTGACCAGTTGGCACTGTGGTCTAAATAGTAATTGTTGACGAGTTGGCACTGTGGTCTAAATAGTAATGCTGACGAGTTGACACCGTAGACTAATTAGGAATGTTGACAAATTGGCATTGTAGTCTAATTACGAATGTAAACGAGTTGATACAGAGGCCCACGTAGGAAAGCGGACGAAGTAGGGAAGTGACGACATAGGAATGCTGGCGAATCGGAACAGTAGACCATATGCGAATGAGAACGACTTAAGAAGGTGACGAAATGGAACTGTGGCCGAAGTCATCCTGAGCCAAAATTTTGTGTTTCGGTTTTTGAACGTCAATGTTACGAGTATGAAAAAAATTGACACAGAATTGTCAATTTTGTTTGGATTGTTTTGTTACCTAACAAATGAACTAAAACGATTGTACTGTCTCTACTCAGTAACAAAACGCTAGCGAAATTTATTCACGTCAAATGTATTTTCTTAAAATAACTAAAGAAATAGGTAAATGTCTTAGGCGACAGACTGACAACTCGTCACTATTGTATGGTGGTCGTGGTACTTTAATAAATGAAAAATATGCTATAAATAGCTACAAAGTATGAAATTGTCATACCTCTGCCCTCATTATGTATGTAACGTATTTTCGTAAAATTACCCAACATTAATAATTACCTTCAAAGAAGCCATCGTTTAGAAAATACAAATCCAAGCGGACAAGTAACTAGTAAACAATCTTCAATTGTGTTTGACTACCAAATAATATTTTGATTACAAAAAAAAACATCTTTTTCAGATCGAAAAGCCGCCTTTGCCGCCCGTGCCCACGCCTATACAACAACCCTCAAGAAAGGAACTCGCAGACATAAGAAAGCACAACCTGGCGGTCAGATCGGAGGCCTACCGTGCTGTGCGGCGGCCGGGAAGAGGTCAGTACTGTTTTCTATTATTCACACTATTAGGGTCAATTTTCTTTGGTCTACTTAAAACTACAAATATCCAAAGTAAAGGGAGAATAGTCTCAAAAATTAAATTAAATAATGTTTTTTTTCCTGTGATAGCGTAAAATAGTGTAAATAGCGATTGCAAGGGCAGTTGGGATATGAATGGGCATAGTAGAGATGACTTTTTGTATAAGCTAGTGCTGCCTTAATAATATATTCTTATTATTGCAAATGGAGCTGAATAATGCAAAAGTGTCAATCCAATATTATAAAATCTTACGTCACCACAATTTGCGGGTTGATGTTGGATTTGATATTTTGTGTTTTTGCTTTTCTTACTATTTTGTTGTTATAACTAGGAAATCGTCTTTGACAAACTAATCCTCATACAACTTGAACACTTTTTAGGGTTTCCATTACCTTTAAAGGTGAAAAGGTGGAAACATTATAGAATTGCGTTTAGTTTTGCGTCTGTTCGTTTCTTTGTTGTTTGTCTGCCTGTCTGTTAAGACCGTTTTTCTCAGAAACGCGTGGAAATATATAATTGAAATTGATACTAAATACTAAAGCAGTTGCTTAAAGTTGTGTCAAAATCAAACCCCTTGGCAGTCAAAAGATACGGCCGTTAATAAATAATAATAATAATATACCAACATTAGTTTTTGTAAGATTTGTTATAACAAAATAGGGATGCTTATCTGAATTAAAACTTTTGAATTAGGATTTGATGTCGTATTTCCTTTACATATCGATGGCCCCACCGAATAAACGTGCAAGTGAAAAATGACA
>BHDV01040652.1:59511-79868 GCA_005406045.1 Adoxophyes honmai | reverse complement strand
GGAATCGTCGCGCATTCTCCACGGAGCGGGTCGCTGCGCTACGCCGCGCTGCGCTGCTCTTTTGGTGGGAATTGACCCTAAGGCGGTTAAGGTAGGTATATTTTAGGCGACAGGGTAGCAACCTGTCACTATAGAACCTTTTAACTTAAAACCAAGCGTTTGTGTGCTCTGCCTATCCCATTTGGGAATGGAGGCGCGATGTGTATGTATCCTAGAACTGGATATAGTGAGGACCAAAAAGCTGCGCTGCATTAATCTGTGTCAATGCGCATCATCATGGGTCACAAATTGACTTAAAAAATTGAGCTTGATACAAAGCTTGTGTGTCCTTTTTATTTCACTATTATAGAATAAGTTGCAGTTGAACACAACATATTAATAAACACCCGTGTACTCGGCTCTAGAGACAACATTATCCTCTTTTGTTCTGGTTTCCATGGCAACATCGGGACTAAGATGCAGTCAGCCGTTTCTCTGAGTGGCATTAAGGGAGAGAGGTTAGCGAGTGTCTTGTCTTTTTGACGGTCAAGGGGCTTTATACATACTCACATACAACACGTCTGTATGTCCTGATGGGGTAGGCATACTGCCGTGTCACGACAAAACACTGTAATGGCCGTTACAGTGTTTTGTGCTAACATCAATAAATGAGCTTTTCAATAGCCATGTTCAAACATTACTTAATTTGTACCAAAATCAACGAAAAACCCCAAAGCACTTTACACTGTAACTGCTCAAACAGAGGGTCTTGTTTCGACTAAACACTGTAACTATACTAGATACAGTGTTTTGCCAAAACAATCTGGGAATTTTTAGGGGATCGCTATGGCAGCTGTCCCGAGTTACAGTGTTTTGCCGTGACAATCCTACACCATTTTTGAACTGAGTGTCATGGTTGCAAGGTCAATTTTCTTCCTTTTGCGTTTCCTGACAAATCGACATTTTAAAGTTACAGTGTTTTGTCGGGACACGGCAGCATAGCATACGAAACGCTACATAGACAAAACCATGACTATTATTTCATGCATTGTCGCCACTTCTAGCATATTTCTTTTAGGTTTTTAGTTGTCAGGTATAATAGTGAGAGGTTGCTACCCTGTCGCCTAAAATATTCTCTTGATTATACATTAAACTACCGTGAGACTCACTCATGTTGAAAATTATAGGATAACTCACGTTTAATAAATCGAGTTTAGCTCGACATGTTTCGGGCAAATTCGTAGCCTTTCATCTAGGAGCCGCGGCGGCTGCTGCAGCCAAGCGCGAACTGCGCGCCTCCGCTCTCTTCGCGCGACTGAAGAAGAGAAGAGTGTCTAAACGTGAGTTATCCGATAATTTTCAACATATTCTCTTGACCTATTACTTAGTCGCCTGTTACGACATCTACGGAAGAAATGGAGTGGTGTTATTCTAAACGCGACACTACACGATAAACGCAAGGGGCTTTATCTTGTATCTGTACAAGGTGGCATACGAGGGGTGATCCAAAAGTAATGATAACAGAATATTTATTGAATGGGATTAAAATAAATAGGTATGCAGTTACTGGCCACAAAGTCTCCTTAGTAAATTAAAAAAAGAAAATTTTAAAAATATGTATCTGTCAGCGAGTTGCAGTTCTGTTGTTTTTTCACGAGCAGTCGGAACAATAACGTAAAAATGGAGAAAATTTAGGTGAGAGCGTAAATTAAATACGTCTGTTTGAAAAAAAATGTGTACTAAAGATATATATGCTGAATTAGTGGGAACACTGGGTGAGTCTGCTCCACCGTATTCTATAGTGGCACGGTGGTCAAATAAGTTTAACTTGGGAAGAACATCCACTGAAGATGAACATCGCGAAGGCCGTCCATCTATCGCCATTACTGGAGGGAACGTCAAAAAAATTCATGATCTTGTTTTAAAACATAAAAGGATGACTATCAGGCATCTAGTTGAGCTCATAGGCATCACGTATGGCAGTATTCAAGGAATCTTAACTGATGAACTACACATGAAAAAAGTCTCCGCTTGTTAGGTGCCTAGAATGTTAACGGCTGAACAAAAGAAAATACGATATGAGACTTCGAAGTCCCATGTTGACAAATATCAAACTGATCCCGAAACATTTTTACGTCGGTTTGTAACCATGGACTAGTCCTGGATCCACCATTTCGATCCTGAGAGAAAACAGCAATCCATGACCTGGAAGCGAACGTTTTCCCCTACACCGAAGAAATTCAAGGTAGCAAGTTCCGTGGTAAGGAACATGGCGTATTATTTTGGGATACTGAGGGAGTCATAATGATCGAATACCTGGAAAGGGATCCACTATTACGGCCTCTTACTACGCTGTCCAAATACGTAGATTGAGAGACACAATCAAAGAAAAGCGGCGGGGTAAACATTGAGTTGGCATCCTGTTTCACCAGGACAACGCACCGCCCCACAAGGCCGGCGTTGCGATGGCTGCCATCCGTGAATCAGGGTTCGAATTCCTAAATCACCACCCATATTCGTGAGACCTATCCCCCAGCGACTTCTATCTCTTTCCACGGCTGAATAAAGACCTTAGAAGTAACAAATTTTTGGATGATAGCGAGGTAATAGCCGTTGTGGAGGCATTTTTAGAGGGTCAAGAAAAAAATTTTTTTTTTCAGGAAATTGTGGTCTGGACAAACGATGGTCTAAGTGGGTAGACTTGGAAAGAGATTACGTAGAAAAATAAATTATTTTACTAAACATTTTATGTGTCTTTCATACTGATTATCATTACTTTTGGATCACCCCTCGTACAGTTGGCCGTAAATCTTTTAACCAGTGGTCCCTACGCGTATATCCCTGTAAAATATTTCCTGTTTTTTTATTATGATTGACCTTGTGGAAGACAAGTGTTTCATCGCTTTTCAGTTAAATATGTCCTTTGTATCGCAAACCTATGATATATGAAGCTACGCAATAGATATGTCTAGATTCTAGACAATCTAGACTCTAGTAGATATTATGGTATCTTACTATGAAATTTAGAGAGAGGCACTTCTTTTGAAAAAATATATAAGTTAAACCATTAGACCATACATTTACTAAGACTTTGATTATTAAAATATTTGTTCATTTCTCCGCAGACCTATAGTAAATACTTTTCCAGCTTATTCGGGGCTTAGTGCTCAGACCAAAGGAGCGTAGCCTTAACCGATCGATGGTCCCGTGAGACATTACAGTACTCAGTATTTGTAGTACCTCGAATCTTGTTTCAACTGCTGAAAGTCCTTGTATCAGTTTCATACAATACGTTTGCATACTTTTATACCACAAAAAGTTCCATACCCAAAGGGTAAACCGAGACCCTATTATTAAACCTTCTGTCACCAGGCTGTATCTTTAGAACTGCTATAACAATCAGTTGATATATTCACAAATTATGTCTGTTGCCGTTATAACGACAATTACAAAAAAAATGTATACACACACACACACACACATCCTCCCGCCTGTATTCCCAAGAAGGGTAGGCAGAGCACATGAGTTCAAAAATCCAGTGCCACGTTTAGCAATTTCAGGGTAATCAGATGGTAAAACATGATATTGTAGTGACAGTTTGCTAACCCATCGCCTACAATACGCTAACCCTTTCCCAGAGTCATCTCTTACGACACCCTCGGGAAGAAAGGGGAAGGTGCTATTCTAACCCGGCACCACATTTTTATAAGGGGCTTTTAAACAAAAAAACACGTTTTTTTCCCTTTTAGCTCGATATCAATAGTAACCACAGGCAGGCACTTGATTCACAAAGTCCTCAGTTGTATTTTTACTTCCCGTAATCTGTTTGGTGTCGGGTTTAGAATAACATCTCTTCATTTCTACCGTGGATATCATAAGAGGTGTCTAAGGGCTAGGTTAAGGTATATTTTAGGCGACAGGCTAGTAACCTGTCACTATTATACCTGCCTACTTAAAACCTAAGAAAATATGCCAGATCAGGCCGCGGACTGTGAAATAGTCACGGTTTCGTATACGTATCGTTCCGTGTGCTCTGCCTACTCCATTTGGGAATAAACCTGTGGTGTTTGATGTATGTACCTAATACTTACATTTTTAACAAATTTTCTTAATAATTGAAGCCTGCGACGTATGCGTACGTATGTATTTTGGGAGACTGTAGCCATCGCTAACATAAACCTAGTTATTTGAAATCCTATTTCACCTCATCGTTATCGATTTTTACTTTTCCTTTATTTTGATACGTTTTCACATTCTGCTTTTACAAGCTTATAGGCTTAAGGAGCATTGATATATATTTGAAGCGAAGTATATTGTACGAATATTAAATTTGCATACGTCTATCGAAAATGTTATTTCACGACTATTTTCTGTACCTCATTCTAGGTTCCGGAGTGTGTAGAATAATAAAATACGTGTTTAGTTTATAAATAGAATAAACAGAAGAACATTCGGAATACATTTGTGATAGATCACACATTGCTGAATTGAAAGTACTAAAATAATACGACTCTCTGCCCCAATTAGTAGATTGAGTGTTTGATATTAATTGTATTTCAAAGGAAAAGAAAATTGCGCATGGCAACATTTTCTATAATTTCTTGCCCGAAAGCTTAAAGGAGTTTGATTTACATACATTTAAAAATAATTAAAGGCAAGGTACATAAGTAAAGCATTATTAAAAAAAAAACGGTAACAAATAGATAGTGGTTTAAACTGTTAAAAATATTGTACAAATCTGTTAATGTACAGCACTGGCTGTAACGGGATCTGGTACTAAATATTTGATTTTTCATATACCTGGTACTTTGGTTTTAAGTCAAGTATCTGCACAGTTTAAAAATGGTAGATGCCAGTGAACCATGCCTCATTATATTGTACGACCCTATGTTGTTTTTTTTAAAACCTGTGTATCACAAATAAGAAAATATTAGATATTATTATTTAACACAAGAGGAATTAACAATTTAACAGAAAACTGTAAATCGAATTCATTACTTAAATATAAACACCCAATCGATACTCATTTTACTTGGGCATGCAAACTCAATAAGTTTGTACACAATATTCTCTATGACAGGCAATCCAGAGTGATCTCTATTGCCATCGAGAAAGGTCGAAATTATTGGCTCGTCCCCGTCAGGCACTATAAAGTCAGTAATGATTGATAAGGGTAGAGGAAACGTACGTCGATCATTTTTAAGGCCCTGTCGTAAAGGGCGGCTGCGCTGCCGACTGTACCACGTCAAATAATAATGATAAATATCGTAAAAGAAAACATATTTATTTAATAACCTTTCCTATTTGAAAGACGCGTCGTATCAGAGTTTCTCAATAGTTTAAGCGTTTGATGTTGCTTGGTGTTACAAGTGGTGATGTTTAGTTGAAATTTATACTAAACAGTTCAGCTGGGCTTAACTGCTTAACGGCTGATCCTAACGTTCAATCTATCGACGATACTGGTTACTAAAGATAGGAAACGTTAAGGGGAACATAAGAACGTTACTTATTATTTTTATTTTTGAATGTTATGGTTAATTTTGTGTTGTGTCGGATTTAGTTCCGTGGACGTCGTAAGCGGCAGCAAATGAAAATAGGTTAGGGTATGTTTTATGCCGCGGGCTAGCAACCTGTCACAATTGTACCTTGTTAACTAGAACTAGAATGCTAAAAAATATACGAGTAGGGTAACGGAACGTGAAATAGTCATTGATTTGACCGCGTTTCGAGTGCTCTGCCTACACTATTTGGGAATATAGTCGTTGCATTAGTAGAAGTTGTATTTATGCAAACAATCTTCGAAACTTCATTGACACGCTGTAGGTATGCTTAGTTCAGCTAAATGACGATAGGTGACGCTTTTATAGTCTTCAAGGTATGTTGGATGATAAAATAATGTCAACTATACCAAGAAGGACATTCCTTTTGTCTTTTACTAATGGGGCAGATCTTTTACAAAACTCAATTTTCTAAGAATAGCGCCTACGGTTTTTACTTTACGTGTGTTAGACGGTGCTTATCTCTGTATTACTTGGAATTTCAGTAATTAATGATGTTATCATTTGTTTCTATAATAATATCTATATCATTAAAAAAATGCTGAAGTAAGGCCATTAAATGTGTTCCAAAATACAATGTTCCATTTTTGAAATAATTGAACCCTCGACTGTAGGGTCTGGCTGTCGCGCCGCTGTCATCTCCCTTGCAATAGAGCTAATTAGTTGCGCGAAATTTGCCTCGAAACAGAGCACTTGATGTGTCTCTCCGTCCTCTAGAAACTAGTAACACTAAGTACCTTTATGGGAATAATCAAATAAGAAAGTGATTGATTTTTGTTTGAGCTTTTATTATATGCATCGATGTACAGTATGTGCCCCCACTTACCTATCCAGGCAATTCGGTGTTTTGAACGCGCACCACTACTAATACAAAGTTTGTCTAACTATTTTTAGCAAAATCAAAATGAGGTAGTTCATGATATTAATATTTCGCTAAAAATAGTTAGACAAACTTTGTATTAGTAGTGGTGCGCGTTCAAAACACCGAATTGCCTGGATAGGTAAGTGGGGGCACATACTGTACATACTCGTATTTGGTCTTCTTTATCTTCCATCTCATCTGATTGCAGGTGTACAGTCGCATATACAGGAGTCCCAGAAAATAGTGTCAAGCGAAAGTCCAGAGATCACCCCGAGGGGTATCCGAATCACTCCCATGTATGTTCCGCGATTTTTTATGAGTTTATGAGTTCAATTTTTTTTCGTATTTTTTGTGACACCTTGACCTAAAAGATGTTATTGGCCACAGAGGTATGAGTCGTTGAGATACATGCTTTTGATTTTCCAAATCGGTGAATAGTTTGCCTTGCGGACACAAAATAAAAATGAAACCAGTCACAAAAAAAATCACGAGGACTTAATCTGTGTATCGAGACCTGAAGGGTCAATAACAGGCGTTCAGACTTCTTTTGACATCTTTATATCGAGTTTACAAAGTGTTAGAAAGTAAACTGTGAAGAAGAGATCAACAATATCCAACTACCTAAATCAAATCAGTTAAACGTGGTATAGATTCCTCCCTAAATAATGGATTACACGATACTCCACACTGCACTTTCCCGGTTTAGTTCGCCAGTTCCGCTCCCTTGGCGCTGGCTGCAACCACCGATCATCACTGTTGTACTAATTTCCAGGCAAGCCCTCGTGGCAAGACTAGCCAACTTTAGAGCAGACACTGAATTATTTACCTTGATGCCAGCTCCTTGACTCGTATGAAGGCTGTGTCTAAACTCAGCTTGTTCCGGATAACGCCTCAATGTCTTTCCAGCTTTGTGTTTAAATTTGCACTACGGTTTATTTTAGCAGCGTCGGATTAAACCGGTTTAGAGGCATGCTTCTGACGGCAAGTGTTAGTTAAAATAGATCGGTTTGTATGGCGAAATCAAGTGTGGTTACATGGTGAAATCAATAGTGTTTCTCACTCAGTTACTTCTGGAGAACATAATTGGTTACTTTAAATCTCTATTTATGATGACATGGTTAAAAGTATATCATTATAATTAGTCTGTAAGCTAGATTTTGGATTATTTTTTGAATTATCAAATAATTAAACATCGACAAAGGTACAGATCATCTAAGTTCCTGCGTGACGTCACTCGAAACTTCCTCGTCATTTCTTCCTTGTCAAATAAAATAAAAAATACGTGTACAATGTTTTTGGTGATCTATGTGACAGACTAAATAGTTTTTTTTTGTCATCTACCTAATTCATATTAAGGTGAAATGAAATCACGACCTCAATGTATGAGTACGTGTAATTTAGTAAGACTAAATAAAACAATTGAGTTCGCGCATTCCATTTTTGAGCATTAGCTGAGTAAGACGGCAGCGTGATGTGCTAATCTTCATTCACTCAAGATCTGAATATTGTTTCATTCGCTCATCCTAAGAGCGTTAAGCCGGACAATACATAAAAAAGTTATCTCCATTCCCAGTTCTCATGCAAGTGTAGCAAACCCGTACATCGTGTACGATGTTGTAGAAAAATTGTACTAAAAATGTAATAATAGTACTGAATAAATGTTTGACAAATACAAAAAGCGCCCGCAATATCGTCGATCTTTGCAAAACAAAAAACAAACGGACCATTCCTGCAAACCAAATACTCTAAATTGAGAGAAGCCCCGGACATTTACTTCCGCAAATGGAATTCGAACGAACTCAATTAGCGTCCATACAAAACGTATCACAATCAGATACATAAATCGCACGTTGTCAAATTAAACGAGATGAAAACGCGTCGACGCTTCCGCTTCAAAACAGGGCATTGTGCGCCCCCATTGTGCAGCGCGTCAACGAATAAACTTTTCAATACGCTGACAAATTCGGGAGGTGAGACCGGAACGGCCCGCGCAGACGTCCGGTCAGCGTAAATAATAACTCAGAGGATGGAGTCTCAACTTTGCCACGTGAGCTAGATTAATTTAAATTGTGTTTTGGAACCTGTTAATTGTAGGGTGATGGAAAAAGTTAGAGCGCGATATATTTTACAACGTAGGTTCGCAACCCTAGCATGCCTAAACAGGTAGACCGAATATAACTCCATCAAGCTTCGAATAGATTGACTTAAGCTAAGCGTCCACAGGTCCGCATCGCACGCATCGGACGCATCGGATTCAATCAGATGTATGGCGAAATGCGATGCGTACGATGCGGACAGGTGGACGCACTTGTATGAGTTTCTATACAAAGAATACTACAATCCGTTGCGTGCGATACGTCCGATGCGTACGATACGACAAGTGGACGCTTAGCTTTAAGTGTAAGAAAAATAAATCTATCAATAGCAATCGCATTCACTACATGCAACTTCAATTTTAAAGCAAGATCTCTCCCCCATCGAATTGATCACATTTCAACGTTCTCGAACATCAAAATGGCCGCCATCAAAACGTCAACACATGTCTTTTAGCCAGCATAAAAATCCTCACGAGCTATCCAAGCACGTGCTCGATATTGATTCGTTGTGATCAACTATCGCGTAAAATTCGCCCTGACGTGACGCGAAAAACTTAATTTTCCCCGGGTCACAAACTTGTCAATATTTTGTAGGGAATCGCCCGGACGGCGGCGGAATATTAACATATAAGTCTCGTTTTGGATTCTGTATCTTGGAACTCGAGTAAATAATCGAGTATGCCGAGTTAAATCAATCTGAAAACACCAGTGAGGAATATTCTTCCGCGTGGTGTCGGGTTTGGAATCACATCCATCTTTTCGTCCGTCGATGACGTAAGGTAACTCTAAATCACAGCTTAAAGTATGTGTTATACTATACTAGCTTTTTCCCGCGGCTACGCTCGCGTTAAATTCGGGGTAACACAGAAGAGATCTTGTTAGCCACAGCCCGCATGCCAATTTATAGCTTTTTACGTTAAAAATTTGCGGAATCCTACTATTTTTCCTATCGTCATAATTTTGGAAAATTCAAACAAAATCTTTATAAATTGTAGCCTGTAATTCTGATGTATAAGCTACATTATTGTAAAGTTTCAATAAAATCCATTCAGTAGTTTTTGCGTTAAAGAGTAACAAACATCCAAACATCCGAACATCCAAACATCTAAACATCCAAACATCCAAACATACTCACAAACTTTCACATTTATAATATTAGTAAGATAAGTGTAGGCGACAGGTCAGCAATCTATCTCTGTATCTACCCTATCAGTCTATCTCTGTGTCAAAAGTGGCTAAGTAACCTGAAATAAGGTCAGGTGGGGGAAGAGAAACGCAGGGGCAGGGCAGGGGTAAGAGGCACTACAGATCATAACTCGTACGAGTTATGAGTGAGTATGGTCTGTAGTTTCTCTTACCCCTGCGTTTCTCTTCCCCCACCTGACCTTACGTTTCGTGTGTATTTGAGAACTAGCTGTGCCCGCGACTCCGTTCGCGTGGAATAGTGACAATTTTCCCCCGTTTTTTTTCACATTTTCCATCGTTTCTTCGGTCTTGTTTGTTGCAGCGTGATGTTATAATATATAGCCTAAAGCCTTCCTCGATAAATGGTCTATCCAACACGAAAAGAATTTTTCAATTCGAACCAGTTTCCTGAGATTAGCGCGTTCAAACAAACAAACAAATAAATAAACAAACAAACAAACAAACTCTTCAGCTTTATAATATTAGTATAGATACAAACGTGATGTTTAATCTATGTATGCAAATATTGTGCATGTATTTGCATTAAATTTGGGTATGGGTAACATGTAAAGGATATCTATGGAAGTAACAAATTGATTTGTTTACTCTTTCATCAAATCGTACGATATTAGTTACCAAGGCTTTTAACTATGTCATCATCATCATCATTATCAGCCGATAGACGTCCACTGCTGGACATAGGCCTCCCCCAAGGATCTCCACAATGACCGGTCCTGCGCTGCCCACATCCAACGGCTTCCCGCAACTTGCACCAAGTCATCGGTCCACCTTGCGGGGGGCCTACCCACGCTGCGCCGGCCGGTACGTGGACGCCAATCTAGAACCTTTTCGCCTCAACGGCCGTCAGTTCTACGATCTATGTGCCCTGCCCACTGCCACTTAAGTTTGGCGATTCTTCGAATTCTTCTTTAACTAAGTACCTACAAATAATTAAAGTTCATTCAACAGACCAGGTTCCAACGGCAAGGATACCTAATCTTTTATAGTCTTTCCCAAACGTCAAAACGTAATTAAACGTCGACTTTCCTTTACAACTATTCACAATAGAAGCCATTATAATGACGCCAAGAGCAGGCCGAGCTAGGTTCATTAAGGAAAATGCATTATGCAGGTTGGAGGGTAGGCGGGGAAATTTGTACTCATGCGGCTTAAACCAGGATGGGGTAGAATGGAGTATGGGCTGTCCGGTCACTACTTGATGTAGATGTCAAAGCCGGATTGTATAATCCGCCGTTTTACATTACGGCTAGCCATTTTACAAAACATCACCGTTTTGTAATGCAGCGGCTCAACGATTAGCCCGATTGAATGCGGCTACTATACCTATAATGTAGTAAAGCGAGAGATTAGCCGCCTCTTTGCCGTTTTTAGTTTTCAGGCAGCTCATAGCGCCGCCTAATATAAACAATAGAGGGTTTAGAGATTATAATTTGTTAGGTTAGATTAGATTACGTTAGATTAAGTTAGCTTATTTTATTTAGCATTGTTTTATTTTGTATGTATGGTCATGGTCACCCCACAAATTTAGTAGTAGTACGATGCGGCTAGACGTGGGCCGCCTTATTGAAGAACTTAATCGCAATAACAATCCGGCGAAACGTTGAGCCGCCGCATTACAAAACGGTTCGCCGTAATGTAAAATGGCGGATTATACAATCGGGCTACGACATCAACACGAGAGGGCGCAATACGTGTCGATTTGCCCCTGTTGAACAGGTTCCGAAACAATTGAGTCGATTCAAGAGGTTATGTTGATTTAATCAATCGATGAATGAAATAAGTGGTATATTCTGGAAGTGACAAAGACCTTTTTCAGTTATGATATCTTGATAGACTAATACAAATTTACTTTACAGTTTGTGAGCGCTTTTTGAGCGGGGAAAAAAGTGTTCAAATATTCCACACACACTTAAATTAAAATTACCTCTTGTGTTACCCCATTATAAAGTGTTAATAAAATGTAACACAATAGGAGCAAAACTTTGAGACACCTAAGTCCCCCACTGGAATGGAAAGAGCTCGTGACTCCGAATGTAATAATATGAAATTCGTAGGAAATGTCACAAAGGTTGTAGCAAGAAAATAGTATTAAGTATTTAGCAAGAAGAAAGTTAAAGTGGGACGTACCTAGTTTAAAAGTATACATCGATTTAGTGACGCTCTAAATAAATTGAATATTCAAAGCTGGCCAGTGTAAAAATCAAAAGACAACGTTTTGATAATCTTAAAAATGTACAAGTCTTTGGAACAGTACCAACAGCAAACCAATTCAGCTGACCAACTCGTTTATCACTGTCCGCTTAAACTAAATTACGATGCGGCGCTCAGTCGATTAATCGGATACTTCTAACTCGTTCTTGTCAAGGCCTTATGCAATTTTTCATATCAGCCATTTGGCGTCTAAAGCAGACCAAAGTAGTGTCCTGGAATCATCTTGGCTTGCACCTATGACTTTTTGAAATTAATGTCCGAATAGTATCATGGGTTTTTCGATGAAGGAGACCTGTTGTGGTTGTGCAGTCGGCAATATAAAGACATCGACACAGAAAAATTGCTAAAAATATGTATCTCTTATTGTTTCGACTTTTGTACTGACGTACACAGTACACTTACTTTTGGCTCTCCGTGCCGATTTTTGTTGCTACGTCACGACGTAATTTAATGTTATGTATGATGTTCCTAATCTACTTTGGGCATATCTACCATACTAACAGACGCCTCATGGTACAGTAAATATTGAGTTGCTGATTGAGTGGCTGTTTTAATACCTGATAGCTTTTTTGACAACTTTACTGTAATTACGTACGAGACACAATCTTCCAGGTAGGAATCTTGTACACATTGAGCCCGTATGAAAGCTTTAGCCCAAGCCCTTTAATTGCAAAAGGTGGCTTAACAAAGGCTGGATTATGATGACGAATGCGAGTATGACGATGTACAAAAACAAATGAAACAAGTGTTTCAGCCGTAAGTAGCTCGCGAATGACTTCAATACATTTCTCATACCTCAAACCACCGTCTAAAGCATGTCGATCCCGCTGCCTCTGTCAATAGAGATCGTAATAGTCCGTCCAAAGGACTCGAAATGCAAATACATTTTTCGTTTTTCATAAATCGTCAAAGAAATGAATGAGATGCTCGTCGGAGCTACTGCTACCTCGGCATTGTTCTCACAAAACCAATTTAAAGTTACGACCCTGTTTACCGAAACTCCCTTTTTTCAGAGATATCACTTCGTCGAATATAATTAACTACCGCCAAGTTTTGAGGGAACGACTTCTTTCTGTACACGCTTGTGGGGAACAATTGGAGTGTTTTCATTATTGAGGCTTCGAAATATAATTACGGTATTATTTGTCTCGCTTATCAAAACTTTTGCGGCTTCTGTTTGCCTTTGCTTAGTGTTTTTAAAGATCTTGGAGTTCCGAGTTTGATGAGAATGAATTCGTTTGAATTTTATTTGCCTTCGCGATATTATTTTTGCTGTATTAATATTAATGAAACGCCTTTTTTGTAGTTCAATGAACTTAAACTATCTGTAAGGCGATCTCTAGTTGTAAGGGTGCATTTCACTAAAGGAGAATTGTCACTCTTTACTTCTGAGTACACCAACTTCCCAAAGAAAAAACTGGTAAGATTCAACATTGCATTTCATTCTCGTTTGGTTAAAACGACCCCAATCAAAGTAAATAAGTGCATACTGTATGTACTTTTATACATACTATGTATAAATACCACGCCTGCATCTCCAAGGAAGGTAGGCAGAACACAAAATATTATACAGAAGAAAAATCCACTAAGAGCCTACTTTTAGCGAAATCAAGTTTAAAGTTCATTCCGTTCGTTTTCAAGAACTTATCAGTCAATTTTTAGAAGCAAGTATTTTTTATAAAGACGCGAAAAACTTTTAAAGAATTACTCGACGGTATGAACTATCGATTGACTTTGCAAACGTCAGTAAACTCATTTTCTTAAGCAAAAACTTGACAACAACCTTGATAAAAATCTATGAACTCACAAAATACGTTCCGCAGCCTCAGATATTCTTCATTTTCTCCAAACTTAATGAAATTGGATCCCGAAGCCGTATCTATGAGAATCAGCCAAAGACGGACACTCTTCGATTGCTGTAAAATTTGAGATTGGATTCCTGTTACAGGAGACGACTAATCTGCTTTTGTTAGGTAACTCGAGATGAGATCATTCCCAGTTAAACTTCTTAAAGTTTAAGGACCATTTCGTTTGTTTTGATGCTAAAGAGTTTCGCCACGGTGCTGTAAAAGTACTTATCATTAGTTATTTTAGGAATATCGATAAAATTCTAAATAGTAGTAACCGATTCGAAAATTCTTTTCTATAGATGAATTAGTACCAAGTGTAAGTCTACTACTGATTAAACTTGGAATATTACCATTATACCTATAATCTAAAAAGAATGAAGCGTTAGAAACTTGGCTGAAGATAGTGCTCACAATAACTGTCACTTATTTTTATTTAACTGCGCAATGTGTTACAATATGCATTTTTACTCAATCATCAGATTGTGTTGTACCGATCCTGGAATTTTTTTATTAATTTAATTTACTGGGAAAAGGTATGTACCGTGTAACTTACACGTTGCACTCCAAACTGTCTTTCTAACGGACGACAATGGCCCTAGGCTTCTAAGTGGCATTATTTATTCCAAGTGGATACTGCCTATAAAGTCCCAAGCACCTTGGATTCATAACTAATTTAAAAATCTTAAAGGCGGGTTTATTTTAATCTCGCTTACGGTCGCCGCATTAGTGGCCAGAACCGCAACTTTAAGTAGATAACTAGTAAAGTTCGCCGCTCGCTTACAAAGTATTGAAAAATGAACGCAGATATTCGATCTTTGCTTTAGAACAAAGTAATTTCAACTCCGATAGCGTTTGTCGTTGGTAGGGATTAAAAATAAAAGACGGGTGCAGCTTTAAACTATAGTTAAGATAAGCCAAGTTGGAAGTGTAGCGCCACCGGGCCAAGTTTATGACGGAGTTAAATGAAAGTTAAAAGATGCCTTTGAAAAACAGAACTTGTTGCTAAGGCGGGTCAGAATTCTTTTATGTCTTGATCATTTTTCTATGCAATTATATCTGTTCTTTGGTTAACTTTTTATTGTATGTTCGGAATGTTACTATGGCTAAGTATTTGTTGCTTCATTTGTACCAATATTATAAAGCTGAAGAGTTGGTTCGTTTGAACGTGCTAAACTCAGGAACTACTGGATTGAATTGAAAAAATATTTTTGTGTTGGAGAAACCATTTATCGAGGAAGGTTATAACATCACGCTGCAATCAATAGGAGCGAAGAAACATTGGAAAATGTGAAAAAATAACTGAGTCACGTAGTCAAAGTCGTGAGCACAGCTAGTTTTTAAAATTTCGAATACATACATACATACATAATCCTCACGCCTATATTCCCAAGAGGGGTAGACAGAGCACATGAATTCAAAAATCCAGTGCCACGTTTAGCAAATTCAGGGTAACCAGATGGTTAAACGTGAAAATTTCGAAACGTTTTATTAATCCAGTTACAGTTACGTGACGGGTATGACTGAATTGGAGACATAAAATAATTTTAAGTAGTAATGTTTCTAAGTAAAACAAGAACTAAAATCTTGGCAAACAGAATCAGCAGTCTCCTAAAAACATTGGTTAACCATAAACTCAATTTATATGCATTGTGAATCACTGCGTAAGCCATTACGCCCCTACATCCAAACGCGTTTGTTACGTGTCTTTTCAATAACGCCAAACAACAAACTCGGGAACTCCGTAACACGTAATAATGTCATTTAAAAGCAACACGAACAGACAAAAGGGGACGGGGAGAAAAAAGTGCCAAGTTACAGCGGGAATTCACAATCCTAGCTAAGTCCTCCGTCGCTCGCTTCCGCTCGTTGTTAGCGCGCTAACAAGACTTCCAGCTGAAATAGATTGTTGTGCCGAGTGAAGTAACCACTTGATTTCTGTGTCTTCCTCATTCTGCATAACTAAGTACTTGCAATTGGGTTGTAGTTTTGGAGCAACAATGCGCTAGTTCTGGAAAATAGTATATTGTGCTGTGGTCTCGAAATTGCGTTGGAACGATGCTCTAGGTTACCACCCCGCGATGCGCGCCTAGATTAGCTTAGTTTTATAATCTGCGGTTCTATGGGTGCGGCGTGCAGCCAGCAAAAATGATTTCACTCTAAGTTTTCTCTACCGTAAGTATTAAAAATGTAAAGTTTTTCAACCAAGTACCTATCCCAAGCCCAAGGAGTGTTTTGCAAGGAACACAATTTGTTCTGTTTTCTACGTCATTTATGACTGTATACTCATGTAGGCGGATTGACTAACATTAAAGTAATTAAAAGATGTTTTGATATTATGACCATGATAAACAAATTCGGTTTAACAGCTAAGGGTTTCATCTTGAAAAATACTTACAATGGTTGTATGTACGTAGATGTATAAACAAAGTAAATAACGAAACGCTAATGAAAAATAATGTACGAGTATTAAGGTGTCAAACCGGACGTGGATCTTCCTACAACCGCCTTTACCAAATCCATGGAACACCGATCGTGTTTTCAAATCCAGACACGCAATCGCAGCCAATTCCAGTTATGTTCATCTGTCTAAAAATGTCATGCATCCATACAAGCGAGTCGGCAATATCAGTGCGCATTGGGCTGCGAAATTGCTCGGCTATCGGTGTTAGACCAAACGGCCGGACGATAGGGTTAATGGGATCTGCATAAAAGCTAGATTTGTTAGGGGATCATAATGTCTCCGGGTGTCTGGTCAAAGGGGAGCGGGTGTGAGTTGAGCTCGTTAGCCTTTAAGACTTTTGTGATAATTAAGATCATAGATTGTGTTGGGTTCAGAATAACTCCTCTTCAGGTCTTTCGTGGATGTCGTAGAAGACGCCTCGGAGAACAGGCAGGTAGGTATGCTTTAGCCGGCGGCAACTTGTCACTTTTGTATCTCAGCGCTTTTATCTTTTTAATTTTTAACAAAAATATAGACAAGGTTTCTACGAAATGTGAATTATCTGTGTGCGATTCCTATCCCGTTTGGGAATTCGGGCTTAATGTAGGTATGTGAATATTATGTATGTATGAATGTAAACATTTGTAGAAAACGATGCGTAGCAGCAGTTTTAGTGTTGAATCAAAACTTCAAATTCAGCCTTTACGTTGCAATTTAACTATGATTGGTGTATACCAATAATGTCCGCCTACGAAATTGTACCTTTAGGTGGGTATACCTATTTACGATGTAGATTTTTGATACTAAACTTCGACAAGAAAAGTCATCGGAATTGAAATGAGACTGAATAAAATAATCTCAAATGTTTTACAAAATTGAAGTCTTTGGCTAATATAACTGTAGTATCCTGTATTTTCTACCCAAGTTTTGAACTTCGCTGAAACACGTTTCAAAGTAAGTCGAAGTGCCAAAAAGTTGCACTAACGAACAAAAACAACTGCAACGAAAACTCCCGCGGATACAATCTTTATTTGCAGTTCTGATTACAACTTATCGCCGCAGGAACTTCGACGAAGAAAAACTATTTCAACGACTAATTGGGTACTTCCATCTCTTGCCGGGATGGGAATGGTAATTATGATGGCAAAGTGAAACTAGCAGCTAATTATAAATTCACATTAATCGTCGCGTTCAAGTGCCGGCAAAACTAGTTACTTTAGAAGTTCTTGAGCGTATCTGTTTCTGACTTGCTTAGATAGTAAACGAATGATACTTTCATCTAAACATCGTTTATAAACAAAACTACCGTGAGACTCATTCACAGTGAAATAAGAAGCATACAATCACGTCTTCATATTGAAATAAGCTAGTCATCTTTTGGACAAATTTTGGACTTGTTATCTAGATCAACTACGTCTTCATATTGAGATAAGCTGTACTCCATTTAATTTAAGATTTAAAACTTAACTGTCAAATCCTCACACATTTTAGAGTAAACACAAGGCATCGCCGTAAATACTGGTACCGTTTGTATTGAAGTCATTAAAACAAACAGTAATGAGTGTTATTGCATTGATCATATCTAGTTTTACCTTTGAATTCCATAGAAAAATTCAAAATTTTCCGTTGAAATTTCTAATCTTAAATTAAATGGAGTATAGTCATGTTTTGGACCAATTCATGACTAGTATCATCCGAGAGCAATGTGTCACAACTTCGGATAGACGCGCCTATCCTTGTAAACCAATGTTCTAACCACACAGACTACCAAATGCAGCGAGAAAACTATTCATAATCCCTCTAATTTCAACTTAAACTCTTGAAACGCCCAACTTATCAACGACATACCAGCCCTGCAACATAAAGCAGGCCAGAGTTATGTCGCAGAAAGCGTTCTCGTACCGTTGCGGCGTAATTTCGGATTCCGCAGCGCACCAACAGCGAGTCGACACGTTTGCACGGTCTTACGTCAGGTGTCCGTGCCCCAACCAGTATTAAGTCTAAACCACGTAATTCTACGGATGCATCTAACCGTATTTTCACGGATCCGTTGTTAGGGAATTTCAGAGCTAAATGATTCTGCGCTTTGACTGCGGCTTTAATTGTGGTAGGTATGTGTGCATCTTCGTGCGTAGAAATGGGCTATATTGCATCGCATGCTTAATAGTGAAACGTCCTCGAAATTGACTTAGGCTTTGTATGCAGATTTATACACACACACACACATCCTCACGCCCGTATTACCAAGAAGAGGTAGGCAGATCACATGAATTCCGTTTAAACCTAAAACATACATACATACATAACCGTCACGCCTTATTCCCTGCGGGGTAGGCAGAGACAACAGAGCGCCATTCGCATCTATTCTGACATACTTCTCTCGCTTCACTCACATTCATCACTCTTGTCATACACGCTCGACGGTTTCGGGTACTCCTTATTTGAGCTTTGTTTAGTACATCGCCGATCTGGTCGATATACGTTTTTCGAGGGCGCCCTCGACCGCCTTGCCCCAACACACTTCCCTTGTAGATCTGCTTACATATCCTTGATTCATCCATTCTCTCCTAAAAGTATGCGAAAAATGGCTTCGAAGCGTTTTGTGTATGTAATGTTTCGTGTGCACTGCGAACCCCATTTGGGAGTACATGCCAGATGTGTATGTAGGTTACGTTAAATTAAAGGCTAAAGTTGAAAATGAAGTCAACGTTTTACTCCATAAAGAGATCGATATCAATTACTGTGTTAAATTTGTGAACATTTTGTGGCTCTATAAAAAGCCGCCTAAAGCCTACTTAAATCTCTAACGACCTCCATGCAAAAAATGGAGAGGTTTTATTCTTACCCGATACACTACACGGAGAGTACAGGTAATCATCATCAGCCTATAATAATATATACGTCCCACTACATGGCACAGGCCTCCTCTCAGTATGAGAGGGCTTGGGCTATAGTTCCCACGCGGGCCCAGTGCGGATTGGGAACTTCACACACAACGTTAGCTCGTGATAAATATCGAATTCGATATCGCACATAAATTCCGAAAAATTCAGAGGTGCGAGTCCGGGGTTTGAACCAACGACCATCTGCTTGAGAGGCCACAGGTTGAACCGCTGGGGCTACCACGCCTTACAGGAAATAATAAACATAAACCGAACGACTTAAGCGTGTCACGCATTAAGCACATACGGTAAGATATCTGTAACTGGACAGATATCTGTCAATATCACTCTCTATACAATTCAATGAGCTAAAACACATAGCTCAGATTTACCTCAAGCATCTGCTGGTACCGACATAAGGAAAGTTGGCGTTTGGCGTTGCGTAGTCTGTGACGAGCTTTAAAATCATATCATGATAGCAAGACGTGAGTAGGTATCCGTTCAATTTCACTATGTTTCTAGGTAATACTAACAAATGAAGATAAAAGAGCTGAAACTAACACAACCCCAAAAACAAACGCCTACGCAGACAAAGTGCCCCTGTCGCATCCAACAACACTTAGGTGTAATAAAATTCTTGCAACATGCTCGCAAGTATTGATATTTCGTAGTCGGAATTTCCAATTGCTGGAACGTGCGGCTCGCTCCGGGTACGGAATGACAATAGATCAGGCCCCTCGACACTTCAAACACAATAAAGTACGTGAAATCAGCCATATGTGTATGTGGGCACCGCGTTTATTCAAATAGTATTAGGATAAACGTGTAGTCGAGTCTTTGTTTAAATGTCTGAGCTATACATTTGAATAAGTAGCACCTTTTAAAGGCAAGCGCTTTTTTTCAGTCATCTCTATGTAAGAGAAAGTGTAACAGACATAAGTACGGATGTTTTAGTTAGGTATTGCTGTTCTAACAGGAAATCGTGGCACGTAAGCAGTTTGGAAACAGTTTGAGTTGTATTCTCAAATGCTCTTGGCAGGACAGACAAAACGTTACATTTAATTTTAGGATTAAAAACCGATGAAAGAAATATAATAGTGATAGGTTGGTAGCGGAGCCTGTGGATTGAAGCACATCTAAATAAAATAAAGAACAAAAGACAATTACCAACAGAAGTTAACACAGGTAAATTATTTTAGCCTAACTTATCTAAACATACTTAGGGAACATACCCAAACTACGTGACCGATTTAGGGGGGGAGGGGGGCTTCAA
>BHDV01040652.1:20213-30973 GCA_005406045.1 Adoxophyes honmai | reverse complement strand
AATGCTGCATAAGTGCTCCGTGATGGCGAAGCTCGTAAAATTGAAATAGAACTTCACTTAAGGTAAGTTCGTTTAATTTAACAATCATACAAGGAATTGAAACAAAATTGCAAATTGCACTTTAGAGATTAGGGTTCTAAAATATACATACATACATACAATCACGCCTGTGTTCCCAAATGGGGTAGGCAGAGCACACGAAACGTGATAAAGAGTTAACCATGATTATAACTATTTCACGTTTTGCAGCCACTTCTAGCATAGTTTTAGGTTTGCAAACAGATGGAAAAGGTAGAATAGTGACAGGTTGCTAGCCCGTCGCCTGAAGCATACATGTTCCTTAGTCACCTCTTACAACATCCACGGAAGAAACGGAGAAGTGTTATTTTATCCCGACACCACACGGCGTTAGGTTTATATAAAAAAAATATCCCCAGGAGAAAACGTGGAATACTGGTAATACAAAATTTTAATTTGACCATCGACCCCATTCAACCACTGTAGATATAGTTAATTAAGATTAAGATTATAGTATATCACTTTACTATGACTTAACCACAGAGCGCACAATGTTAGTTGTCAGGATTTACACGCTTTGCTATTTATGCCTTCCAACAAAATTAAGCTGACATTTTTATGCGTTCATGTAAAGTGTCGTCTGTTCTTTTGTGAAGGGTGTCCTCAAATGCATAGATTATCTCTTTCTATTTTGAAATAGGATTCATATTGTTTTGTGTTAGTTTGATAGCAGCCTTGAGCCCGATCTGGCCATTTGGGTGCGATTGAAATCTCGCGGACGGCGTCACTATAGCCGAATGTATCCGAATATCCCCGAATATCTCCGAGTGTCAACTCCAACTGCAAATTGACCATTGCGTACTGATAAAATAATCAGCAGCGCTATTGTCTAACGCACCAAAAATCTACATCGTTTTTAATTTCACAGAAATCGCATTAAAATTTAAACATTTCAAAGCGAACTGACACTGAAACTGTTAAATTAAAAACATGTAGATTTGGCTGTGGAGGGAGTCACTCTTGTGATCTGATATTCCCCTATCACCCCCTTGCGTTTCCCAGAATGTTAACATATCAAGGTAAATTATTTTGTTTAATTTTAAGTTTAGATTTTGGTGAGAATCATATACTGTATACCCTATATCATAATATTATCCTTTACGTAAATAAACCGAACCGTTTTTATTATTTTTTTATTTTATTTTCAGATGTGACGTATTTCTACTTTTGTCCATAAACGCAGTTAACAATATCGCCGTTAATATAAGTATTGAAAAAGATCCTTTTCACGAATGTTGTACTCGCATTGACACGCGAGAACATCTGGGTAAATAAAGTTGCTAACTGAATTCGTTACGCTTTCAGATGACGTGTTAATTAAATTTAGACAACCCGATGTTAAAATAATGTGAAATTAAATATTTGACAAAAGTTTTAAGTACAGAGTCAAAGAATTTGATATCAGTGTTACTATGGATCTCATTACAATGAGTCCAAAATTTTTTGTTGAATTAGGTAGTCAAAACAACATGAAATTGTCATGATGACAGTTTTAGCGAAAAGTATTTATTGTTCCTCCTTGATACTACAAAATAATAAGTAGTAGCCCATTGCACTCGACTTTTAGGTGCATTTAACCAAACAAGAAAAAAAAAATCTTAAAACAAGTGACTGTTTACCATTAGTAAATCAAGTTATCAGACAAGATCGCATACAATAACTAGTCCAATTGTGTTGTTGACGATGACGATCATTCCACAAACGCCACGGCTCATTACCGCATCGATTAGCGACGCACGCGCACCATGATCGCCTTAGCCGTCGCCTGCTGCCTGCTGTGCTCGCTTTACCTCTACCTTACAAGGACATTCCAGCACTGGAAAAAGAAGGGGGTGAAGCATGACAAACCCTGGCCTCTGTTGGGCAACTGGGCAACAGTCCTCTTCGCAAAACAATCACAAACAAAGTACTTAGAAAAGCTGTACTGGAAATACCCAGAGGAGAAAGTGGTTGGGTACTACCGGTCTTCGCGCCCTGACTTGCTGATCCGAGATCCAGACATCATCAGACTTATGTGGACTACAGATTTTCAGTACTTTACTGGCAGAAGGCTAGATGATGAATCACAGGAGTATGAGAATATTGAGGTTCTTCGGAGAAACTTGGCTAACGTTGAAGGTGACTTGTGGAAACTTTTGCATCAGAATATGTCGCCGGCGTTTACGAGTGGAAAGCTGCGGGCGATGTTCCCGCTGATCGTGGAGCGCGCCGAGCGGCTGCAGCAGCGCGCGCGCAGCGTCAGCACCGGCGGGCGGCCCGTCGACGCGCGCGACCTCATGGCGCGATACACCATGGACTTTATCGGCGCATGCGGCTTCGGCATAGACAGCGATGCACTCAAAGACGAAGACTCCACTTTCAGGAAACTCGGCCTAGACATTTTCAAAGATGGGTACAACCAAAAACTGATTTCAATGTTCAGAACTCTTTTCCCATACACATTCAGAAAGTTAAAGTATCTGGGCAAAGTGGAGAATGTATTTTGTGACTTGGTCGCTGCGATTATAAAAAAAAGAAACTACAAACCTTCGGGCCGAAACGATTTTATCGATTTGATGTTAGAAATGAGAGAAAAAGGAAAAATTGAATGCGATTCGATGGAAAAACTAAAGCCGGACGGGACACCGGAACGCGTGTCCATTGATATTGACGACGAACTCATCGCGGCTCAGGTTTTTGTGTTCTTTGTTGGGGGATACGAGTCATCTTCTTCGTCCACCAGCTACACTCTCCATGAGCTTGCTTACAATCCAAAAGTACAGGAAAAAGTTCAGGCTGAAGTTGATCGAGTGCTCGCAAAACACAACAAGCTGACCTACGATGCTGTGAACGAAATGCAGTACTTGCAATGGACCTTCATGGAGGGACTGAGAATTTCACCTTCGGCTGGGGTTTTGCTGCGAATGTGTCGGCAAAAGTATACGGTTCAGGAACTAGGATTGACTTTGGACGTGAATACCCGCATCTCTGTGTCGGCTCAAGCGCTGCACCACGACCCTAAATACTGGGACCGGCCGGAGGAGTTCCGTCCGGAACGGTTCAGTCCGGAGAGTAATGAGCCGAGACACAAATTTGCTTACATCCCATTTGGTTACGGTCCAAGAGCATGTATTGGTGAGTCTTTTTACATTGAATTTCAGTACACATTCGCCTTTTACCGGAAGAAAAAACCAACTCAGCAAATGAGTGAAGTGAAGCGTATGCAGTCAAGGAAATTGATAACTGTGCCACTTTAAACCTTTTCATAATGGGTTTCATATTTCTTTTATTAGATAGTATGGTATGTCACAGTGACATTTCTTGCAAAAAAGTACTAACTGGTCATCAAATTCTTTGAATAAACTTAGCCATGTTTTTTTTATGAATACAGTCACACAAAGCCAGTTCTTGATCCTGGATTTATTAGGAACTGCTTTTTCCAGGCGAGCGGCTGGCAATGGTGCAGTCGCTGGCGGGGCTGGCGGCCATCTTGTCGCAGTTCTCCGTTGCGCCCGCGCCGGCCTCCCTGCGCAGACCTAAGAACGACCCCACCGCCAATTTAGTCCAGGGCGCCGTTGGTGGACTTCCCCTAATTTTCACTCCAAGAACATAACAAATGAAATAAAATGTGTTTGACATAAAGCTTTGGCTTTGATAGCATAGAAGTCAAAATAAGGGACGCGGGGATATACAGGGTCGCGGGGATGCTGGGGAAACATACACAGGAATCGAGATCATCACTAAACTCACAGCATTGCCAAAGTCTTGAACGCCTGCGGATTTTCAATAGCAAAGTCACACTATGAACTACCTATTTTATTTTTTAGTTTTATTTCAACTGTTGGTCTATTACATTTTAGCCGTAGCCAATAAAAGAAGTTTAATTTAGGATTTGGTTTTTTCCTCAAAATAAATGTTTTGATAGGTTATAATTATGTATAGGATTTTTTTTACTAGCTTACAGGAGGGTCCATATCGGGTTGCATAAAGTTTGAAGTCATACATTTTATAACCATACATATTTTTGTCATAACAATCATTAACCATAACTAAAGTAAGCCATACATTTTTATGCATAATGTTTTATGGCATACATTTGAATCGCATAAAACAATATACGCATACTTTAAAATGGGCATACAGTATAAACGCATAAACTGGTTGTGCATAAAACATGCGAAGCATAATGTACGATTCGCCATATTTGTTTTCCGCATAATAATTTTCATATTCTAGCCTAACTTAACCTACGTTTGTGGCCACGATTCGGTTCATGTGATGTCACAGTTCTAACCTAACCTAACCTACTTTTTTGGCGTTAATCATCAATGTTATGGCTGGATAAATGTATGACAGCCATAATTATGACTGAAAATAATTATAATCATCCATTTTATGACAACTATAAATTATGTCCTTCGTCATTATGGTAAAACCATTTATGACTAAGAATAATTATGACAGGGAACATTATGACAATAGTACACTTTATGCCATAAAAAAATTATGACTTTCAACTTTATGGTTAAAGTGTTATGACAATCGATTTTATGACAATGGTTTGTATGCGACTAGAAGGGCACCCCTTACAGGAACTTCATGAATTTTTTTCTTGAAGCAAAGGGGCACGTTAGTGTTCCTTGCTAGGTGAGTCATAGGACTGTCCTTTTGGCAATTAATTACAAAAAGTATTCCAAATTATACCCGTTTCGGTTTAGCTAAAAGTAATAATCGGAGCGCGATAAAATCTTTTAATCCACGTTAAATATTTTCCGTGTTCATCTCTGTGTAGACCTCAGCGGTTTGTGTGCTCGAGAAATTTACCCACCCAGCGGCAAAACGCGAATTTTTATGCTGTCACTAAAAAAAGTAATACGGACCGCCGAAGCGCGAAAATCTAGCAAAATGTATGCTCTCGCTGAAAAAGTTACGAGCTGCGTTGAAATCCCTTTAAATTTATTTACACTTTGTAAAATTTGAGCACGTTCGCATTTGGAGTTCTTTCGTTTACACGAACACATCGTTTGCCTTTGAAATTATACGCTAGGTTTTTATGTTGTCCGAATTGTTTGTAATGTGTAGGATATGGATAGCAAAAATTGCATCAATGGTAGGTACTATTCGAAATTTGTGAAAAATCTAAGATTTTTATAATTTAAGTTTATCTGCACTACCTACATTAAGATGCTGAACACGAGGTAACGATTCTACGATCATTGCAGTGATAGTCATCTCAGCGAATGGTCTTGTAGCAAAGAGTTTCAAATCAAAACCTTGGAAGCTCGGTAGATTGTCAGCTCAAAGGTCAGGCACAAATGGCGGTGCTTCTTGATACGGCGCGCATCATCAGGAGGTTCCTCATTCTGCAGCCCCGCTACCGATGATATTTTGGGTTAGGTTCTTATAATATCTGTATATCCTGAAAAAAAGTTGTAAAAACCCTTTCTAAGATGTTAATCGACCTTAGAAACCCCCGCATCGTTTAGAAGCGAATTAAAACGCGGTACCAATTCTCTCAATATTATGGCAACCGAATATCATATTCTTTGATATCCTGATTTTTCGCTTCGGTTGTCAGAACCCCTTGGTTACCACTAACACAGTCACGGTAGACTGGTTCCTTTACATTGGCGGGTAATTGTGGGAGTGTTACGGGAGTTGCAACATCTCATTCTTTTGGTTTATATCCATTTTATATACTCGTCAACAACTAAGTAGGTACATACATACCTACATACATACAATCACGCCTGTGTTCCTAAACGGGGTAGACAGAGCACACAAAACGTGACAGACAAAACCATGATTTTGTCTATACTTATCACTATTCGCAGCCACTTCTAGCATAGTTTTAGGTTTGCAAAGATGGAAGAGGTAGAATAGTGACAGGTTGCTAGCCAGTCGCCTAAAGCATACCCAAACCTACTTCCCCAGTCGCCTCTTACGACATCCACGGAAGAAACGGAGAGCTGCTATTCTACCCCGACACCACACGGCTGATAACCTACAATGCTTACAATTACGTTTGGATTCCGAGATGGTTGCCGTGTGTTGTAAGAAATGGATATGGATATGGAAATGGATCCGACACCACCCAGGATTAGAAAATAACACCACAGATTCCAGCCTTAGCCAAATGCGCCCCTAGTCTACAATTATGTACATCTGATGCCATCCTGATTTCGGCGAACTCTTCTGAAGCTATTACCGAGTGAGCTAAGTTTGTATCGTTGTTTAGGCAGCTCGCCTAATGCCCGTTCGCCCAATTCAATAAACCTTTACTGGCTTTCTTTGTTCCCTTAACGAGAGCTCGGGCAATTCCTCGAGCAATTCCTCGATCAACAGATGTCTTGTATATCATTAGAGCCCGTTTGCTCAAACAAATCGAGTTACCAGAAGTTAGGGCGTTTGGGTTCCGAGTTTGACGGTTATCATGTTTTATGGTGGATTTTTTGTTATTGCTTTCGCTGCATAAGTTGGTGTTTGGAAAGGTTTTATGTCTTAAAGGATTCATTAGGTAATTGAAGGAACAAACAGGTTTAGTATCGATTTTATTATTACTGGAGACGGTTTGTTTCTTGACTTTTGGTAACTATACCAAGATTGATCGATCGAATCGTTTACTTTTACTTGATGTGGCCCGCGTATAGTAACAAAGGTAATGTCACAATTTTAGACACTGCGTAGTCACGCAGAATCTCGATTCTTGAACAGAGTAAGTTTTTGTATAACCTGTCAACTTCTTTGTCACTAAAATTAACATTGTTTCTGAATAACAGATATTTATTTGTCGTACGGTCAATTCTACCAAGCAAAAATATAATTTGGTATTGGTGTAAATCACTCTACTCTAACCCACTTTTTTGTACGAAAATTAAAAGAGTTAGGTACTGATTCTAAAGCTAAATTATATTTTCGTTCGGGTGAATCGACCTTTATTCGAGTGGATTGACAAATCGAAACAAAATCTTAATGATACATACATAGATAACCATGACGCGTGTGTTCCTGAATGGGGTAATCAGAGCACTCGAAACGTCACATCTTCACCACTTCCGTGGTCGCTTCTTACGATATATTATCGACGGACGAAATAAAGAAGTTTGATTCTAACCCGATACCACGTGGGGGATCATCATTCACAAAACGTTTTTTCAAATCAAAATCGTGCAATGTTGCATTGAACATAGAAATAATAAACGTCTCTGTCGACTTCGCTAAAGAGACATGATTATATCCGTTTTACTTCAGTGTTGCCTTAATTTAAACTTAAGTAAATTGAATTGTACAATCCCAGCAATTCTGGCAACATGCTCGCAATACTGATCATGCTCAAGCGGGATCTCAGAGGGAATAATTAAAAAACAGTTTTGGCACGCGCCTGTGGGTATTCCCATTGCGTTTGTGATTGTATTGAAATATTGTACGGTGCCATTACTCGCATGGCGCGGGGCCAAACCAATATGGGCCGTTCTCCAGCCGTACGATTTTTCGTGTTCTCAAGTTCAACTACCTGTGAAATCCAAATTTTAACAGATAACCTTATAAAAAAAATATCTTACGTAATTCACACTTTATTCTGCTCAGAATAAGTCTAACAATAGTATATTCTTATTATTAAATGCGCGAAACAAAAATCTAAAGTCAGAGGAGTCCACATTTTGGCCTTGTCCCACCTCCAAAATTTGTTAGTTGATGACATATACTTCGAAAAGTAAACGCGGAAACTATAGGTTTTTGTTGTTCACAGCAAGCCAATTATATGATAAATGAAATCCTATTGCCTAAATAATTATTATTACGTTAGTTCATTTTTAAAACCATTTTTAAAAAGTGTCCCGAGTTTTGCGTCTTAACCTAATTTGGCCATAAAACGCGTCGTACTGCTCAAACGCACACTCCGAGAGACATCGACGATACGTTCCTAGAAAGAGTCTATCACGCCGCGACGGCTAAATAGTGCGAACCTGTGACTTATTGTGTCGCTGCCAAATCACGAAGGAAAGAAAACAACACGATTTTTTTGTCACAGTTGAAAGTGATTACCGTTTTATTTTTTTCTCGCTTGTTTCGTTGATATATTTAACTCGGATTATTTTGACATATTAAGCAGTGTTATAATTACTTACACAAAAAATATTGAGTTCTTATTATTAACCGTTTTGAAGTAATTAATGAAAAACTAAATTGCTCACGTGATTACCGCAACGGTGATTACCGTTATTTGAGTGATCTCCGTCGTTTTATAGACGTGGTTATCACTATATCGGTTATTTATTGAGTTATTACTGTAAAAAATAAGTTTTAAATAGTGTTTCTCTTGATTATGAATATTACTCTGTGCAACACAATTTTTTTTTACACCTAATTAAAAAATAATAATTTCACGTATCTTTTTTCACATCAATGGTTATCATAAATTAAAATTATTATACTATTACTCAAGATGTTTATAATTCAAGGCTATAAAGAGTCTTGTGATATCAATCAAAAAACGTGATTTCATCCCATTATTTGTACTTTTGTGATTACCGTATTATATGAAAAAAGAAAATTTTATTATCTCGATAATTATAAGGTTTAAAGTGATGCCTCCTTTTGCAAAACGTTTAAGATGTGAAGCATTATTCGATTTATTCATAAAAAGACAGATTAACATAAAATGAAATTATGCTACGGAGTGTCACGCAAAACTGCCTTGCTCGTGGAATGGCCCATATGCAAGTGTTTCGGCCGCGTCGGCGATCACCTACATCATTGGTGGTTTAAGGCCAAGAGCGATCTGACACCGCTATTACGTTAGCACATCGATTTGGAGAAAAACTCTAGAATACTCGGCTTCTAACAAAGCGCCCGAAAACAACGCCTGGTTTTAATGATAGAATAAAAGATACATACATGGAATTACTTTTCATAAATCAGGCGTTTCTCTGCAAAATACATCACGCCTGAATAATTTTAAACATAATTTTTAAATCTTAATGTAAGAGACTAGAGTTACTCGCAACACTAGTAATTTTAAGTTGGCTGAATTAGATAAGGTGACTTCATTTTCTGTCTCTCTCTCCATAAAACATAAATTAATATTATTTTGTCAATTGCTGGAATATTTAAGGGATAAGTTCGCCTTTGTACTTGTCCATTATTCTGTGCTTGTTATTTTGTCATGTTTTTTGTATAGTAAAGAGTTACTTGACTTGTCACTATTCTACCTCTTCCATCTTTGCAGACCTAAAACTATGCTAGAAGTGGCTGTGAAGCGTGATGGAGTCATAATCATGGTTTTGTCTATGTCACGACTCGTGTTCTCTGTCTACCCCATTTGGGAACACAGGCGTGATTGTATGTATGTATGTATGTGTATGTAAAGAGTTACTTACATATGTTTCTTGCGAGGCACTCGTCTTGGCAATGATGGTCTGTCTGGAGCGCTGGTACTTGAGAATGACATTATGTAAAAGGAGCCTAGATTGACTAGCCCATCACAAATAAATAGCAGGCGAAATTCTTTGAAATGTCAACTTTCCTAGACGGCGTTCTGCGAAACTTTAACTTCAAACTTATGACTTACGACGGTCGCATTAGTGTCGCCATCTAGCAAACCTGATATTTTGAAGGACTATCTTTTACTGATTTTGTTAGTCATTATAATTATCTGTGTGGTGTCGGATTAGAATGACAGCTCTCCATTTCTCCCGTGGATATCGTAAGAAGCGACTAAGGAATTAGGTTTAAGTTTGCTTCAGACGATAAGCTAGGAACCTGTCCCTGGCTACCTCATTCCTCTGTTTTTATTTCACGGCATTGTAAAGGTGATTGTTAAAAGGTTTGACTTTTGACTGCCCAATATTCATATACTCGGGCAGATGAATGGGGTGACCCAGCCGATAGTGCAACCAGCCTATTGTAAGTCAATACTCAATCTTTTGTTTATTTATTTATTTGTTTTTAATGCTTTGTTTTTGGTGTTAGCATTTACCTATTGTTATTGTGCTATGGAGTCTTTGTGCTCTGAAATAAATGGATTTTATTTATTTGTTTTATCCAAAAAGTAAATTAAACATGCTCTGCCTACCACACTTGGGATCACATGCGTGTATGTTTGTATAATCACTTGCTTCTGTTTCAGTTTTATCTCCAATTTATCCTATTCTATCATATTTCATTGAAGAGTGTTTTTTCTGGTCAAAAAAAGATACGAGATGCGAGTGACAAAACATAAAGGATGATGGATGAGGCGCGAACATAATCTGCTCCTTGAAATAAGAGCCGCTCGAGGTGCGATCTTCCGGGAAAGTGTTCAAAAGCTGCCAAAATATATAATATATACCCGCATATACGGCATACGTATTTATACAGCACAGTATAAACACTACCATTATAGGTAAAGGTTTAGGCGACAGGCTAGCTACCTGTCACTGTATCTCTTAAGTTTAAACATAAATATATGCTAGAAGCACAGAATAGATAATAGTACAAGTACAGAAGCCTCACTGCTTTGATTTTCACAAATGCCGCCTTTTTACGTGCCTACATAATTATTATTAACAAACGGACTGCACGCTAGCAGCCGACATTGAGCTCTCTGGCGCCGCGCGAAGGTCGAGATTACTCCACGCCTTGTCAAATGACCCGAAAATAGGGTTGTCAAGTCAATACTTTAATTAAATACCTACCTATTATACGTAACTATCCGCGTGGTG
>BHDV01040652.1:0-10074 GCA_005406045.1 Adoxophyes honmai | reverse complement strand
TGATCCCTCTTGTCTTACACAAATCGCCAATCTTTTAATGAGTCTGCTGCCTGTTGATCCTCGGACCTTACCCCATTAGATTTTTATTTTGGGGATACGTAAAAGATATGCTATACAAATAGCGATACGAGAACGTGGACGAGTTACAAACAGAATTGTGCCATATCACATCGAGTGTTCACCATAAAATTATTAGAAAATCAACAGGCAGCGGACTCATTAAAAGATTGGCGATTTGCATTAGACATGAGGGATCACATTTTGAGCATTTAATTAATTAATTTACACAAAAATATCCACTTCATTGACTACGACAGTTACATGTATGTTTTTAACTTGATTAAACGGATTAATTTCACGTTGTTCCTTTCTTTTAAAATACTATGTTACTTAAGCAGGGTTATTATTTTTTAGCTATTCTTTCGATTGGCATCATAAAAACAGAATGATATTTTTTTTGACATTTTAGTCGGTTTGATTCCCAGACGAAGCCAGTAATTTTTAAAAAATCTATGAATGCCGAATTACTAACTCTTAAAAATAAGATAAAGTCTTTTTTGAGCAAAATACACTATCTACGATATTTAAGGTACTCCCCCTTCATGTCCCATAACTTTGGGACACCCTGTATACTTAGTCACCTCTTACGACATCCACGAAATGGAGAGGTGTGATTCTAAACCCGACACCACACGGAAAACGGTTTTAGCCTCGCAGATTTAAAACAAGCCATCATTTAAAGAGATTCGACGTTGAAAGCAATGTTGAAACCAAAACATTCCGAGCCCATGCAATCCAGCGCACGGAGTCCATTAATATAATTGCAAGATTCACTCCGACAGTAATTTGTTCTAATGAGCCGAGTTGGACAACTTTTAATATTAACCGGCGAGCCCGCGGCACGGGCGTCACTTCTGCACCGGGGATTTTGATTTCACTGCCGCCTCAAATACATACAATGTATGTACAGTCGACCAAGAAATCGGTCTACCCCTCAAGATCGATATTCATTTGAACCTCATGAAACAACAAGGTCGATTTCCCCTCGCCATAATAATATTATGACAGTGACAATGTCAACCTTGTGATAATTTTGATGTCACAGAAACTTTTGTCAAAAGTGGTAGACCACTTTCTTGGTCGACCGTACATCACGCTGTAGTCCCACATGGGGTAGACAAAGCACATGAAACGAAGAACAGATCATGACTATTTCACATTTCGTGGCCATTTTTTTCTCCATGGCATGTTTCCTGTGCTCTACCTACCCCATTTGGGAATACAGCCTTGATTGTAGCCTATACTTGCTAGCGTCATATTCAGAAAGCCGTAAGTAACTGAAACAATGAAAAACTGGATTCAAAAATGTTGACTGTATGGTCCCACCACCCCCAGTATTTCCGAAGAAGTTTTCGATATCCTAAGTATCTCAGGGGAATGTTTAAAGGACTCTGGAATAGCACGAATGTAATTCAACGCTATCGATCGACTGAAGGACAGGGTATTCGATGCCAACGACCCAATCAGCTCTCAGGTCGTTTAGTACATCTGACCCTTCAATGCCTCAAGTATACTCATCTGAGTAACTCGAAACCGAAGAAAATCAAAGGATAAAGTCAATACAAAGTATATACAAGATGGCATATAAGTTGACCGTGAATCTTTTATTCCGTGGTCCAGTACATGCGTACGAAAACTCACGAAAAAATTATGAAAAATTTAATTAGGTACTGACCTTGTGGGAGTTGTCTCATCGCATCGCATGTGTTTCATCGCTTTTCAGGTCAATGCGCCTTATGTAGCGCACATATGAAGCATACATCACAACCATATTTTCAAATGGGACAATCAGATCCTCGAAAAGCTACTTAGACAAAACTATGACCATTCACGTTTCGAAGGCGTTTCTAGCACATTTCGACAAGAACCATGATACAAAGGACGTGGCAATTCTTCCTGAGTAACCGTAGACAATAACTGTAAATAAGTAGATAGTAGGTAACCTTGAAAAAACATCTGTAATTGTAAAGGATCGGAGGACTCAAAAGTACTGGCCCGAATAATCCCTACGCATCAAACAAAAGCCCAAAATCCCCAACAAACGCTGGAGCCATCAAACAAAACTAAAAAGGGGAATTCTCTCTAATTTATTTCCCGTCGGATGCAATGAAAACAAGTTCTTGAGAGGGAAATTTAAATTACGCGGCATACAATAAATCTTGGGAAATAAACCGCGGCGGGAATCAAACAGCGGGAACAAAATAGCTCTTACGCTGCTGCTTTGCGGACTTATTTCCACATGCCTTCCAAACAGCAACGTTTTAAGGTAAAAGTACCAATGCTCGACACCTCATCGCCCATTAGATGACACCCATCTGTCACCTGTCTTACTATGACATAAGGTTGCAAGTGCCATGTATTGGGTCAGTGTCGAGCACAGGGACGTTTACCTTACAGTCTTCACTTCACCACTTGGATGACGGTACTATTCAATGACGTCTATCACATAAAAGTCAAATAGCAATGGTGTCGAGTTTAGAATTAAAGCTCTCCATTTCTTCCGTGGATGTCGTAAAAAGTGACTTTAGAAATAGGTTTAGAGGTGTGTTTTAAGCGACAGGCTTACAGCCCGTCACTTTGATCGCGCTGCAACGGCCAACTTCCTTGATCGGCCTATTAACTTACGCGCCAAAAATCCACATCGTTTTTAATTTGAAAGTTGAAACCAACCGTTGATGTAGATTTTTGGTGAGTTAGACAATAGCGTTGCGGTTTGTTATCAGCAGTACGATCAGCAAAGAATTTTTTGCGGGAAAATGTGAGATAAAAATTGGCAAAATGTTTTTTTATTTTGGGTCTATTAACGATAGTTTCCTAAAACGTTGTGAAAGTTAGTGCACTGAATAAAAAGTAGCCCTGTATACAATATTATCGTCTGTAAACCTAATGTCACCGACATTGTAAGGGTGATGATAATAATATGAGACCCTGATCCCTACCGTTCATTCCGTTACCTTACGTCGAAACTTATTTTACATTATTTTCTTTATTAGGAAAACTTGTGCGCAAGTTTTCAGTCTTCTATTAAGTTTTATACCCAACTCGTGAAACTACACGGAGTAAAAATGCAAATGCCGTATCAAATTTTTTGTTCTTCTTAATAAAAATTCATTCTTGTACGGGGAGAAATGTTTTTGTTTAAATTAGCCTGTTCATATAAATTGTATGTTACTGGTTGGCTCGCGTTTATAATCTTTAGTGAGATAATTATTTATCCGAGTGGTTTCGGTATAGAATAACACCTCTCTATTTCTTCCGTGGATGTCGTAAGAGGCCGCTAAGGAAATAAGTTAGGGTATATTTTAGGTGACAGGATAGCAACCTGCCAATATTATACCTGGCATCTCAAAACCTAAAAAAAATATGCTAGAAGTGGCCACGAAACGTAAAATAGTCATGGTTTTATTGATGTACCATTTCATGTGTGCTCTACCTACAACAATTAGGGAATACAGGCGTGATGTATGCATATATCTTAGAAGAGGCAGAGAAAGAGAGAGAAAGAAAGAAAGACGCTTTTTTTTTATTGGAGCTAATCGACATTTCCGCCATCTTGAATTTGGATTAGGTATGAGCTATGACAATAAAGTTCGACGATAACCTTGGGCTGTTCATAATCTTCATAAAAATTGATAGGCGAGCTGTTACACGTCACTATAAAATTTTTAAAGTTTAAACGTGAGTTGAATCTTTCTGGGAAATCAATAAAATTGAAATCATTGTTTTGTTAGATATATGACTTTGAGTATTCAACGTTACGTACTCACTCACATACTAGCCTTGCTTGTGACTTCGCCTGCTTATAGCTTATCCCTTCGAGATAAAATGTGCCTGATTTCTCGGGACCCAAAATCCGAGCATTTCTACAACTATCTATTGTGAAACCATTTTCAATACCTACGTTTTGTATGGGTAGCAATTTTTTAATATAATTGTATGGACAATTTAAGAGGAAATGGAGCGGTCATATTTTGTATGGAAACGTAGTCCCCTGATTCCTCGCTGGATATTACCCGTAGAACAATGATTTTTTACATCAACAATCTAATGATATATTAGCATGTTCCTATGTTTTCCTTTTTTTCTTTATTGAATTAATAAAAGAGATATTAACCTTCGAAAACATGAAAAATTGGTAAGTTTTTTCCGTCGTGTTCAAACCTCTAGAAACCAATTTTACCACAATTATATCAAAATATAAGAACATAGAAACACAGTTAGGACATTTGTTAAACATTTAATGAAAAAACATATTTAATCGGTTAAGTTTTGGAGAAGAAATCAGGGGACTACGAAACGTTGTTTTTGAATAATTTTTATAGGTATTTTCGGTCCGAGCTGTAGTTGTTCTTATCGCACTCGACGTCGTCTGGGCAGGTCACGGCGCGACAGCAATAGATTTAGCAAATACCTATTTTTCAATTCCCTCGACCGGCATATTTCCTCTTAATCTTCCAGAAGCAGTGGCAGTCAAGACGGAACATAATAATTTATAGCTTACGGCAACATTAATTAGAAATTTCGAATCTTGGTTTGACCTTCCTATTAGCTGGTGGCAAGCTGTTATTACATGCATGCACATACATACATCAAGCCAGTATTTCCAGATGGGGTAGGGAGAGCACGCAAAACGCTACATAGACAAACGATGGCTATTTCACGTTTCTTTGCCACTTCTAGCATATGCTTTTCAGGTTTTAAGGTGGCAGATATAATAGTGACAGGTTGCTAGACTGTCGCCTTAAATATACCTTAACCTATTTGGATAAAGATCCAAGGTACAGTCAGGGAAATTGGATGTTTAGCAGGTTGAGATACTTCTGAAATTGGCCTTATTACTATTTCCAGCCAGTTGCATGATATAAATACTGAATATTGAACTTCATGGTGAAGTCTGTCCTATAATGCGAACAAGCGGCGCTCAACCTGCTAAACATTCAGATTCCCTGACTGTTCAATAGCAATGGATGTTGCATTACACGTAAAGAAAACTCGCAGCGTATTAACAAAACAGCAGCATAAATCAAAGTATATCAAAGTGATCCCAGGCTGAAACATTCCCGTTGTATTATTCGGGTCATTATGTAAACTCAGGTAGGTATCGAAACTGGAATCCGACAATAACGTTGCCCTACATTTCCAAGTTGCCGGTTTGAGACGAAAGGGTTGGCATTACCGGTGAAACTTGTGCAATGACTAAACTTAAGGCAGGTTGTCGGTAGTCGCGTCAATGACGCTGACAAATGACGTCACGTTATTGACGTCTTTTATACAATACAGGCATATTCACGTCTATATTCCCAAATGGGGTTGGCAAAATGCTCATGACAGAAAAAAAAAACGTAATTAGCTCACGTTTCGAAGTCACTTTAGCTAAAATTTTAGTTTTAAAAACATAACAGTGACAGGTTGCTAGCCAACCTAAACATATTACCTTAGTCGTTTCTTACAACGGCTACGGAAGAAATGCACTGGGTGTAATTTTCTAACTTAAAACTTAGACAGTGACAGAAATTGTTTATCATGCTTGAGTCGTGACTCGACTCATATTTTGTCGTGCTAGACCTACTCTTGCCGACTGAGACGGCAGTAGTAGTAAATCATTATTTTATTTTCAAAGTTGTGAGACACATTCTCTGCTTTTTGAATTAACTAAAATCTCAATGTTCTGTAGGCGTGCCTCCTGAGGTCAAGCAATCTATCTAATGTCGCGAGTAAGATTATGCTCTGCAGCCACAAGCAAGGGATCTTGCAGCCACCATTAGGTCTGTTCTGTATCTTCTGTCCCTCTCCCTAATGACAGCTAATGCCGATGGGTAAACTTGGACACTGCCACCAGTAGCGATTCTGAACGCCACAGTTCAGTGAATGAGTCATAATGAACTTCTAGTAGGTACTGTAACTATTTTTACCATCCGCGTCACAGCGTTTTTGACACGGCGGGATTGACACACACTCACCAGAAACCTACCCTCACCGGTACCATATCTCGATTTACGAGGGGTGAAGGGGAGACGCGTGACGTATCCCAAGTTACGAGCTAACGTTCTATCTCACGATATCTCGGGAAATTCTGCCCGTTTTGCATCGCGTATTTTTCACTTCATCTCGTAAGCGCAATCTTCTGCACTGAGTTTATTATAAGATGGATAAAAACCTTCGCAGATAATGGAGCGCAGCGGAACGCGTCTTGTAGAATAAGATAGTGGCAGCCTTCGCGTAGCAACAAGCTATTCTGGCCCGCTTTCGGAAATTGTGTTCTGTGTATGCAGTCAGGAACTGCGGGTCCTAACAAGCCCATTTTATCCCCGAATGTAAGTTATTAGTTCGATTATAGACTGCAATAGAGCCTCTTGGTGATTTTTAATACAAAAGCATTATTATTTTTCACGTTTTGCAGCCACTTCCAGCATAATTTTAGGTTTGAAAACAGATGGAAGAGGTGTAGCATAATAGTGACAAATTGTTAGCTTGCTAGCTTAAACATACCTTAACCTAATTACTTAGTGGCCTCTTACGAAGTCCACGGAAGAAATGGAGGGGTGTTATTCTTAGCTGGACACTACACGGTAAACACATAGGGGTTGTATATTAATACTCATATTTATTACTACGCAGGACCTAATCCATATGAGTATGATTATAATACCTCAACGCATTGGCCACGTTACAGCGTGCTCATGAGTCTAAATCATCATAAAATATTGATACCGAGTAAAAGGGGTCGTATTTTATTTCTGCCTCTCTTGTCAAAGATGATTCAAGCAGTTATTTAATTAAAAAGTTGTATCAAATGGCGCCGGCGCCGCGAGTCAGCGGCGACCATCCATGCTCCAAATCAGGCCGCTACACCGCACAGCTGTATGACCGGAGATGTTCTTTGTAGCCACTTTTAACACAATTTAAGGTGAACTTACATCATCATCATCAGCCTATATACGTCCCACTGCAGGGCACAGGCCTCCTCTCAGTATGAGAGGGCTTAGGCTATAGTTCCCACGCGGGCCCAGTGCGGATTGGAAACTTCACACACAACGTTGAACTACTTTGTCCCTGTGTGTAGGTTTCCTCACGATGTTTTCTTTCACCGAATATTTAGCTCGTGATAAATATCAAATTCGATATCGCACATAAATTCCGAAAAATTCAGAGGTGCGAGCCCGGCGTTTAAACCCATGACCCTCTGCTTTAGAGGCCACATGTCGAACCGCTGGGCTATCACGGCTGTAGAGGCCACATGTCGAACCGCTGGGCTGACGGTGAACTTACTTAGATGATATATTAGATGAATGAGGTATAATAGTGACAGGTTACAATGGTTATCGCATAAAGCAAACCTATACTTACATAGATATACATACAATCACGCCTATGTTCCCAAATGGGACAGACAACGTGTCAAAAAAACTACGATTATGATTTCACACTTCACAGCCACTTTTAGTATTATTAGGTTTGAAAACAGATGGAAGAGTGTAATAGTGACAGGTTGCTAGCCTGTCACTTAACGCAAACCTTAACCTATCCTTAATCGCTTTTTACGACATCTACGGGAGAAATGAAGATGTGTAGAAAATTCTAAGAAAAGTTTTCCGCGTCGCATTCAATTAATCTACCACGTTATTTCCAAAATCGCAAAAGCCTTTATTGACCTACATACATAAATCAACTTTGATTTAGATTTTTTTTGATAACGGCAACTCCTGCATAAGTGGTTGCCAGTGCCGACCACGCGGAAAAAACCCCATAAAAACATTTGATATTTATCACGCTGTTTGCGAACGTTGCCGCGCATTATTGGGAAGCACGTTTTGATTTAATAAAGCAATTCGGCGGTCATTTGCATCTGGATGGGGTCCGCTACAGGTGGAGACGTCTTTTTTTAGGGTTCCGTGCCCTTAATGTAAAAACGGGACCTTGTAATGTGAGTTTAAACGACGCGCAAACATGCGGCCCGATCTGATCGACTAGTGTTGAAAACGATGATGGATTGGATAACGATGGCGTTTGCGAATTAACGCGGAATAGTATGGAAACTGAGACAGCGTCACCAGCGGAACGTTTGCACAACTGCCGCGGTAACATGTCTACATACAATTCCGCGTTAAATCGTTATCGAAATCATGACAGTTTTGAATACAATAGACTTCAGCGAGCTACTTTCAGCGCGTCTCGGCTCGGCGCGGTAAAGTTCGTACGATCCATCGATTATCGATTTTTCGAGATGAGTCAAATGTTAATACGCGCCGTCTAAACAGACCGTGCAGGGTGCATATCGGAGGCAGTCACAATATTATTGAATTTGGGCGAATTTTTTCACACACCATGTATACTTGCAGGTTTGTGTTAAGATTTAGCCGAGCCGAATCTACACTGATCTGAATCTACACGGCTTGGCTTGCGTTGGATCGAACTAACCCGCGCCGTTTAAATACACCTTTACTAAGACTGCTGTATGTCGTTCTGTCTTTCACCAGGCTGTATCTTAAGAAATTCAAGAGCTACGCAGTTGGAGTTTTCTTCAAATTATGCATGTCTCTTGCCGCCATAACGACAAATACTGAAATCAAAGGAAAGTAAATATTTAAGGGGATTTTTTTCCCTTTTTATTTGATATCAATTACGGTAACAGGTAAACACTTGAAATATTCACAAAATACTCGGTTCTGTTCTATTTTTACTTTAAGCGTGTCACACACTAAGCAGATATGATAGATATCTGTATCTGAACATAATATCTGTCAATATAGCTCCCTATACAATTCAATAAGCTAACATGCATAACGCAGATAACTTATATTTTACCGTTAATTATCTGTTGGTACTACATAATGGAAATATGGCATTTATACGCAGATAAAATATTTTAGTCGGTGACGGCCTTTAGGAACCTTTCGTGCAAGTGTCCGACTCGCACTTGGCCGGTTTTTAAGCCCTTCGCTTTGCTTGGGGAGGGGATGCAACTCAATTTTCTTCTCCGGGGCATGTTACCTTCATGTGGCTGCTGGTGCTGGCAACATGTCTGCACGCAACATCAGAGGGCGACATGTTGCCGACGACTAAACCCTATTATCAGTGGTAAAAATTAATTGAAAACGTAAATAGTATTTTTAACACGTGAAACTAAAGTCGTGAGATTTCCGATTTAGAATGAATGAATGAATGAAAACGTTTATTTCGGAAATTATTTTAGAACAACATTTCGCGATTTCTTCTGTGGATATCGTAAGAGTTGATTGAAGAAATAGGTCAAGGAATATTTAAGGCGACAAGCCAGCAACCGTCTAAAAAAATAAATATGCAAAAAGTGACTATGTTTTAAAACCGGTGAAATAGTCTTGAATTTTTTTATGTAGCGTTTCGTGTGTTCTGCCTACCCTATTTATAAATAAAGGCGTTATTCCTGGGTGTATAATGGTGACAAAACAACAGTCGAGCTGACTATTTAAATCCTACAATAATTTTGTGTCCACCCAAGCGGCGCCAAACTAAATCAATTATTTTAACAGCGCCGACCCACTTAAAATCCTTTGTAGATTTCGAGACATATCTCACTAGAGGCTTCAGAATACAGAAATATTTGCATTTGACCCGGCAAACGACGGTGAGGGTTCCGTCGTTAGGCTCCCGATGGGCGAAGCTCGATTATGAGTTTTGTTTCGAGCCCACTTATGGGAGCTCTCTGAAGGGACAAGGCATGAAAGTTTTATTCTTTACATACATATCCTCAAGCCTGTATGCCCAAGAGGGGTAGGCAGAGCACTTGAATTCAAAAATCCAGTGCCACGTTAAGCAATTTCAGGCAGGGATCGAATACCGGTATAATTTTCATACATTACCGGTATTTAATTTCGGTATCTCAGTTGTTTTTATATGTTATTGGAATTTTTTCATTTAATGTCGTACTTCTGTAGGCTTACCTAAATACTATCTAGTGCTGCAAAACTACCTATTAAAGTACGGCGTGTTACGCAAACAAACAACCTTTGTGATTCTTAAACCAACAAAGAAAAC
>BHDV01040641.1:20879-52040 GCA_005406045.1 Adoxophyes honmai | reverse complement strand
TGGGTCTTAATAGGCTGTTTCTAAGTCTTTCATTATTCTGAGGAACTGACACTAAAACTCAAATTAAACACGATTTAGGGGCAACGCAGACGAGAGACTTTTTGTGCGATCGAGTCTGCGGCGCACAAAAAGTCTATTGGGCTTGTATGCATTGTGCGCCGGACTTTTTACGCGTCGTGTGCGATACTGCATATAATTCCATAGGTTCTACTTTCACAGACTAAAAAGTCCGCCGCGGATAGTCTGTCGTCTGCACAGGGCCTAAGACTTTTGGTGCGTCAGACAATAGCGCTACAGGTCAATCACGAATAGCTTGTAATAACCTGGCAGCGACATAAACTATTTGATTCCATACACAATTACGCGTAAATTAAAACGCGCATTACTCAATAACGTTTAATCAAAAGGCCGTAAGGAAGTTACTACGAGTAAAAACTTGCGCCTTTACTCATCAATTGCTTGTCGTAAAAGCAATGGTTGTAATGCCACAACATAAATACTTACAGAAGTCTATGAAGTGTATAATGTAAGCTACAGTTTTCATAAACCAATGCTCTGCAGTCACTACGTTGCGACCACAGCAATGCTCAAAAAACGGTAACGGCGTCACTGCGATTCCGTATAATCACCGCTTTTTAAGCATTGGTGTGGTCGCAACTTTAGGGATGACAACTGTGGCGTACGCACGTAAAACTATCGTGATAGTGGCACTTGTATCATTTTTTTTGATTATTTAAAGATAGAAGAATGAAAACATTATAGTAATACTATAATGTCATTCTTAGGTACTCGTACAGTCAAGGAATCTGAATGTTTCGCAGGTTGACCGCCTTCATAATTTGTTCGCATTATTATAGGACAAACTTCACTATGAAGTTCAATATTATTTATGCAACTGGCTGGTATAGTATAGTAATAAAGCCAATTTCAGAAGTATCTCAACTTGCTAAACCTCCAATTTTCCTGACTATACTTAAATTACGATATTACATATCCTACACGATTTTCACGTTGGCAAAATTTATGATTTATTTTAAAGTGTAACAAATTCCCATTCTTATGTACATTTTTTACAGTAAGGTACTGGAAAACACTTTTAAGGTATTTCATTTAAGACACTTAACAAATTCACAGTTCCGGTAGTTCCTCTTAAAAGGGTTGCAGAATTGCAGAATCGTTTAAAAACGCGCGTCTCTAGCTGACGGCCGCGCTCGAACTGGTCCCAACTGTTCCAAGATTATTGTATTGTATTGTATTGTATGACTCTTTATTGTACACAAAAACACTTACAAAAAAAAACAATTAGAACGATAACAGCCTTATGCACAAAGGCGAACTTATCCCCGAGGGGATCTCTTCCAGTTAACTTTCGGGTGATTGACAGGATATCTTGATAGAGTAGACATACATACAAAAAAAGAGAATTGATTGATTGATTATTGTATCTGTGAGACATGTCTACCATCACGAACAGGGATTGTTGAGCCACTTACCTATGTTTGTAACTTGGTCGTGTAATACTAATCCAATAGCTGACATCTAGTCGGTCACATCGGTCATTGATTACACGTCTAAATTGCGAACAGTGGCAAGTGGCTCAATAATCCCGGTTCGTCACTATACATGTGCGTTGCTCAAGTGCACTTTGTATAACTTCTGTTCCTACCCGTAATCTGTGGTGATATTGCCATCTCTGAGCGCAAAAAGGACGTATGCCTGCCAGAAATCTATGGCAGTTAAGACTTTTTAGCAGGGAATCTTCATTGTGGGCTCGTAAATGCATCTTACAAGCTTATTTTACGATAAGGTCATGACTTCTTGATAAGTGGAAGTACCTTCCGCGTGTAGAATTTGTAGATGATGATATTAATTTTATTACCTGTCCAGTATTTCAAGACAAATGGACTTACGAACTTGATTTTGATGTCTTGTGATTTCGGGTTTAGAATAACCATATCCGTTTCTTCCATGATTGCCTTAAGAAGTGATTAAGGAATGATACGACAAGCCGCGAGCTGTCTCCCTGCAGGCTTACCAACTCAACACGCTCTAGTCGCCTCGCGCGCGAGATAGTCTACCTTCTTCTGACGTCTATAGTTAGAGAGTGACAAGTATAATCTATGTCGCGCGTCTCTACTCGCGCCCTGTCGTGCTATAGGGACAGATCACCTCACGAGGCAGATATTGGTGGGATGACGAGTCCAAGCTTACCTCACGAGGTCAGTGAGGGCCCGGCTAATAAGATCATGAGCGGCTACTTGTTTGAGTCCAAACACGTGTCCATCTCACGTTGGACTCCAATTGCAGACAAACGTGCTTCACGTGTCCTCAAATTGAATAATAACAAATTCGATCGACGGTGAGGTAACAAAAGTGGAGTACACACGTCTGTGTTCCCATATGGGAAGAGTGAATGTGGTTGGTTTAAGTGTTGAGCCGCGGATTTTCCAAAAGTCGAACATTTGAACCGACGTGTTTCGGTAATTTTTAATTTACTTAATTTTAGTTGTTTGTCTATTATATTTAGCACTAGCTTTAGAATTCGGTTATATTGCGGTATAAACCGAACATTCCCTCGGGAACATCATTTTTTTCCGGGATAAAAAGTACCCTATTGTTTAATCCTCTAACTTTACGTCTGCAAAATTTCAAAGCAATCGGTTCAGTAGATACGGCGTGAAAGCAAAACAAACAAACAAACTCACTTTCCGATTTATAATATTAGTAAGGATAAGTGTAAAATTTCCTTGGTGTAAAGGAACTTCATGAAAATTTGCGTTTTTTTATTTATTGTTCACAGATTCATTTTTTACACTTACCTATGTCAAAGTTGAAGTCAAAATCATCGCTTTTAGCATGTTTTTTCGTTCTTAATTAGGTAGAAGAGGTAAAACAGTGATAAATAAATAAATAAATAAATATCACTGGACAATATTTACACCAATCACCTAGTCCCAAAGTAGGCAATTTAATGCCTGTGTTATGGGTACTAGATAGTGTCCGACCGAAGGTACAATTTTGGCCGAAGCCGAAGCCGAAGCCGATTAATCGGCTTTCATCAAAACCTTCGGCCGAAGCCGAAGCCGAAGCCGAAGGTGTGTTGACCCCATGTTGACCCTAAGAAATACGAGAATTTGCTAATAGTAAAAAAAAACGGTATGAAATTATGCGCAGTTTTCGTTCCTAAATCAAGTGTGAATATGTTGTTATGTTATGTGTTGGCAGTAATTTATATAATTAACTGCAAGTAATGCTATCGGGTTGGCGAAATGCTGTCCTGCTAAGCGCTGCGCACTATCCGTCTCGCTCTGGCATCGTTTGTTCAATTTCAAATCACGATTTGCAAGCCTTCGGCTTCGGCCAAAGCTTCGGCCAAATTTTGGCCGAAGCCGAAGGTTTGGCCGAAGGTGGTTTTTTTGGCCGAAGGTGGCCGAAGCCGAAGCCGAAGCCGAAGCTTCGGTCGGACACTAGTACTAGACAACGGATAAACTTACTTATATATAGATAATCATCCAAGACTCGAAAGCAAACATTTGTATTCATCATACAAACATCTGCCCCGACCGGGGATCGAACCCGGGACCTCAAGCTTCACAGTCAGGTTCTCTAACCGCTGCGCTGGGCTATCCGGCCGTTAGTGATATGTCGGTAGATGGCGTCTAAAGCTAAGCGTCCACAGGTCCGCATCACACGCATCGGAAGCATCGGATTCAATCAGATGTATGGCGAAATGCGATGCGTACGATGCGGACAGGTGGACGCACTTGTATGAGTTTCTATACAAAGAATACTACAATCCGTTGCGTGCGATACGTCCGATGCGTACGATACCGACAAGTGGACCCTTAGCATAAACCAAACTTATCGATGACAGTGGTGCGTTCTATCTACAACTACATTTTATTTCATTTAAATATAGAAGACTCATCGACGTAAGTACTTGAACACATCGTAAAAGATACAGATCAGTGACACTAGCTACAATGTCTAACATCTAACGACATAGTAACATTTATTACGCGTACATATTCTTGAAAACCCAGATGAAATTTGCAGATAAAACCGGTCAAGTGCGAGCTGGACTCGCGCACGAAGGGTTCCGTACCAAATAATGCGAAAACACGTTTTTTTTTGGGAGCCCTCCTTAGTTATTATTTTTGTTTTTAGTATTTGTTGTTGTAGTGACAATACAAACGCATAATCTGTAAAAAAATTCAACTGCCTAGCTATCACGGTTCTTGAAATACAGCTAGCAGAATGGTGACCACTAAAAACGGCCAAAATATCACGTTTTTTCTATGGGAGCAGGCCTTAATTATTATTATTATTTTAAGTTTAGTATTTTTAATTCTAACTTCAACAGAAATACATCATCTTCGAAAATTTCAATTGTTAAACTATCACGGTTCTTAAGATACAGCCTGGTGACAGACGGACAGCGAAGTCTCAGCAATAGGGTCCCGTTTTCACCCTTTAGGTACGGAACCCTAAAAACCACATCAACCTTTACGACTGCAAGTCGCCATAAAATCGTCCACGTAGGCACAAACCCTGTACTTTATTAACAGCAAACATTGTAAGGCTTATAACACCAATTCAACCGTAAAGTCTTATAGGTGCATTATACAAGAGCGGCATAACCCTAGGGAGTAGAGCACTTATGACTGGAGATGATAATGGTACTGTAAATACATACATATGTATATGTATACAAGCCTGTAGTTCCAAATGGGGTCATAGACAAAACTATGATTATTTCGCGTCTCGTACAACTTTTATACTATTTTCTTAGATTTTAAGTTGTAACACCGTTTTTTTTTAGTGTCTCGAACAGTCGCAGGTGTCACCATTTGACAGCTGTCTGACGTTTGGAACGGGGGAAATTAATACGTCACTTTCGTGAGGGCGTTCGCTGGTACAGGACGAGCTTGGAAGTAATAGGAGTAATCCTCGGTCATCCTGACCGAATATCAGTTGTCGGCGGACTAGTATTAAATCCTATCGATGGTGCAAGGTGACAGTCCATAAGATATCGTATTTTTACCCTGGTTCTACGAGATGAAGCCGGAGACCAACGAACGGTGAGCCACGCGGTGCTTACGCGTTCTAAATTTGAAAGTGTTTTCTTTGACGAGGAGATAATAATTCGTTCTGATTATTTCTTTCAGCCATCACGGAAGCCAACCGATGGTTCCTGCGTTGTAAAACAGGCCACAATACGTATGAAATAGTGCTTTACGGAGGTATGCATTTCCTCTTTTTGTCTTTTGCTTTCGTGAGTCGAAAAGCATCGTGAAACACTTCTAAAAGTGTCTTGATTTTTCAGATCTCGCTGTCTCGCATGGAGCTTAGCGCGTGTTGCACTTCCTACTCATAATAACCATTTTCTCAAGCCCTTAAATGGTAAGGAAAACAATCTCTCTGCTTACTCCTTTTCTTGTTGTCTATTGAATAATTATTTTACGTATGTTATAATCTGGAATTCTATTCCAGGGCTTCTTATCCACGGCCGGATTCTTATCCACGGCCGGATTTTAATCTACGGCCGTCTTTTAATCTACGGCCGTCTTTTAACCTACGGGCTACTTTTAATCTACGGGTTACTTCTAATCTAAGGCCGTCCTTCTAATCAACGGCTACGGTTTTTGTCTGCTACTGCTGTCTTCCGGAGGCTGCGTGTCCAAAGGGGACTGCGAAGCCGCTTCTCTTCATTGTTACGAGTCTGCTGTGCTACATGCCGGGTACTCTGTCCCCGGGTATCGTGATAGTGGTTATTACGGGCTGCGGGTTCACCTGTTAAGGACCAGCGTTCCGTCCCAAGGGTGGTGTGTCACGCTCGAATGGCTTGGACGCTGTTCTGAATCGGGTGAGTCTGTTTAACGTTCAACACACACGCACACACACACACACTACTACAACTAGTCCTATAAATCAGGATCTTATGAATTTAGCTTAATGGCAAGGCCAGTATGTTGTTCTAACTATCTCTATGGACTCTTTTTCTTTAATCTGTGTACTATAACTAAATAGTGGTTTTAAATAAACACAAGTTACCAATCAAACTGTTTTATTTCATCCAGCAGAGGGTCTCCGTTTGTGCGGGGAGACTATCCACCATTTCTACTTTGTTTTTGAATAATTTTGTTTATTTTATACTTTAAAAGGCGCCCAATCCTAATCTACGGTGGATAACCTGCCCGCCTCAGGCCACAGAACTCCACCGCCCTAAGTATCTCATGCTCGCCGACGAAAAGCGGTTACAAAGTTGGCAGGTATAATAGTGACAGGTTGCTAGCCTGTCGCCTAAAATGTACCAGAACCTGTTTCCTTAGTCGCCTCTTATGACATCATCGGAAACAATGGACGGTTGTTAATCTAAATCAGGCACTACATGAAACCAATGCTGGCAAGAGATAAACGTTTCAAGATTTAGTTTTTAAATATCAGCAGCGGTCAGTTGTCATGGATAAAAACAAGCTTTCAGTATTATTTACACACACACAGATCCTCACGCCCGTGTTCCCAAGAGGGGTAGGCAGAGCACATGAATTCAAAAATCCGATGCCGGGTCAGCAATTTCAGGGTAATCAGATGGTAAAACGTGATATTGTAGTGACAGGTTGCTAGCCCATCGCCTACAATACTCTAACCCTTTTCCAGAGCCGCCTCTTACGACACCCACGAGAAGAAAGGGGGAGGTGCTATTCTAACCCGTCACCACATGGGTAAAAAAACCGTGGTAGCCCAGCGGTTCGAACTGTGGCCTCTCAAGCAGAGGGTCGTGCGTTTAAACCTCGGGCTCGCACCTTTGAATTTTTTGGAATTTATGTGCGATATCGAATTTGATATTTATCACGAGCTATTCGGTGAAGGAAAACATCATGAGGAAACCTACACACAGCGACGAAGTAATTTAACACTATGTGTGAAGTTCCCAATCCGCACTGGGCCCGCGTGGGAACTATAGCCCAAGCCCTCTCATACTGAGAGGAGGCCTGTGCCCTGCAGTGGGACGTATATAGGCTGATGATGATGACCACACGGGTCAGTAAGTAAAGTAATTACGTTTTTCGATATAAATGATACCAGGGAGATAGCTCGCGATGTGTACCATTCTTTACGCGCTCGTCCAACATGTCACTTGGCAGTCGAATATTCGCTGTTCGGTATCCGGCTAAACCTCTATTCGTGGACACTCTACTATGATAACACCTTTATAACTTCGCGAGCTGTAACCAGATTGATCAGGATAATATCATATGTGGATGACCATGTTTTTATGACTGTTAAGTTTTATGACCTGTATGACGCCTGTATTCCCGAATGGGGTATGTGAGTACACGAGACTTTACATAACCAAAACTGTCATTTCACGTGTCACACCTACTCTTAGCACAATTTTAGGTTACGTCGATGTAGGCATGTTGTATAATCCGCCGTTTTACGTTACGCCTAGCCGTTTTGCAAAACAGCGCCGTTGTAACTTGCAGCTCAACGTTTAGCCGGATTTTTATTGTGATACGTTCTTCAATAAGGCGGTCCACGTTTAGCCGCATTGTACTACTTCTAAAATTTTAAGGGTTCCGTAGTTACAAAATAAAACATACAAACATACATACTTCACCCCTGTATTCCCAAATGGGGTAGGCAGAGCACACGAAACGCTACTTAGACAAAATCAAGAAAATTTACGTTTGGTGGCTACTTCTGGCATGTTTTTTAGGTTTTACTTGACAGGTCTAACAGTGACAGGTTGCTAATCTGCCGCCTAAAGCATACCTATTTCCTTAGTCGCCTCTTACGACATACCCGGAAAAATGGAGAGGTGTTATTATATCCCGACACCACACGGCATAAAAAAGTCAGCTTCTGTTAAAAAGCTTCTAGCCCCCTATTGCCCTGCCATACCGCCACAGGCATCAAGAAATAATGTAATTTTACAGTCCACTTGAATTCTATAAATAACTCGGTGATTCTGTAACTTGATACGCATTGCTTTCTCATTGGAATAGACAGGGCGGAAATTTGCGGTAAGCTTTGTTTTATCTGACACCTAGGAAACCTGAATGACTAGAAATCAAGTACTAGATCAGGGTTTCAAAGACACCGCGGTAGTGAAGGCGTATAGGCGGACTTTTGCTGTATTTATCTTATGAGCTACTTTTGCCCGCGGCTTCGCTCGCGTTAAATTCAGAATAACACAGATGTCTCGGAATAATTTTAATACGCTGCTGTAGACGATAATTATGCTCTATGCAAACTTTTAGCTTTCATTTTAGGGAAGTGGGAGGTTATGAAGAGACAAAAATTACCCTATGTCACTCTCCACTCCTTCAACTAAGGCCCTCTGCAGACGACAAACTATCCACACGGACTTTTTAATCTGTGAAAATAGAACCTGTGGAGTAGGCGCAGACGACAGACTTTTTGTGCGATGGAGTCTGTGGCGCACAAAAAATCTGCGTGGATGGTATGTATTGTGCGCCGGACTTTTTGCACGTCGTGTGCGTTACTGCATGATAATTCCATAGGTTCTATTTTCATAGACTAAAAAGTCCGTCGCGGATAGTCTGTCGTCTGCGCAGGGCCTAAAGGTGTATAGGCGGACTTTTGCTGTATTTATGAGCTATATCGGAGCTTTATTACACTTCTAGTACCTAGGTACAGTCACGAACCGGGATTGTTGAGCCACTTGCTACTGTTCGCAATTTAGACGTGTAATCAATGACCAATGTGACCGACTAGATGTCAGCTATTGGATTAGTATTACACGACCAAGTTACAAACATAGCTAAGTGGCTCAACAATCCCTGTTCGCGATGGTAGGTACATAGGCAGCACTTAACCAAATGAGAATCTTAAGTCGTGAATAAGTCTTTCAGAACAGTAATCGAAATATTGTCATGGTAAATGTGACTGTGGCTGTTTATAAAAACAATCACGCCTATTGTGTTTAAATTGGAGTAGGCAGATCATATCAAATGTGATATAAACAAAATGTATGTATGACTTTTCTTGTGAACAGTTGGTTCGTTCGGGAGAAAGAAGTGATTCGTTTCAATATTCAATTATGTTGTCATTATTCCACGCATTTACATTGCGTCTGTATTCCCGAACGAGGTAGGCAGAGCACACGAAACGTTGCGAAGACAAAACCAAGCTATTCCCCGTTTCATAGCTACTTCTAGCAAATTTTTAGGTCTTAAGTTAGAGCGGGTACACATTGGGCGTTTTCAAACGCGCGCTTTGCTAACGCGCGTTTTGTGAACTAGAGAAACTTGATCAGAAGCGCGCGCTTGCATGTGTACACATCAATTGAAACTCTTGTTCTCAAAACGCGCGTTTGAAAGCGCTCAATGTATACCCGCTCTTAGACAAAAGATGAATAATAGTGACAAGCCCTTAGCCTAATTTCTTTACTTGCCTCTTAGGACATCCACGAAAAAAACGGAGTGGTGTTATTCTAAACCCGACACGGGCGAACATACCACACAATGAAAAACAGTCCTTTTTTATTTTTTTTAGTGCACCAGATAATAACGCTATTAATTTAGAATTTATAAACTCAAGCGCGGTACCGTATCACATCATCGGCTCATTACTGCGCGGGCGACGGTAATGACAGGTCGATTAATATGTGCCGCTTTTACAGCGTACGACACGATTTTTGACCAATTTTACATACATACTTACATACATCAAGTAGTCTGAAATAAGATAGGCAGAGGATACAAAACACTACATGCTCTTATGTTACTGTACCCTTGCAGGGCGTCACATGAGTCTACAGTTCCACCAGTATAAAATGTAATGCGATATGCAATAAATACTTGAACTTTGACTTTAAACATTCTCGCGTTTGTGACAAAAAGGCTCTTAATTCCTAATTAATTAGTATCGAAGAAGAAAAATGGTCTTGTTATTTATTATTTAAGTGATATTCGTGTCGCCGTGACAGTCGTCCCCGTTCCGAAAGAGTCATTGTCAAAATCACCGTGATTTTGTTGCGAGCACTAAGGTAAACGTTCCTGTGGTTTGACACTTGCAACCTTATGTCAGTAAGACAGGTGACATACGGGTGTCATCTATTGGGCGTTGGGCATCGAGAATTGGTACTTTTACCTTACTCCATCATATAAGTTCAGTTTTTAGTTTAGTTTCTATTTCTTCTAGTGTCAGAACACACCTCTAGTGTTATCAGACGGACCGACGGACTACCCTAGAGCTACAATATGTTGATTTAAGAGGATAGGAGTCGCCCCGCTTCAAACCGCTTCTCCATGCAAACGTAGTCCCCTGTTTTCTCCGTGCATAATGACATTAGAGCAAAAATTTTTTTTACGTTATATTTGTGTCTGTTTTGGCTATGCCCCTATGTTTTGCTTTTATCGATATTCTAAAAAATTAAAAAAAAATCGATAAAAGCAAAACATAGGGGCATAGCCAAAACAGATACAAATATAACGTAAAAAATATTTTTGCTCTAATGTCATTATTCACGGAGAAAACAGGGGACTACGTTTGTATGGAGAAGGTGGTTTGAAGCGGGGCGACTCCTATCCTCTTAATATGCAACGTAAAGTGTAAAGAATCCCTAAAAGCCCGCACTTATACTGCACCTGAGCAATTTGCCGATATATCTCCTTTTACTAACCACCAATTACGCGAAAGGAACGCCTGTTGAAGATGCGATCGCGTGAAGATGCAATTATATATAAGCTGCTTTGTGAGCTTTTTATATATTTTAAAAGGCGATTGGACAGTTTGTAATCTACTAGCTGAGGCCAGCGTTTCCGTTACTTGCTTGCTTGCTTATTGCTTATTGTTATCTATTCTAGACAAAACAATGTACCTACTTTAAAGGCTAGTAGTGAAGTGAATATTAATAGGTCAAAGATTATTGAGGCATTAAAGTATCTTAGTCACCTCTTACGACGTCTACGGAAGAAACGGAAAGGTTTAATTTAAAAGCTAACAAAACACAGGATGACATTTATAAATTTATCATTTATTATGTCAAGAGACAGTGTTGCATTTTAGTCGCCTAAATCATACAATGTTTAAATTAAACACACGAAAGAAGTAAAAGTGTCAGGTTGCTTATCGCCTGAAACACATCTAACCCTATTTCCTTATTTCATAAATTTATTTCTATAAAAGCCGACCCATTTTACTACCTTAACAGATAAGAGTTAATTTAACATGTTATTTATTTTCTTAAATAACAACATAACTGTACAGGAAAAACAATAAAACTTATAAATATCTTACACTAAAAACAAACTGAATTAAAATTAAATTTAAAACTAAAATTAAAGATAAAAAAATTCTCCCAAATCGCCGCCAACAGGGAGGGTGCCCAGAAGGCTGGCAGCATTGCCACGTTGTATGGCAATGCTGATTCGCTGGGCGAAATAATGGCCAATGGTATGGTCACGGGAGGCCTCTATGAGGCGCGCCGAAAGCTCTTTGTTTATGCGGCGCGTATTAGGCCCCCAAGGCCCGAGCGTTTCGACTCCAAACGCCTCAAACAAATAAATTAGCAAATTATATATTATTAAGCAATATTATCAAAGATAGAGACGGATCCTTTATTCTAAAAGGGTTCTAATTTTACTTAACAATCCTTCATATTATACGAAAGTGGGTTAAACTAATATCCAAGGTTTATGAGCAAAATCAAACAAAGTTATTATCTTGCCGACATCTGGAAACCTGAGAGCCCGCTTCCGCGTGCAGAGTGGTCCAAGTTAGAAGCGATTTTACTTATACTAACATAATCAACAAAAAAGCATTTTCAATACAGCATTTTTTCTGCCAACTGTAGGTACTTCATTGTTATCCATTCTAGACCATGTGCACCAGATTTCAAGTCAATCAGACCAACCGTTGAAGAGTTCTCTCCTTTGGAGACAGTCCCGGCTGGGCCACCAGAAGTGTAGCACCGGAATATTGTATTGTCGTCCGATTCACACAAGTGTATAAAATTTCAGCTCAATCGGTAAGCGGAAAATGTTAAGTCATGTCAAGTTGAAGCCTTTTTTTTAAGGTTTGGAAACAGATGGAAGAGGTAGTATAATAGTGACAAGTTTCTAACCTGTCGTCTAAATCATAACTAAACCTTAGTCGCCTCTTACGACATCCACGGAAGAAACGGATAGGTGTTGTTCAAACCCGACATCACACAAGTCGTACTTTTTCCATCTGCTTTAAACCTAAAATCGCTGTCCGCTTATCGTCCGTCCCGTGCCCCACATACGGTGCATTCTTGCCCAATGCACACATCACAGGGCCCCATAAAATCCATTTTAATTAACGTTATGGCCCAGACTGAATAGCTCGTAAACGTTTCAATACAAACATTTAGACTATGAACAATAATTCTCCATTCGCTTCCGCAAACTGCTCTGTTGACTGAAAAAGAAAACTTATTTTTCATAGATAACTCACGCCTGTATTCCTATTTCAGTAGGATGAGCACACGAAACGTTATATAGACAGAACTGTGACAGTTTCACGATTCGTAGTCACTTTCAGTTGTCATTATTATACTTCTTACATCTAAAACCTACTGCTTTAAACCTAAAATTACGCCAGAAGTGGCTGCAAAACGTGGAATAGTCATGATTTTTACTATGTGACGTTTCATGTGCTCTGCCTACCCCATTTGGGAATATAGCGTGATTGTATGTACATAAATGTAGGTACTTCTTTCGTGTTGCATAACACCATGACAGTCGAAACTAGGGATGTTACGGATGTGGTTTATCGGAACCGAAGCCGGATCCGGAGTTTTTTTATTTGCTTTAACGGATCCGAATTCGGAATCGGAACCGGATTCGGAACCGGAATCGGAACCGGAACCGGAGCCAGAACCATAGATGGTAGAAAAGGCAGATAAAAGAGATCTATTGAAAACCTACACACACAGTACAGTCAGTAGAAAACCGCAAATTTCAAAGGACCCCGTACCTAAAGTATGGAAAATGTGGTTTCAGTCAAATATTCTGAAATTTTGATATGTTATAGATTTCAGTGACCTGAACAAAAGTCTATATGGGTGCAACCACGGTTTCCGGGTCCCTTTCCATTTTATGATGTGGGCTTTGAATTGCATTAGCCGTTTAAGTCCCGTGTGGTGCCGGGTTAGAATAGCACCTCCCCCTTTCTTCCCGTGGGTGTCGTAAGAGTCGACTCTGGGAAAGGGTTAGTGTATTGTGGGCGATGTGCTAGCAACCTGTCACTGCAATATCACGTTTAACCATCTGGTTACCCTGAAAATGCTAAACGTGGCACTGGATTTTTGAATTCATGTGCTCTGCCTACCCCTCTTGGGAATACAGGCGTGAGAATATGTATGTATGTATGTTTAAATCCAATTCCCTCAATAAAATTGAATGGAAGGTCTCGTAGTGCAATCATTTCGGCTATTAATTTATCAATTTCTTTGGATTTTGGATTTGATGTACACCATTTTTGATTTTTCATAAGAGAGTCCTTTAGCGTCAATTGTTTCCTGGCCTCTTGTAACAGAGTCGACGAAGAGGCGGTTGATTCTTCAACTTCAAATCACTTTCCGACTTCAACAAAAACTTTTCATAATTCATTATGATGAATTGATTTTAAGTGGTTCTTTAACGAAGTAGTTGTACCTACCTTCTTTTCTTGAATAGGTTTTATCGCAAAATTTGCACTTGGTAGAGTTTGCGTCTACTTCTAGGAAGTATTTCCATATTGAACTTACTTTCGGCTTCATAGCAGTATTTTTTTTAAATCCACCATGAAAAAAAAACAATAATATCCCACACACGCACTAAAGCCACTAAAACTTTAAAAACAACAAACCAAAGTACGCAAACACACAGCCGAAAACAATAATAAACAAACGAATGAAAAAATATTACCCAATACACGTGAGGTGATTCCCGGAGAGACAAGTCAAAACCTGTTTGTACCGCTCGGCACACGCTGCGCACCCCGCCCGCTAAGTTTCGGTTCCGATATAACATCCGATTGAAATTCATCGGAACCGAAGCCGGAGCCGGAGGTGTAAATTTAACCGAATGTTTCGGTATATCGGAGCCGAATGCGAAGGTCCGTAACATCCCTAGTCGAAACCCATGACTAGGCCTTTTTAAAGCCAATTGACTGAATGATTTTACCTGAAATTCGTTTCATCTCACCGAGACGTAGCAAGCGGCGATCGAGTCAGTGTAATTGCGGCTTTATAAGTAAACAAACACTTCCAAAGATAATCCGTGACTACAGGCGTTTATCATCAAACAAGTGCATTGTTTCAGCGACTGTCGAACTGTCAAATGGGAGTAAATACTGTCAGTTGCAGTTTGACATGTTTAAGTTAAATGTAAACGTTTTGGAGATGCAGCGTAAGTGCGTGGGCGATTGTGTTTATGTTTACATACATACATCATGCATGTATACCCAAATAGGGCATGAAAAGTGCATGAAACGATGACTATTTCACGCTTCACAGCCACTTTTAACAAGATTTTTAGATTTGAAGTCAAGACAGTGGGTAAATTTTGCTCCTGTTAGATAGATTTACTTATTTCATTTTGGAAATCACAAAATATATCCTCATTTTTGTATTAAATACAAGTTTAATCCAAATTTAGCATGATATCAAATTTTTAACAATTGTTAGTTAATAATTAGAATAAGAACAATTAGTTACATTATTGTCAAAAATAAAATTGATAATTAAAAAAAAATACCTGAGAAACCCTTTCATGTAGCTTTGGTAATTTAGCAACAGGTAAAAACTCTTCAAGTGTCCGAAAACATACAACTTTTGATATGGGAGGTCATTGTTTTGTAATATTTTCGTTTTAATTTGGCTGCCAACTGAAGTTTGTTGTCACGTACCGGGGCCGTCGACATTGAATTATTTTTAAAAAGTAGCTCAAACGTAATCTTTCCGTATTTATAAATGAGTTTGCTTTCACAAACATTGTGTTTAAAAAATGGAACATTTTGTCGCGTTTTTGGTGTCTTGGTATCTATTTTATCTAAATCAGTCAGAAGACTAAAAAACTATTCGTAAGGCGATGAAAAATAGTTAAGGAGTTTCATTATAATAACAAAACTTAATATTATTATATTCCACTGTGTAACGAAAGAAGATAGGTACTCTTAAATATTTTCGTTGTAATTCTCGCTACACAAAGGCAGTAATCGATTTTGTTATTATTTTCCCTTTATTTTATGTATACTTTTTTGTAAAATAACTCTTATTCCGTTAAGAACACATTAAACATTACTAAATTATTTGTTACACCTATTTTGTTAATAAGCAAAAATCAAGACAAGTGATGACACGATTTGATACAGTTTTTACTCAATCCACGTACGACCTCACAATTTACTTTTCGACAAACCAAAATATAATGTGTCCCATAATTATGTTTCCATTATCTAACTAACAGACTAATTAGAACGATACATTTTCAACCCAGTTATTATCCCTTTCATTACTGGGCATCTGTAGGTACTATTTGGGTAAAGAAACAAAGTGCTTCAACGCCTTCAACCGTTCTTCTTTACGTAAAAAGAAATTTGCAGCTTTGACTGTAATAGAATCAATATTCCTCGATTTCGCTACATGATCCAGTCAATAGAAACGAATTAAAGGGGTTACCTGGAAAGATTTCCGGGAGTTTTGAAAATTGGTGAATTTATAGATTTTGATGTGCTCTTTCCGAATTTCAACTTTGCCACCTCGTATCTTTGCCGCTAACGCCGCCATATTGGAAAAATGGCGCGTGAAAGCAGTTTTTTGACAATATCTCCTGTCTGACTAATTTTACGATAAAACAGTGTATTACAAAATAAAACAAGAGGCAATTGTCTACAATTTATGTCTTAGTGTTTATTTAATAAAGTTAATAGTTTTGGCGTACGAGCGCCACAAAGTACACTTCGCAAATTGTGTTGGTAAGCGCATAACTCAACAACGCCTGGACCAATTTGGCCAATTCTTTTTTTTAAATGTTTGTTGAAGTTCAGGGAAAATTTATACGGTGAGAAAGTATTAAAAATATCGAAAATATTGTTATCCTATACAAACTTTATCGAGTCGAAAAAACAGTAAGCACCGTAGGATTTCAGACATCTTACGCGTTTTTGGTAAAATGGTCTCTACTTTAGCTCAAAAAAGACGCAAGCGCCGCAAAATTTCATACGTCTCACGCTTTTTTGCGAGCAAAATAGAAGTACCTATTTCGTTCATTATACGAGCACTGAAGTCGGTAAAGCGATAGTTTCTTACATATAGTTAATGAATTAGCCCTTAGATATTTATAACTCCATAAGATACGGCTGTCGAAACCTCTATTGAATGACAAAAGACAAGCTGAGTTTTTCGTTGAGTAGTGTTGGAGTACACTTTGTGGCGCTCGTACACCAAAACTATTGACTTTATGAAATAAACACTGAGACATAAATTGTAGGAAATTGTCTCTAGTTTTCTTTTGTACTATACAATTTTATTGTAAATTAAGTCAGACAGGAGATATTGTCAAAAAACTGATTTTACGCGCCATTTGTCCAATATGGCGGCGTTAGCGGCATAGATACGAGGTGGCAAAGTAGAAATTCAGATAGAGCACCTCAAAATCTATAATATTACCAATTTTCAAAACTCCCGGAAATCATTCCAGGCAAAACTACCCATTGATCAGGCTATACAAGCGAGTTTCATCTTTGTAACTACTTATTCATTTTACACTTTTTTTACCTTAGGATTAATCAAAAAATTTTAGGCTTCGAACTAAACAGTGCATTTCCAAAAAAAACATGATAATATTATTTTTCAAAATTGTATACGTCGTTCGAAGTTGTAACAAAATCCTATCATTTATTGCTGAACGTAGAAACGGGGGCAAAAGTAGACTGTTTGTTAAAAAAAACTAAAAATACATACATACATAACCGTCACGCCTTATTCCCTGCGGGGTAGGCAGAGACAACAGAGCGCCATTCGCTTCTATTCTGACATACTTCTCTCGCTTCACTCACATTCATAACTCTCGTCATACACGCTCGACGGTTTCGGGTACTCCTAATTTGGCCTCCCTTTAGTACATCGTCGATCTGGACGATATACGTTAAAAACTAAAAACAAATAAGAAAATAAACAAAACCCTAACCAGTTCAATTTTCTCACTGAAAAACTTTAAGACTCGAAAAACATACCGTCAGTTCGAAAACCGAAGTTATTTGAGTTCATTTTAATAAAGGAAAAGATTTTTATAACTCACCTGTCAATTTGATCGTCCCTATCGAGTTCAAACCTTGGTTGGGGCCATCTAAATATGTGTTAATGACGTCTGCCCATACCATTGACCTGAATGTAAAGTTGGCGTAAATGTATTATTAGTAATAGTCTACAGTAATGACCTTACTCAGAAATATGACTTACATGCATACATACATTCAATCATGCCTATATTTCCATTGGGAGAGGGCAGTTCACACAAAACGTGACAGACGACGATGAACTATATAATTGTGACCATTTTACGCTTCGCAGTCATTTCTAGCATAAATTTAAGTTTGAAAACAGATGGAAGAACTTGCAAGCATATTATCGCCTAGAGCACTCCTTAACCTATTTTCCTTAGTTGTATTTCATGACATCCACGGCAAAAATGGAGGAGTTTTATTCTATCCCGACTCTACATAGATAAAAAATCCAAAAATATCTAGTTATATGACGCTTCTTCATAATACTATACAAAAAGATGAAATACTTAACTTAATTCCTTACTTAGGTATTATGTATGCCCTCCTCTTAATTTAAGAAGGCTTGCGCTATAAGTTCCTACTCAGGCCCAGTGCGGATGGGGAACTTTACACACAACATAGACGCACTTCGTCACTTGGTAAAACCAAAATTCGATTTTGCACAAATTCGGAAAAATTCAGAGGTGCGATCCTGAGGTTCGAACCCGTGACAATCAGCGTGAAAGGCCAAAGGTCTAACCACTGGGCTACCACGACTATAACTTAAGTTTAAAAAAAAATACCAAGGCAATTGAAAACGCAAAGTTTAATAGTGACATCTTATTTTAATGTTTATGGGCGGTTATAGTTTTCAGCGTGCACTTTATGACCATTGTTCTAATAATTACGTAAGCGACATCCTTTGGTAAAGTCCGCCATGTTTGTTTAGAAAACGGCCGTTACAATTCCACATAGTATTTGTTCAGGATGTATGTCTATCTGTTTATGGTTTAACAAAGATTACCGAGTCTAATAATAAATATGACAGGGAAATCCCAAGATGTGAAATAAGATATGAGTTGTATAGGTTTATGTCGCTTAGCCTCATTTGTGGTCTAAGTAAATTGAGCTTTAGTAGATGCATAAACTGCGCTGTCGCATCAATTACAATCGTCATTAATGTCATAATATTTTTAAGCATGTAATATAACAAACTTCTAATGGGTAAGGTTCAAAAAAATTGTACATAAATTAAGGGTTAATAAAAACAAAATCACGATCGCGTCTTTTGTGTAACGAAAATTACCTATACAAAATGTATGGGTAATTGTCGTAACACAAAAGAATCAATTAACTTTTGTTTTTATTAAAGCCCTTAACTATGTACAATTTTTTTGAACCTTACCCTAATAAGTCTCAAGGTTGCAGATATAAAATTAAATTGGTATAATAAATAAAAAAGATTATTCTACATTTATGCTATTACTGTTTCTTTCTATTCTCGATTTAGATTTACAATTAGCCGTGTAAAATAAATCGTAAATAGAAAGATACAAGTAAAAATCATATTTTATCTTATTTCATAAAACCATCTTTATGGTCTCTAAAAATATAAAAGCTAGTCTTAAAATAAAATACAGTATAATAAAATAGTCAAAGGTATCATATTTCATTTAACGGAACGACTGTAAAAATTATGCAGTACTAATACTAACCTACACTTATTACGTATTCTTCATAATAATAAAGAGTTTATTACTGTGTGAAATGTCATAGTAATAACACTTTATTGCATAGACAGACATAAAAACAGTTAAATAATATAAAAATTCTACATTTTACGAGTTAAACTTGTTAGTGCAAAATAAATTTAACCAGTTTCATGTACCATAAAACTTAAACCAATAAAATTGTAAAAATAAAAAAATATATAAGAAATAAGATTATGTACATACAAAAAAAATGCGATCGACAAATCAGCTCATCCACGGCTTACACACATTTGCGATATCATTATATACATTTTCATGCTTTTCCTCTATCTTAATCCGTTAAATACGTTCGTAGCTCGCTATTGTTAAAGCAGTGGTTCCCAACCGGTGGTTCAAAAACTATCATGTGCCACATAAACTTAAAATTCTACATTTGTTTTTCCATGCCTAACAAGTTGTCAAAAGTTCTTGGATTTTAAAAAGGTTTAGGATCACTGATATATAGTTCACTTATATCATGATAAGCATACATACAAACAATCACGCCACCTCATGATTATGACTATATCACGCTTCGCAGCGACTTCTAGCATAGTTTTAGGTCTGCAAAGATGGAAGTGGTAGAATAGTGACAGGATGCTAGCCTGTCGTTTAAAGCAAAATGATAAGTGATTAGGTTTGTAAGCATGATTAAGTTCATAATTTTATTATAAACAGTTCTAATGAGAATTAGCTGTCTTCAAAAAATTCATAAAAAAGGCAGCAAAGAGTCTCTGAGATAGAGTTCTATCAAGTGTAATACGCGACGCTGTCAAGGTATAATGCAAAAAGCCTGTACTTTTATGCAAATATGAAGCCTCGTGGTCAATTGGCCATTGGTAATGACAAAAGCCATAATTGTAAGTGAAGTGCAATGCCCTGTCGATGGCTTACGTCAATGCAATATTTTACAAAGCGCCAATCTATTGTTATTGGTAATTGTCTGTACAAACGTATGTAGAAGGGATGTAAGTGACAAAAACTTAAGATGGCAGAGGTATAATAGAGACACTTTGCTAGCCTGTCACCTAAAGCGAACCTAAAACTATTTTCTTTGCTATCTATTACGACATCCACGGAATGAATGGCTCCCAATTCTAAGCGTGAAATAGTCGTCATTTTTCGACCGGTTTTGTATATATCTAAGTAACGAAACTTTTTTATTTGTTTACATCAAGAATAGATGTGTGCGTGTTTTTTGCCGTGATTTTAGTTGGGACGAACTTTAATCAAAAGTTTTTAAAACCTTTTATGTCGGTTATTGCATTAGGACTTTGGATAACGATAAATAGTTTGATTTCATCGTAGGACTGTATTTTGATGGTACTCTTTCAAAACGACAAGGCAAACAGTCCAGCAGTACAATATGGAACTAAACAACCAACCGAATACCCGACTGTTGGAAGAATATATTCTGAAACAATTACTCTCAAGCGTGGCTTCATTCGACATGGTATACATAACCACCGATCCTAATTTACGACACATATGTGACAATTCCAAGCGAATCACTAAAACTGTTTTCTGTCGCTTAGGCGGTTTCGCTCGGAGCGTAACCGACACAATGATTGTTTTGATGGGGTGTCTATTGAATGGTCTCAATTTTCTCAGTTCTATCTGCGTCTTCTTAACATACACTTGTTTTTTTAGAAAAAAGTGTGGAAAATTGTTGTTAATGTCCTAAGCGACTGAGGAAAAGCGTGAAGGTACATTTTGGGTCATAGACTGACAACCTGTCTGTGCGTCTTTTGTCTAACTTAGTGCCTAAAAGTCATGCTGAAAGTGGCTGTGAGCGTGGAATAGTTCATGGCTTATATTTGTATGTTTTGAGTGCTCTGCCTACCGCGTTTGGAAATACAGGCGTAACATATGGATGGTATATTGGGATAATGTTAAGACAAAGAATTTATACGTCGCTTATTCATTATTAAATAATTCATTAATGTTATAAAAAAAAACTACATGTACAGTTTTTCTACTAAGAATTTATATTTATGTATTTCCTTGTTGCAGATGCCAGCAAAATGAAAAAGTGACACAAGCGACACGAAAAGTAAATCGAAAGTGAACAGAACTAGTCTAACGTAAAGTACAGAAGAGAAATACTAATGTGTGACAAAAGCTTTTTGACCGTGGAAGAGAAGATGACGAACGCTGAGACTAGGGTGATGATACGACGGTCCACCGATGGCAGAGTGGACAGGTTTTACAGGACACAGGTGAGTCGATTACTAAATTTCTTTCCTGTGCTGTTTAATCTAATATGACTAGTGTAACTTCAAGTGTCAATGTGCCTTTTCTAGTCCTCTGATCCCCTAGTGAAGTGCTTTTCAAATTTCTTCATAACGCGACACCTAGGTATAAAGGTACAAAAAAAATCGTGACTCTATCTTTGGGTATTACGAAATCAGTACAGGATCAGTATTATGAAAAGTCTATTTTGACCAACGTATCCGTGTGGTTTCGAATTTAGAATCGTACTTCTCCATTTCTTCCGTGGATGTCCTAAGAGGTGACTATTTTAAGCGACAGGCTAGCAGCCTGTCACTATTGTACCTCAAAACCTTAAAATATGCTAGAAACGTGAAATTGGCATGGTTTTGTCCCTGGAGCGTTTTGTGTGATCTGCCTACCCCATTTGGGAACACAGGCGTGATTGTATGTATGTATGTAAGAAACAAGGTGCCGTTTTTTGACGATATTTTTGAGAGCTAGGCAGTCGCCAGAAAACGACGTCTAGCCACTCAAAAGGATAAGAAAACATCCAAACCATTTTGTATTGTAAACCCGCCACAGTTATTGTGCTGGGTGTATACGCGTAAAGGCCGCTAATGTGCCCAAACCCCATTTGCGTGGTTACATTTTTATCCGTCACGGCAGTTACATCAATTCATTCACTAAACCAGATACCGCAATGACGTTAGATCACGATCAGTCATCTCTGACATAATTGAGAAACGTCACCACTTTACTACTGCGTTTAACTCAACTCTTAAACCCATTGGCTTAAAGCCCATTTTGACGAATCAAACTGTCCACTGGAACGACAATTATGGTGTCGTTACGCCAATTTAGTAATACGCTCAATTTAACCCATAACACAATGGCATAAAGTCCTTTGTCGCGTTTTAAAGTGTACTCTGTAACGTGTTGAGACACCATTTTATGAGTGCAGTTGTGTGCATCGTGTGTGGTTGTGATAGGTGCGAGTTTGGCGTGACAGTGGAAAAGTGAGGCAGTGTGTCGGTCGTTGACCTGGCCGAAATATTGGTACAATCCGAACGCTTTCAGATAAAGTGCATAGGGATGGGACAGAGCTAGGTTTATGTCGGTATCGATTTTTTTTATTGTTTGTTCAAATGCAATGCTAAATTAATTGTAAGATGGCTGAAAAATATAAACCACGGTATTTTGCTATTTTTGAAACCGAGTCTAACATCCCAAGATCTCAAAGTCTGAAGATAACATAAACATCGAAAACATTTAATTGTTAAAGCCTATTATTCCACCCGTCACAGCTATTTCTAACATAATTTAGATTTTTAACATTGATAAATATGAAGTATAATAGTAGGTATCTGAAAATCATTGTTTGTGATATGATTCTATGGAGCAAAGGAACGAGGACATAAATCTAGCAAATGAAAAAAAATTCCGAACAGAAGTCACTTACATTATTACCAGTTTGTTTGATGAAGATTTAATTACAAATGGGCGATTTATAGTATTCTAAATACGAAACGAAACGTGTTTACAAACGTAATCAAATACCGATGTTGCTGAATAAGTTAATTCAGTTTATAAATACGATAAGGTACCGCGTTCAATTTGCAGTGACCATAGAACGTCGATAAGGAATCTTACTAATATTATAAACGTGAAAGTTTGTGAGTATGGATGGATGGATGTATGGATGGATGGATGGATGGATGTTTGTTACTCCTTCACGCAAAAACTACTGAATGGATTTTCATGAAACTTTACAGTAATGTAGCTTATACATCAGAATAGCACATAGGCTACAATTTATAAAGATTTTGTTTGAATTTTCCAAAATATGACGATAAGTGTCGAGAAAGTAGGAAAAAATCTAATGTCGGCTGGCTATTCTGGCGGGCGCTTCCTAATAATAATTCCGAAATCTCTTCTGTGTTAGCCCGAATTTAACGCGTGCGAAGCCGCGGGCAAAAGCTAGTTTATTAATAAATCTATGTTTTTGCACAAGCACAAGACCTGCCGATTTAGTGTATTTGTTTTGAAATTAATTCGGTTACATAGAGAAGATGAATGAAAGAAGATTATGAATAATTGCGTTAGAAAGGAACACCTAGTTACGTTCTTTGACTAGGAGCGTTTTGGAAAAAGGTCAGGTCAAGAATAACCGGTACCGACGAGTAAGAGTGAAGCAATGGATGTAAGTGGATGGAGTGAAAAATGTATGAAAAGATCGTAGGAAGCCAGATAAAGTAATACCACTTTTGAAAGCTGTGCCTGGGAAAAAAAGGGTGATATGTATTTAGACCTAGTTTTGTTTATTATGTTTAATTTTTATGTATTTTCTTCAATTTTTTTTTGTAGTTTTACTCGTTTCAGTCCACAATCCTTTTTGTTATTCTTTTTAAGTAAAAATTCATTTCGGCCTCCTAGATCTATCGACATGCGTCCCATCACTAGCCATACAGCTCTTCACTACAGGGTGTTGTTATACTGATCGGTTACTGCGCTCTTATACAACACAATACCAAATAGTATATTACTATGTCGAAGCGATATATCTTTGTAGCTGTCTGAGCTCTGGATTTATGATTTTAATGTTTACTTGAACTTTTTTCGGAATGTTTAATGTAGTTTAAAAAATGTGAACACGCCCGTTTGCCATGTTAGGGAGGTAATGACTGTAAATTTTAAACGGTATTTAAATTGCATGTTGAATTTCGTTTAACAGCCGTACTTGTATGGTTGAATCGTCTTTTTAATTTATTTGGCATATGTTACAATTGCTGTTTACCACATAGATTAAAAAATGGTGTGATTCTTCTAACACTAATTACTTGGTTAAATTGATAATAATTACACAACACCACCGCAGCTAACGAAAGGCTACGTACTACCCAGAAACATGTCAACTTGACACCCGTTAAATACGTGAGTTATCCTTTACACTAATCATTACAAAATTTAAATCTATTAGTTAAAAATCTGCGAGAAGTTCCTTATCTTTAATTTTAGTTTATTTTCATTAGACGTCTGTATCTGTCTGCCTTAATTTATGATGATGTGAAGCATAACCTATCTGTCTCTCTCCCACAGATACTGGCAGCACTCGCCGTCTCGCTCGGGCCGTTCGCAGCAGGCCTGAGTAAGGGCTACATGTCTCCGGCCATAGCTTCCCTGCAGGAGGGAAAACACAACGGCGGGTTCACTGTCAACGACCAGCAAGCCAGCTGGATCGCTAGCTTAAGTTTATTAGGTAAGCGGATTTTTTTTTAAGCAGTTTAAAGCAAATCTTACCGAAAATCAACTCAATTGCGCCAGTTGTATGGAAAGCGTAGGTGCGAGTGTGAGTTTATCTGCAACAGCTGCAGTGGTGTGTTGCTCCTGATACTGGGTCGCGAATTAACCCGAAATATGTCGAGATAATATCGATTTTAAGTCAACGTTTGCGTTTTATTTCGCTATGTGTAAGTCACACAGTAGTTTTGTTACTTATTACCTGTGACAATAAATATTGCGATCGATATTAGATCTTGCCATTGTAGTGTCGGATTTTGAATAACACCTTGCCATTTCTTCCGCGTACGACGAGAAAGTGACTAAGAAAATGATTTAAGATATAATTGAAGCAACTGGCCTTTTAAAGGCCTCAAAAACTATGGTAAAAATGTCCTCGTTTTCCTATATGGCGTTTCGTGTAATCTACCTACATCATTTGCTTTGAACACATGCCTCACATAATTATGTATGTAGGTACCACAAATTCTAAACCATTGCTGGCTCCGGCTGTTGCAAGTGCAATACAGCGCTGAACTGCAACACAGCGATTGTTTATAGTTTCGCATTATGTTTTGGATCGCGATAAACATGGTTCAGTGGACTAAGCATTACGATTTTATTGCCAATCAAAACGAACAATATAAATGTACAGTTAGTATCAGAGTACTCCGTGTCGTGAAAAAAAATGTCTCGGGATAGAACAACACCTATAGTTTTAGCCGCTTTTATTTTTTACGTTATTTATTTTTTCACCATAGGCTAGCTTTCTGCATGTAGGTAGAGGCTACTAGATCGGTTTAAAATTGACAAAGTTTCATACAAATTTTCATCCCCTATTTGAAAACCCTGGGGGTAGAATTAGTCAAAATCTTTTCTTAGCAGATGTCTACATTACAAAATCACAACATCTACCTGCATGCCAAATTTCAGCCCGATCCGTTCATTGGTTTGGGCTGTGCGTTGATAGATCACTATGTCAGTCAGTCAGTCACTTTTGAGTTATAAAGTTATAATATTTAGATAGAAGTGGCCACGAATAAAGAGTCGTGGTTTTGTCTATGTATCGTTTCATGTGCTCTGCCTACCTATATGCAGGGATCGTTACCGGTATTAATAAAAACTAAAATATCTCCTTTAATTCGGAATTTTAGCTGGGTATTCCTAGATAGTATTTGGGTGAGCCTGCGAAACTACGACATTAAATGAAAAAATTGCAATAATATACAAAAAGAACCGAGATACCGTAATTAAATACCGGTATTCGATCCCTGCCTATATGTATTTTAGAAGTCGAGTATACCTTTGAACGAGGCACAATGTGCCTCCCGCGACTAACAATAGCACAAATTATACACACACGCATGGGTCCCCGAGCCAGTTTACATGGTTCCGTATCAAATGCAACACGCCATACTTTTTAAGAGTTAGGCTTTGGTCACAGTACTCAGCGTCTAGTGTTATAAAATCGGTCAAGAATCGGTCGATTTCGTTTTATTAATGCGAAGAATATATTGAGGCGTGTCGACCGCGGCAGTTGTCCAAATGTGTAGCTTGAAGGCGCTGAGCGTCTAGTGTATTGAAAACGATGATGAATTCGAAATCGATTTCACTTGCGAATTATCGCAAAATTTTATGGAAACTGAGACAGCGCCGCCAGTGGAACGTTTGCACAACAGCGTTCGACACGTTTTCATACAATTCCGCGATAACTTGCAAACAAAATCGTTATCGACTTCATGATCGATTTGAACACACTAGACGTAGGTACTATATAGATTTCTAAACGCAAAATTACGACGCATTTTTTGACCGATTTAAATGCATACATCACACTTGTATTACCAAGTCGGGTAGATAGAGCAACGTAACCAAAACAATTACTATTCCAAGTTTCGTAGCGTAGGTAAGTATAAGTGATAGGTTGCTAGCCTGTCGCCAAATTAGTCGCCTTTTACGATATATGTATACAGAACAAATAGGGATGTGTTTGTGTTTGTGTTTGTTTCGGAAATTTACTAGAAACATAATTTGGGAAATGCCAGTGTTAGAACTTTGTGGAATCTAAACAAATCGTGATTTACAAATTAGAAGGCATTGACTGTGACGCAGTTTTTTTGCGTCATTTGGATATTTCCTTATTATCTACCAAATAGTTGAAAGAACTTCTTGGAAATTTTCTTCCTTTTGTTATCACAGTTCATTCAACCAGACGAGAAAAAAATTTTCATCACACTTGCTCGTCAATGGTGTTATTACAAGAGCGTCTCCCTTAGTACAAAGGCCTAAATTGTAACCGCGGGAGTTATCATTACATCCTATGGGAGGTAAAGTTTAGTTTTAAAAATTGCAAAAGTTAGTATAGGTACGTTAGTTCAGACTAAGGAGGTTACAAATGTAAAAATAAAAATTCTGCTATTAAAACTTTAGGGCCAATTTATAAATGCAAAATTAATGTATGCATTATGAAACTGTATTCATTTAATACTTTGGATGTATGTTGACGCGTTTTAAATATGCATTTTTCGTAAATTTGTTTGAACCTTTTTGGTAGAATCTGGCTGTATGACCATTCGAATTCTGTACAAAACATAGTTCTTGTCTGTGGTATATGATTAAAAAAAGTGACAATAGACCTGAACGCACTGACAGCAGTGACAACGCAAAAGGAATAACGCGGCGTGGTGACGTGATGTCATGAATTTTCTTTAATTTTTAGTTTTTCCTCGCAAATGTGATGAAAAACATTGTGTGTAACACGGGGAGTAAAGGACATTATAAACTCGAGGCATAAAAGCCCTCCGCCTGCGGCGTCGGGCTTCTAACAGCCTCTCGTTAATAATGTTCCATTTCCTCCCCTAGTTGCTCAATGTACTATTATTAAATGTAAGTGACAATATCACATTAAAAACCCGTCTAAAACTGCGAAAAAATCAAGTTTGTTGTATGGAACTTTCATGAAATAATTATTTTATTTTAGATTTAGTATTTGTTGTCATAGTGGCCAGATAATTAAATAATCTATAAATATTTCAACACTCTACCTATCACCGTTCTTGAGATACGGCTTGGTGACAGACGGACGGACAGAGAGACAGCGAAATCTCATACTCTAAAAAGCGGTTTAAGAGTGACTTATTCTAAGACAGTTTTATCCCGTGTGGTGTCGGGTTTAGAATAGCACCTCTCCATTTCTTCCATGGATGTCGTAAGAGGCGACTAAGGACATAGGTTAAGGTGGTTCAGGCGACAGGCTAGTAACCTGGCAATATTGTGCCGGTCACTACAACCTATTATGCTAGATACATATACAGTTTTAATCTCTTTTATACTAGAGACCGATAGGTACTTAAAAGATGGTAAACAATCTTGACGTGTCTTTTTATGTAAACATACACTTTATAAATCAAAATCTTTACATTTTACAATTTAGGTATGAAAAAATCATTTACTTTCATAATTGAATTGTATATTGTAACGATTTTCATTTTTAGACTGTGTATTTCAATAAAAAGACATGTCAAGATTGTTTACTATCTTTTAAGTACCTATCGGTCTATAGTATAGTTTCGGTAAGTTAAAATATGTCATAATCATAACATAACGTTTGCAAATAAAGGAGATATATTTATGAACAAATTAACAATTTCGTCTCGTCTCTGGCTTCAGAATCAAATTCTTACCCCAAAATTTTAATGACAATACTCATTTCTCACTGTAGTTAAGTTCGCCAACAATGTTAAACATTAATTACTGAACGAGTTTCTCAAACGATTTGGATTTCTCGCGAGCAGTTAGAGTAATGTTTTGCCCACTCAAATTGTCGTCAGATTTTTGTTTATCTCTCTCTGGCATATTTTAAGCTTGACAAGCGTGAGCGAGAGAAATGTGAGGGTTCCGTTTAGTATTAGATATATTTGCCTCTTACGACAGCAACGGAAGAAATGGAGAGCTGAAATAATAGGTGTTTTCCGCGTGGTGTTGGATTCATCTAACTGAGAATATAGGTATGGAAGTGAAGTAAGCAGAGCACACAAAATGTTACATAGGTAAAACCATGATTATTTCACGCGTCATGGCGGCATTTAGGACACTTTTGGGCTAAAAAAAGCGATATAACAATGGCTGGTTACCAGCGTACGTCATAAAACATACCTTTACCTTTCTTAGTCACTTCTTACGACGTATACGGAAGAAACTGAGCTATACTTTAAAACTCACACATGGGAAAATATTAAACATTTGGAAATTTAATACCAAAATGACATGAAACCATTTCAAATTGAGACCCTAAACGACCCTGTCATAGTCATAGAGTTTGCGATGACGTCAGCTGATAGCAATAGTAATTAGTGATAAGGGGACCTGGGAAATGACACGTATTCTGTGAACTTTGACTGTTGACGAATGGAGATGGAACTTTGTTATCTCCAGTTCTCATTTACTTGGGACTTTCTACTTGTGCCTACATTAGTCACCAATAATTTGTTTTAATAACATAATAATATATGTATATGTGTATGTACCATCGCGAACAGGGATTGTTGAGCCACTTACCTATATTTGTAACTTGGTCGTGCAACACTTATCCAATAGCTGACTTCTAGTCGATCACATCGGTCATTGATTACACGTCTAAATTGCGGACAGTGGCAAGTGGCTCAACAATCCCGGTTCGCGACTGTACATTACGCCTGAAGGCTTAGCACAGCAGATGTAGTCTATCTCGCGCACATCTCTACTCGCGCCCTGTCGTGCTGCGCCGGCTGTATTCCTAAACGGGAAAGGCAGAGCACACGAAACGTTACATAGCCAAATCCATGGCTGTTCCAGCCTATTTTTACTTTCATCATCATTAGCCTATATACGTCCCACTGCAGGGCACAGGCCTCCTCTCAGTACGAGAGGGCTTGGGCGATAGTTCCCACGCGGGCCCAGTGCGGATTGGGAACTTCACACACAACGTTGAATCACTTCGTCGCTGTGTGTAGGTTTCCTCACGATGTTTTCCTTCACCGAATAGCTCGTGATAAACATCAAATTTGATATCGCACATAAATTCCGAAAAATTCAGAGGTGCGAGCCCGGGGTTCGAACCCACGACCCTCTGCTTGAGAGGCCACAGTTCGAACCGCTGGGCTATCACGGCTTTTTTAAGCCTAAACTATTCTTTACCAATTCACCCTTTGGGCTCTTTTTTCAACCACACTCATATATTATTTCGCAGTCACATAATTACTAGTAGGTAGTTATGTATATTAACTATCGTAACAGCATAGTTATCAATCAAAATACTGATTAATCATTTATTTTTTTCATCAAAGACTAATGACATAAATAAAAGTATAAGTGTATCTTATATAACACGAATTTGCGTTATTAATTTCATAACAAAATGCTTCTCGAAACATCCGTCGATCAAAATTAATCATTCTTTAGAGCGGAGTCATTAAATCGGTCAATAAATAAAGTAAATTGCCGTGTCCGAGCAAACGTAGCCAAACAAATACGTTAAAACAATTATGTTGTCCGCACATCTAATATTTACTGGTTTTACTTTGTTTTAAACTAGCTATACGCCACTTGCTATGTTTATTTCATTCCACTTCTATTCATCCACTGTGAAAGACTGACTTCAAACATACTATTAGGTATTAATTTATTATACACATATACTTAACCTCCTAAGCCCTGACTTTAATTACTTAATTTAGGGCCTCAGACCCAGACAAAAATTTCATGGCTTAAAATGTTGAATCTTACGTAACCTGATCTTTAAGTTCATTTTCCACTGAATAATTTGTACTTAATGAAGTACATTCGGCTGTTATGCTTACTAGTAATTTGTACTTTATAAAGTAGGTACGCGGGGCCTTACGAGGATAAAATCACGCCTGCATTCCCAAACGGGGTAGACAGAGGCTCTGTCACAGAGCACACAAAACGCTACATAGACAAAATGATGAATATGTCACACTTTGTGGCCACTGCTAGCATAATATTTTTTAGGTTTTGAGGTGGCAGGTACAATAGTGACAGGTTTCTAGCCTGTCGCCTAAAGTATTATTATTATTGGCTAAAAAATTAAATGGAAGAGGCATAATAGTGACAGGTTATTTATTAGCCTGTCGCCTAAAGCACACATAAAACTACTATTCCTTAGCGTCTCTTACGACATCCACGGAAAAAATGGAAAAGTGTTATTCTATCCACACCACATAGGACTAAACTAAATAATAGCTTTGAAAAAGCGAACGTGTCTAAATGCCCACCATTTTAGTCACTTTAAAATTCTGAAATAAAACATTTCTCCAAATCAACTTACTCAAAATCGTATCTCACGCTTTGTATCATTTGAAAATCCACCTTTTTTCCAGCACACATTGCTCATTTTAAACAAACTATATCAATGAGATACGAGGTTGAGTAAGTGTGGCATCGAAACGTATCATACAACGGCAGTTGTCCGTAATTACGTGAGCGGCGACCCTAATTCCCACATGCTGCGAGTGGACGGCGACCTTTATATCGTTAATGGGTTTAGGTACACGTATTTCACACATTTTTTAAAGTAATGTAAAAAATATTACGTCATAAAACTACCGTGAGACTCACTCATAGTGAAAAATAACGAATTACTCACGTTGTTTATACCGAGATTAGCTCGACATGTTTC
>BHDV01040641.1:0-16736 GCA_005406045.1 Adoxophyes honmai | reverse complement strand
CGCTGATTTTTTTAAACAGTTTAAAGCGTCTCCTGTAAAATCAACTTTTTGTAGTTACGCCCCTTTTCGTAGGATACGACGGTTTGTGTGTTGAAAGCAGCTAGTTCATATTTGGACCAAATCTCGGATATTACGAGTATGCAATTTTTGTGTCATATTTGGATCGATCAACTATTTTTATATTGCCGTAGGGTCTAAAATACCACCTCTCCATTTCTTCCGTGGATGTCGTAAGAGGCGACTAAGGAAATAGGTTTGGGTGTGCTTTAAGCGACAGGATAGCATCCTGTCGCTAATATACTACCTCTTCCATCTTTGCAAAGCTAAAATTATGCTAGAAGTGGCTGCGAAGCGTGAAATAGTCATATCTATGTCATGTTTCGTGTGCTCTGCCTACCCCATTTGGGAACACAGGCGTGATTGGAGGTGGATAAATTTGGATCAGTCGACTGTTTTGTGTCCCTAGTTGTCATGGTAACGTCTCCTAATACACCCAGTAAGGTCGTTTGTGCACTACCATGAATTTTACGGTCCGGCTTTTTCATTGAGTTCTCGTCTCGCTTGCTCTTCCATTAAATTGTATTGACGTGAGCGGGACGGCGCGACAGACCTTAAGAAACCGGACGGCCGGACCGGAAAATTCATGGTAGTGCACAAGCGCCCTAAAAGTGTGATTTTCTGAGATACAGTCAGACAAAAAAAATACTCTAAAATTATTTAATTAAAGGCTAGATATTTTACGGTATTGCGCCGTTCCGTTGCAAATTAACTTTTAACAAAACAGCAACATCTAATTGGCACAGCAAAATAGGAATGCACTTACATAATTGTACTTGTATCTTTTGGTACAAGTCCGCATTTTTTTTCTACAGTAACGTATTTGTTTCATTTTACCTTACTATAAGATGTCGTAGCGTATCCTAATATTTTCTACAACATTTATAGCAAAACGAAAGTTGTGAAAGCGATAGAAGAATCACGCATAATTCAATCATCTACTTTACGCGTTGCACTAAACAAAGATCCTTTCACAATAGCGATAAACTAGACAATTTAAATGTTTGTTCGACGTTCCTGTACCTACTTTCAAATATATAGATTTGTAGTACGTATTTATTGCCTCTAGAGAAAGCAGGAACTATGTCGATTTACATATAAGCTATGGGCGAGTCGTAACTGATATAAATTGCCTTCATGTCTAAGCTTACAGCATATAGGGTTGCAAAACTTGTATGTATGAAGCTATGATATTTAGAAGGGGTCCATATCGGGTTCTATAAAGTTAGGAGTCACATTTTTAATAAGCATACGGAATTTCTTCATAATCATCATTATGCATAATTATATTATTAGGACACACATTTTTGTGCATACTATGTTATGTTATGGACTTGCATTTTATGCGCATAAAATTTATAATAGGCATACAGTATAAACGCAAAAAATGCTTGGCACGGTACACCCGATGATGGCTTACGAATCGGCCCGAAACATGTCCAGCAAATCTCAGTAAAAAAAATTTGATACAACCATTATTCATCTTTTAAAATCTCTTCCATCTACCTATTTAAAATGGGCAAGTCGCTTCATGTCTATAATTAACACAAGCTACAAGATTTATTATAATTTAATACAGATACTTACTGCAATTTACAATTTCACGGTACTTGTTTGCATCGTAGGTATCGATCAATTTCTACCATTTATGGAAAGTTTTTTGCATCATTATTTCGTGTATCAATTTACATTTACATTTTACAGGTCTTGCACGGTGAATTATGCATGTTTTATACATATAATCCTTCCGCGTGAATCACTCTATCTGTAAAAAAAACTGCATCAAAATCCGTTGCATAGCGTTAAAGATCTAATCATACATACATAGGGACAGACACAGCGGAAAGCGATTTTATTTTATGAAGTGATGATGTTAATGATCCTTACTTAAAATCTGTATTATTTTAACCACATGATTTAAGTTGGGATATGTTTCAAGCAACAGGCTAGCCAGCTGTCACTATTATATCTTTTTATTAACTTGAACCAAAAAAAGTGGCTGCAAAACATGAAATGTTCATAGTTTTCTCTATGTAATTTTGTATCTTCAAACTCAAACCAATCCTCAAACCACGTCTCAAGTATTCCACGTTGTAAATCACTCAAATAAACATTCATACAAAATGCATCAGTAGTGATACAAGCGTGCATCTCACGGCTTCGTAAATCACTTTCGCGAAGGAAATCGTCCAGATTATTATCAGATCCAATGCAGACACAAATAAACACTCCGAACTCCGCTTCAGAATCTGCAAGCTGCGCTATTTTAATCCTTTCAACATTCCGTGAAATCAATGTTAATTTTGTTTATTTTTAACATATATCTGTCGGTTTAGGGCCTGTCAATGAAATGACAAGGGGTGAATGGCTTTGAAATATTTTGACTGCGCGCGCAATAGGTAGTGATACACGGGGAAATTAGTTGTGTATCACATGTGATCAGTGATGTAACTCGACTTGTACCATTTTGTATTCAGAAAAAAAAATTTTTTTGGTCTATCTCACGCACTTCTACGTTCTAATTGATGGTTACAAAAATTAAGATTCAAACCTTCATGAAATTGTACTTTTATATATTACGTAGGTAACTAAAGTTTATTTCATTAATAGGTGTATCGGTCCGTATCACCATATCACGTTTGATCATCTGGTTGCCCTGAAATCGCTAAACGTGGCACTGGATTTTTGAATTCATGTGCTCTGCCTACCCCTCTCGGGAATACAGGCGTGAGGATATGTATGTATGTATGTAATGTACCTATGTGTTTCGGTCATAAAAAAGTGCGCTGTGTACTTTTTTAAACTTAACATTTATTTTATTAAAATAAATTAAAGTATGTGAAACCAATGCATTTTATCCATTTAAGATATATTAATAAGTATCATAGAGACATTTACTGCTTAAGACCAACACAATCGATATAATAGAAATAGTGTACATTTATTTTTTCTAAACAACCAGGTTTTACACCCAACTTGAGTACAGGTTTTTTTTAATATATGAATGCAGTTTTTCTTATTATTAAAATCGATGACATGGTTCTTAAGAACAGATCTTTGTATGACTTTTAGTTTCAACTTTCAATGAGCGACCCTGTATGTGATTGAACAATCTTTAGCTGTTTATTCACACATTCAAACACTATACTCACTGCCCTAGCATTTTCGCACAAATATTTGAATCGCGCAAGTAAAATAAACTCTGCAGACGTAAATAAAGCGACCAGACATCGATGCGGACTAATTTTAGTTGTTCCGATTTAATCAAACCCGCCTCTTCGTTTGTACGGTTAACCAGTTGCGTTTAAACATTGGTTAGTAAAACATACAAATCATGCCGGTATTCCAAAATGGAGTAGGCAGAGTACATGAAACGCTACGTTGTCAAAACCATGACTATTTCACGCTCCGTGGCCACTTCTAAGTTCATTTCAGTTTAAAGTGGGCAGGTATAATAGTGACAGGTTGCTAGCCAATCGCCTTAAAACATACTTTAACCTGTCTCCTTAGTCGCCTCTTACGCCATTCACGGAAGAAATGGAAACAGATTTTTTTTTAAACCCAACACCACATTGTTACTTATAATTACGGGAGCAATCTAATAAAATGCACATTCAAGTTAAATAAACAAATTATCGCACATTAGTATAAAATTACACCGAAGTATAATCCCAATATATTCAAAAACATTGACAGGCCGTTTGGGCACTTCGCAAGACGAACAGACAACCAGTGGGGAAGTATGTCTTTTGAATCACCGGCACTATCGATTTTAAAGTCTTAAATAGAAACCAAGGTTTTCATGCTTTCGCATACAAGTTTTGGTCTCATTAATGTCAAACACTGGGGAATATTGTTGCTAAAAAAGCCTAAGTGCATGGTCGACAATACCAAAAAAAAGCGCAGTTTACTTATTTAACAGTCGTGCAAACCGCATTACTAAAGCCGCGAGCGTAATTAGTAAAAACAATAGAGTATCACGACGGTTTCTAGAAAGACCAACGTAACCAAGTTGTTGACAAGTGTCAAGATATTTTATAGAAAGTGTACACACTGTACTCCTGCAGCGCTATTTTCTAACGCACCAAACATCTGCATCGTTTTTAATTTATCAGTTCTCTTTGAAATGTTTCAATATCAAAGCGATTTTTGGTTTCAACTGTCAAATTAAAAACGATGTAGGTATATTTTTGGTGCGTTAGACAATAGCGCTGCAGGCTTACATACTGCTGTGGCCAAAATTGACAGGTGTGCAACGCGGTACACACATACACTCTCGCCTCTGTTCCCAAAAGGGGTAGGCAGAGCACACGAAACTCAACAAAGACAAAACCATGAATATGACCATTTCACACTTCTTGCTTAATTTTAGGTTTGAAAACAGATGTAAAAGGTAGTATAATAGTGACAGGTTTCTAGCCTGAAAGTAGATGTAGTTGAATTCTGAATGATTCTCTTTTATCTTTGCATTCATAAAATGCAAGATCAATAAATCACAAACCGCAATACATTAGACCCGTTACTTAAAACGAGCAATTGTTCTTTCGCTTTATAGTTTTGATTTGTTTGACAAGCGCCCCAAGTATTTAGGTGACCAGAAATACATGCGATCGCTTTTTGTTTTCCGGCTATTTTGGCAATTTACCGATTGGAATGCGAAAATGAATTTCACGACAGTATTATTTTGGTATCTTTGGATTTACAAAGATTTTACACCAATGAGGCTGTAGGAAAGACTCCAATAGAGAGATCTCTCTCCAGGCTGATGTTGTGCCTGGGGACCGAAGTCCACAGAGTTGGAAGTTGTATTTATCCAACCGTTCATCGAAACTTTGTTAGCGCGATGTAGTTAGGGTCGTTTAGTTCGGCTATCGGACGTTTGTGGCGCTGGGGCGTTACAAGGCCTCTGGCGATGTTTAATTGCAATACAGATTAGGTCTAAAACTAAACAGCGTTGATATTCCATGCCACGAAGTTACTACCTATCTAGTTGTAGTAAGCACTTAGAAATACTTAATTCAGGTGGAATTTGCCACCAAATTCTGCACCGAATTCGTGTATAAGGTAGACCGCTGCAACATTAATACCAAACAATGTCACGCCTCTTTTCCATAGAAGTAGAATGAGACAACTTTCATTATTCAACATTAACAACAGATAAACAAAAGGCTAAAAGATAACTTCTGTGTGGTTTTAAATTAGAATAGTTCTCCATTTGTAAGGAGATAGGTTTAGGAATGCTTCAGGCGACAGGCTAGCAACCTGTCACTATTATTCCTAAATGAAACCCATCTCCTTAGTCGCCTCTTTTGATATCCATGGAAGACATGGAGAGGTGTTATTCTAAATTAGACACCACACGATAACCACGACACATTAAAAAGGCGTCGACGCATAGGTAGAGGTCGATTAAACTAATTCGAGCCGATTTGACCTAATGCTTCGTTAAAGTTCCGCCGTGGACATAAAAGCGTTTTTCTATTGCCGATTATGCGTCGATAGCCATGTAGAGACCCTAACATCACAGGTCTTTGAATGGCGCTACAAAAACCAATGATCTGGAAAGTATAGTTATTGTTATATGTAGTTGATAGTGGAGCAATGCTTTGGTGGAAGGAGCGTTTAAGTATGGAAATAACACTATTAGCAGATTTTACCGTGTTTTCGTAATACCGCCCCATTTCATGCGTGGATATCTTAAGAAGCGACTTAGGAAAATTGGTTATCTTATTTTTTTTAGGCGATAGGCTAGCAACCTGTCACTATTATAATTTTCTGTAAACATTCTAAACCAGTGTTCGGGTTGACTCGTCTGAAAACCCCTGTAAAATATTTCATGAAAATTTTCGTTAACTTAAAGTAAAAAAAGGCCAAATGCTGAAATGGTCTTAGTTATGTCAGATATCGTAAAACAGACGTAAAAGAGGTAAAACTGTAACAGGTTGCCAGTCTATCGCCTAAAATGTACCTTAGTCCATGAAAGGCACGAAGAGGTGTTATTCTAAACACGATACCACACGCAAAAGTCACTCAAATTTCAGTCTTTTGACCGTTAATTTACAGTCCTTCAAATTCTTCTTCCTTGTCCACAGGAGCGCTAGTCGGTGGTATACTGGGCGGACTGGCCATGCGGCTGGGCCGACGAACAGTGCTGCTGGTGGCCGCCTTGCCGTACACGCTGACCTGGCTGGCCACCGCACTGTCCACCAGCGTGAACATGATCTCTATCACCTCCTTCTGCGGAGGCATGCTGGTTTGCTGTATTACCATGATCACACAGGTAAAGATTTCATGATGTCTTTTCTCCATCGCTTCCTCATCTGTCTTGATAAACCAAAGTATTTTTTGGGTAATTTTTGAGAATTATCATTCCCCTGGCTATACTTATTTTAAAAAATATCGATCAATTTGCAGCTAAATACGATTTTGATTAATGCGTAATAATGTCCCTTAAATAGGCACCACTTTCTGATAATTTGTCTATAATTAAGCCTAAAAAATCATAGTTATTATGACACGCCAGGGGAATGAGAAGTCTCAAGAAACACCATTTTAAGATACTTCCTTCTGTAACAATACGCCTGTATTTTCAAGTAAGCGAGCAGATGTAATTTTTCATAGTCAAAACCATGATTTTTTTATGTTTGGGTGCCACTTCTAGCATTTTTAATTTGATTTTAAGATGTATTATTAGCCTATCGCCTTGACCTACTTCGGTAGTCACCTCTTATCCACGGAAGAAATGGAGAGGTGTTAATCAGAATATATAAAACGCAACATAGCCAAAACCATCTATTTTACGTTTCGTAAGCATTTTTAGCACAGTTTTCGTTTTAAATAATAACAAATAGAGAGATGAACTGGATTTCGTAAGAAGCGATTTAGGAAATAGCAACTTGGCTTTTGGATTAGGGTAGTATTATCGGAAAGAGCGAGTACATATTACCAAGTAAGTAGTGCGTACAAATTCCCCATCTTAACCAATTTCTTTATAAATTAACACAATATTTTCGCTTTTTGTAGTGTAAAAAACAACACCAAAGTACAAGTTACTAGAACTACGCAATAATGGTTCCCCTTTCCGTAATAATGACCCATCTTTCTATTACTGATTTACAAACAAATCATCCAATAAGAAGCAAAACAATGCATAACAGTTGACTATTGCCGTTGGTTAGGGTTGTCACCTTTTTAAGGTTCCGTACCCAAAGGGTAAAAACGGGACCCTATTACTGAGACTTCGCTGTCTATCCGTCTGTCATCAGGCTGTATCTCACGAACCGTGAGAGCTAGAGAGTTGAAATTTTCACAGATGATGTATTTCTGTTGCCGCTATAACAACAAATACTAAAACCAAAATAATAATAATAATTAATGGGGGCTCCGATAGAAAAAACGTGCTTTTTTTTTGCAGTTTTGGGTCTATTTAAATAATTGTAACAGCTAAATACTTGAAATGCTCACAGAATATTTAATTAAATATTAACTTTCAAAATAAATAATAAAATTAAAATAAAATTAATATTTAAAAGGGGCTCCCATACAAATATTCAGATTTTTTGCAGTTTTGGTACGGAACCCTTCGTGCGCGAGTCCGGCTCGCACTTGGTCGGTTTTTTACGGTTCCGTACCCAAACGGTTAATATGGGATCCTGTTACTGTGACTTCGCTGGCCGTCCGTCCGTCTGTTGCCAGGCTGTATCTCACGAACCGTGCTAGCTAGACTGTTGAAATTTCCACAGATCATGTATTTCTACATGTAACGTTCATGTACACGTCATGCCTTATTCCCTGCAACAGAGACAACAGAGCGCCATTCGCTCCTATTCTGACATAATTCTCTCGCTTCACTGACATTCATCACTCTCGTCATACATGCTCGATGGTTTCGGGTACACTTTATTTGGCCTCTCTTTAGAAGATCGCTGATCTGGTTGATATACGTTCTTCGAGGGCGCCCTCGACCGACTTGTCCTAATAAACTTCCCTTGTAGAGGTAGATTTGTTTACACATACACATACATACCCTTGCTTCATCCATTCTCTCCAGATGTATTTTCGTTCTCATGAAGTACACAGTACAAATACTTGAAATAACGTACAGTACTTTACTATAAAATACGTGTGACAACCCTACTGTTGTACCGTGTTGGCACACATTTCTTATGTAGTTTCTCAAAACTGACACTCCATCAATATCTAGAACTTTTTCTCGTCACAGCCGCCATCTTCGATAGAATTGGTTCCCAGACAACAATCGTTACGAGTAGAAACCGTTGGTTGTAAAAACATATGAGGACGATGAGAGGTGCATTATTTATGAGACAACTGTTAAACTGTCTGTTAGGGGTTTGGTGTCGGGTTTAGAATAATACCTCTGCATTTCTTCCGTGGATGTCGTAAAAGGCGACTAAGGAGGTTATACCCACCAAACAACTTCAAACCTAAAATCATGCTGGTAGTGGTTGCAAATGCGTGAAATAGTGAATCATGGTTTTTACTATTTTTTTCGTATTTTAGGCTTTTTTGAATGGAAATAAAACAGTTGGTTATAAAAAGTTTTTGCTTATTGCTAATAAACAACAGGATTCCGTTGACTTTCGCGATAAACATTTAATAAGATAAAAGTATTGGAAGAGATAGTTTATTCTAGATAATTGGCTTTAATAAATGTCTGTGACTGATAACTACGATTACTACTGAAAAACATAAACACTTTATCCTTTGAATTACGTCAGCGTAATTGAAATTACGTCATTGTAAAATCGTTAAAACATTCGATATACTTACATAAGGTATTGACGAGTGAAGATAAAAAAAAAACAATTAATTGAAATAAGAATCTGCTAAATCTATACATACATACATTCATACAGTCACGCCTCTTTCCCACAGGGGGTAGGCAGAGACCACTTTGTTCCACTTGCTACGATCCTGGCATACTTCTTTTGCTTCATCCACATTCATTAGTCTCTTCATATATGCTCGTCGATTTCGGGTACTCTTGACCTGACCTGTTTCTAAAACGTCCGCGATTTGGTCACGGAATGTCCGTCTAGGTCTTCCCCTCCCAACACACCCATCCACACTTCCCGTATAAATCTGTTTAGTCAATCTTCTTTGACGAAATATTTAGCAGTTTGCCGAGTTGTGTAGGGTTTAGAAAAATTCCTTTTTTGTCCTCCTTGTTCCTCTTTTCTTGATTTTAGGCGACATGCCATCAACCTGCCATTATTATACCTGTCAACCGTAAACCTAAATAAAAAATATTTGCTAGAAGTGGCCGAAAATAGTCATGGTTTTGTCTATGTAATATTCTGTGTCCTCTCCCTACCCTATTTGTGACTACAGGCATGATGATGTACCAAACATTTTTTATGAAGTTTGCACATTCCCTGAAGGATCTTTAATAGTTTAATATTTTAACATAATATATTTCACTGACTCATTTGCTCAGCTATGTTTTATAGCCTATGACCCTCGTGTGAGGCACTTGGGCAGAATCTAGGTGCTGTATTATAAAGTTTACGAGCTCTGCCTGCGTCTGAGAGCTTGATTACATACTTTAGAATAGGATATATGACACTTTAGGGTACGTTACATTATACATACACACGTACTATCACGTCTATGTTCCCAAATGGGGTGCGCAGAGTAAACGTTACATTGACAAATTTCAACTCGGATGTTTCATACGCACGTCACATGCGATCAGGGTCAGGGATTTGGTATAATCGAAGTATTAGTGGACTTTTAGCTATTTTCATGTTTGTTAAAGATGTTCACATAGTCAAACAAACAATCAAAGGTGAATGTCCTAAAAAAACGCTGAATAATAAATTTTATGAAATCAGTCGTTTAGTCAAATTAGCGTCAAAAAATTTAATAATCTCTACAAAGCTAATCAAATAGATAACTATTAATTACTTTACATCATTCATAAAAATAAATGTGCCCTGTTGCGTGGGGTTTAGAAAATCATCTCTCCATTTCTTCAGTGGATGTCGTAAGAGGCGACTAAGGGCTAATTTTTCAATCACCAGATAACACTTATCTGTCTGATAAATGTTGGCTGTCACTTTTCTTTTATATGACGCGAAAAAAGGATAGCAATATTTTTAACTAGCAGATAAATTTATCTGGTGATTGAACAATCGGCCCTAAGGAAATAAGGTATATTTCAGGCGACGGGCTAGCAGCCTGTCACTATTATACCTGCCAATTCAAAATTAAAAAAAAAAAAATGTATTGTTAAGAGACAGACAATATGGAATAGAGGAATGAAAATACCAGATTTTTTTTGAATTGTTTCTACTGTTGCTTCGGTATATCAAGTATAAAACTGAACTAAAAAAAATCACGTTGACTCAAACATTATACGTAGATTCGTCTGACCAACAAATATTCAAATTCTAATTCGTCACATTACACGCAAATCGACTACCGTCGTAAATATGATCAGTCACATCTTCATGTAAAACAGTTTGTGTTAAGCGTTTTGTATGTAGCTTGTTTTTTTTCTGCTATAGTCACCTTGACTAAATTTGACGTGGTCAATTCCACGTGTACCAAGTAAATTAATTGAAAGTGTTAAAGAATTTTAAAAAGTTCATTAAACGTCTTATAAAATACGAATAACTCACGATTTAAATCGTGTCTAGCTCGATATGTTTCAGGCTAATTCGTAGCCGTAATTAGGAGCCGCGGTGGATGCTGTTGCCAAACGCGCTCCTAGATGAAGGGCTATGAATTAGGCCGAAACATGTCAATCTAAACTCGATTTAAAACGTGGGTTATCCGTATTTTATAAGATGAGATAGAACAAAACAACAACTACTGCACGTTTTGTAGCATATTTTAAGTTGGAAAATAAATGGAAAGAGGTATAAAAGTGACAGGTTGCTAGCCTGTCACTTTAAACATACCGAAACCTATATCCTTATGCGCTTCGTCCAATATCCACGGAAGAAATGAAGTGATGTAATTCTAGAGCAGACATCACACGGATAGTTAGATAGAAGATGTATAGGTAAAACGTAGTATCAGATTGCTATGTCCTCGCCTATATCATACCTTACTCAGCAAATACAAAACAAATTATGATCCTAACTATCTAAATGACTAAGGGCTGAGTTAACCAATCGAAAATATCGTTAAGTACCTACTACCATAATTAGTTTAATATTTTCTGAATAATTCGCACAAAGATAGGCACAGCACTTCAATTTACACTATTTATTTAAGAATGTAATCCTTACTAATATTATAAATCGGAAAACAAAAATATAGTTTGCTTGGTGGATACATTGGAAATGGCGCTGTGTGTCGTGTGTGCTTTATACCGCAATATAACCGAATTCTACGCGGCCGAAGCCGCGGGCGGAAAGCTAGTGATAAATATAGGGATAGTACGAGTGGGTATTACTTCAACTTCATTATCATCAGAACACACTTAAAAATTTAATTAAAATGCTTTTGTTTTGTCCTCAGGTATACGTCACGGAGATAGCGGTCCCAGACATCAGAGGCTGCCTTAGCTCTGTGCTGAAGATCCTGAGTCAAATCGGCATCCTTATCTCCTACTCCTTAGGAGCTTATTTGGACTGGCAGCAGCTCGCCTTAGTCGTAGCTGCAGCCCCAGTCTTACTCTTCTTCGCTCTCCTCTTCATACCAGAAACTCCCTCTTCTCTTTTACTAAGAGGGAAGGAAGAAGAAGCTTCAGATGCCTTGCAATGGCTAAGAGGACCAGAAGCGGATATTGGGCAAGAGTTAGCGACTATAAGAACCAACATACTGGCCTGTAAGAGATGTCATGACAGCGGGAAGCTGAAGGCCTTGCTGTCAAAGAGGTTGACACGACCAGTCCTAATAACTTGTGGACTCATGTTCTTCCAAAGATTCACCGGAGCTCACGTCTTTAACTTCTACGCTGTGCCAATGTTTAAGAAGACCTTTAGAATGATGAACCCCCACGGAGGAGCCATCGCCACCAGCGTGGTACAACTCCTAGCTTCTTGCTTATCAGGAATGCTTATCGACAATGTTGGGAGGTTACCCCTGCTTCTGATAAGTGGCGTGATGATGTCCATAGCACTGGCTGGTTTTGGCTCATACGCTTATTATGAAGAAGTGATTCGGAATACGAATGATTTTACACATGAGATGTCTGGGTCTTACGACTGGATTCCTTTGCTCTGTGTGTTGACTTTTACTATAGCGTTTTCGTTAGGGATAAGCCCGATATCGTCTCTGTTGATAGGGGAATTGTTTCCATTAGAATATAGGAGTACTGGCAGTGCTTTGGCTACAAGTTTCAGTCATCTCTGCGGTTTTATCAACGTGAAAACTGCGGCAGATTTCCAAGAGCACATCGGTTTGTACGGACTGTTTTGGATGTACGCGGGCATTTCAGTGCTTTGTTTGTTGTTTGTTATTCTGTTCGTTCCGGAAACGAAGGGGCGCGAGATTGATGAAATGGACCCGAAGTATGTCGAATCGCTTCGTATTAACCGATAGTATACGACTTACCTTTTATGTCACAAAGAATACAGTTCTTAAGTCAGAGTCAAAGTCAACGACAGTATGCAAGACTTTGTGTAATCTTTCAGCTAAGCCGTTAGAATGAGGTTGGCTTAGGTAATGAGCAGAAAAATTAAACCGTGGTAGCTATTAGAAAACTTTGGAATAAAACTAAAGAGCATCGTTTATTTTAAGGTTCATAATGTGTTTTAGGTAAAATTTACGCTTTGACGTAATACGTATAAATAGTATCTCGTATAATCTTATCATATCGAGTCAAAGATTATACAAAATTTCACAGACTGAATTCTTTGTGATATACGGTTTAGACAAAGCGTTAAGTAGGTGTTGTATTTATTTTGATTGAGTTAGTTTAAGTTGACTAGCACAGTCATCATTTTACGATATGAGATTAACTTTAAGATGAAACCCGTCTTCCTCGGATGCAGACAGTTATTTCCTTCTTTGAAAATTTAAATAACTTACCTCACTTAAAAAAGTTTATTTTAAATTTTAGAGATATCTTAACTAGAACTAAATACTATCTTTTACAAAAAGAAATTATTACAATATTATTAGCAATAAACAATGTGGCCCCCACATACATAAGTGGATTAGACGGACTTGAATTTTTTCAAATTTTCTTAATAATCGTTTAACAAAATTTAACTCTTGTATTAAACTTAGTATTAAATACGTCTGCATCCGCGTATTAGTTCAGTATTAACGCTTTATTTTAGGTATTCAATCGCCATTTTGTGCCTTTGTACAAAGTTCCTCACAACAAGACTTCGCATTCGATTTCTAACCGAGTGTTTCTAGAATTATGCTTGAAACGGCATTGCGACTGGCTTGACTTGGTATTTTTATAGTCCATTAGAGGCAGGAGTCTTCCCACCCATTTTATTGTTCGGCTTGGCCCAAGTCTTCCTGGAAGATGCATCATTTTAATATTCAAAAGACGAAGATACGTCTTCAAAATGGACGTTAGTTCTAATCTTACGTGCTGTAAAATCTATAGACTTAATACTTTTTTGCAATGTATGCGCGTGAAAAAAAAGTTGGGTGCAATTTTTGTCTTATCTGTGAACTTCAAAATCTACAGAGTGAAAAATGGTGATACAAAATAAGTGTTTTTTACTCAGCTAATGCTAGACAATGGAATACTCACTCATTTCTTTTAAATTTGTGGTTCTCACACACTGAATATTCGCAATTTAATTTCACCTTTGGTTTTTTTTTTTAATTTATCTCAGTATTTTTTTATAAATATTTAACGTCCAAAATTTTATCAGGCTGATTTTAGTAATTGAACTAATGAACTATGTTGCGTAGCATTAACTGATTTAGAAGTACATATATTTTGTATCACCAATTTAATTTCAACTTGTATAACATCTTAGATTTTTATTTTTTTTTTTAGATTTTTATCTTGTAAAAGTCACATTGATTTATAATTTTAAATATATTCTGTCTTTTAAATGTGTTGCCAAGTTTAAGCTAGTTGCAAATACCAAGGTAACAGATCTGAGGACTATGTTATCATTTCATGTTGTTATATATAGTATTAACCTGTAAATATAGTGATAGTTTTAGTATAAGAGCTTTGGTATGTCGCCTATGACGGGTATGAAGAAGGGAGAGGATGAAATAATAATTTGAATTAAGGTCCTTGTAATAATGTCAACATTTTAATAAGATTGACAGTTATCAGTATTTTGTTTTTGTATACAGATTTTTCCGAGCTGTGCTAATGTTAAAAATCAAAAGTGTCTGTTAAGACACAGTTTTTGTTCGGGTTGTTATAAAATTTGAAAGGGCCTTGATTTTAAAGTAGAACTGCAGTGCCTTTAAGTAGAAAAATGGTTATAACATTTAAAATTGTTTATAGTGATTTTAATTCCAAATTATAACAAATGTAGTGCATTTATTTTGAGCCAGTGAGATAATCACAAATATATACCTAATTGATAATATTTTTCAAAAATATTTTTATGAAATCGGTAATGAAATAGTAAAATATTTGGTTTACTTTGTTAATAAAAAATTACGTAAGTTACACATGGAACAAATACATCGTACAAAAAAAACCGTTTTGATTAAAAAAGAATTGTACGACGATACAGGCCAAACTTTTATTAGATATAAATATGTATTTACAATTTCTGAAACGTACTTTTATATACATTTTTTATAAATATATAATAAAACGAAAATTACGCAAACGTATTGACAATGATCGAAATTAATAATACACCGTGGTCGTTAATAACCCGAAAGATTTTAACCACGTATTTTTGACGACATACATACATACATACATACATATTCTCACGCCTGTATTCCCAAGAGGGGTAGGCAGAGCACATGAATTTGAAAATCCAGTGCCACGTTTAGCAATTTCAGGGTTACCAGATGGTTAAACGTGATATAGTAGTGACAGGTTGCTAGCCCATCGCCCACAATGCACTAACCCTTTCCCATAGTCGACTCTTACGACACCCACGGGAAGAAAGGGGGAGGTGCTATTCTTACCCGGCACCACACGGGTTTTTGACGACAGTAGGAGTAAATAATGTTATATCAACATGGGTCTAATTATGTGTCTTAATTAAATTACTACTTCAGTACAATTTTAATCATATTTATTGCACGCTTTCTTGTGAGTAGACCTTTACCTCAAAGAGTGAGCTAGCATGATATGTCAGTAACAATCGGTAGTCATTTAAAATATGACGTTTTAGTTACATCAATTTCAAACCAGCCAGTGACCAGAAAAGGTAAATAGTTTGTACCTATTCTTGCAATTAGAAACAAAACAAAAGTAGTTAAAGTCGAGCGAGAAGAGAAAAGAGAAAAATTACTTATGATTAAAAAAGTGTGCAAGTTTAGATATCACAATTATTTAACGTTGTATTTTAGTTCACATACTTTTATTAAGTTAAAACGTTATCGGTAGTAAAACCTTTTTGTAGGGTAAATACCGAACTCCTTTTAGTGAAACTGGCTAACAACCATTCGGTTGACGTACTAATAGACCGGTGGCCCATGTTGAAAAAAATATGGGTCATCTGAACCACCAGGGGACCTAAGTCGAACGATATTAGAGCATAAAATAATAAGATAAAATGGTAAGCCACAAAGTCGGATTTTCTTTTTATTTTCCGACTATTCCCAGGGTAAATTTGGTCGTTTGATTTTTTACGGCACTAGTTTCATACTATTTCAATACTGCTTCTAATCCATTATTCTGTACCGCCGTACAAATATCATGCGACAATGCGAAATAATCGAGGGTTGCACTTTTGAATTCTCATCTGCACTCAGTTGGACAGCTTACAAGTGACGGCATAGTACTGAATCTTATTATTTTGTGCTCTTAAATCGTTCGACATAGATCCCCTGGTGGTTCAGATAACCCATATTTTTTTCAACATGGGCCAGCGGTCTATAACTTGCTGTACTGTTACTGCTTAGTGGCTACGTCACAAACTTAGGGTGTGACACAATTGAGAATTTTTGATGTGCAATTTGTTTTAAATAATTAATATCTCTTTAACTATAAGTTTTAGGACTATATGTCACATAACTTTTTATACTCCAATTAGGCTCTAAAATCGTTGGTCTGAATCTTTCGGGTTATTAGCGACCACGGTGTATAGCGTTTTTTCATCTTTAAATTCCGATCGTTGGCAAAACTATAAAAGCTGTAATTTACATAGAATCGGTGCTAACAGGTGCCTTGCGTATAGCAAATCACAATATTAGATTATAATGTTTATAATAAAACATACGTGATGAAATATGTACATAGTAATAATAGTATATACTTATAATAAGTCTATAAATACGTAAAATATTTATGTAATTGTTTAAAATATGTTGCCATTTTACACTGTTAAATAGGTACCTATTATATAAATAATTTGTACTTAAACCTTTCGAATTTAAGAATGTGTTACAAATTTAAAATAAATTTCGTGAACTCCATTTTTTTGTTTTACTTTTCCAAAACTGAAAGAATTGATGCCTTTTCAATAGATAATACAACATACAACACCACAGCTTACATACATACATAAATGGTCACGCTTATATTCCCTAATGGTTAAGCAGAGTGTTTGCGATGGATTCAGCAAAACAAAATATAGTTTTTAACA
>BHDV01040630.1:71563-85409 GCA_005406045.1 Adoxophyes honmai | reverse complement strand
TAGTACGATGAATGGTACAAATGGTGTTTTCCAGCATATTTTATGTCAAAAAATGATTTAATTAATTTTAGTGCATGCAGCAAAGTGTGAAATGAATTGAGTGGGTGGCAAATTTATCACCCTTTCATTTGAAACCCTAATTATAGCTGTGAGTGCCTTCCATCCCTCAATAAAAAAATAAAAGTGCCCCTAAGTCTTAAGGTGCCGGTGAAACGGACATTTACCTTATTAACAGATTGAATCAGATTGATTGAATTGATCATTTAAGATTTGCCGACGATATAGTAATTTTTGCTGAGAATCCAAGTATACTACATATTATGTTACAACAATTGGATGTTGGAAGCAGGAAAGAAGGTTTAACAATGAACACAATGAAGACGAAAGTAATGACGAATGCCATAAAAGAGAATATAAAATTAGGACAGGGAATTATAGAATATGTAGATAAATATTATATTTGGGACAAGTTATTTCAATAAAAGACCAGTATTCTAAACAAATACATACAGTATACATACATACATACATATTCTCACGCCTGTATTCCCAAGAGGGGTAGGCAGAGCACGTGAATTCAAAAATCCAGTCATAAAGAAATAAATAGAAGAATATGTAACACCTGGAAGAGTTGGTCTCTAAAAGGAATAGTTAAAAATGAAACAATTCCCATGGCATTAAAAACCAAACTTTCACACATACATGTATTTTACAATGCCTAACTTATGGATGTCAAACTTGGCCTGCAACTAACAAAAACAATCAGAAACTAGTAGTTTGCTAACGTAGCATGGAAAGAAGTATGATTAACATAAAACTACGAGATCGATGGATAGTTATTAATATTAGGAAAACAACGGAGGTCAGTGACGTGTTACAAAAAATAAAAAACTTAAATGGAAATGGACTGGACATAATATATAATGACGACTAACAAAGAAGCCGAAAGAAAGAAGCCGTGGTAGCCTAGCGGTTCGACCTGTGGCCTCTCAAGCAGAGGGGCGTGGGTTCAAACCCCGGGCTCGCACCTCTGATTTTTTCGGAATTTATGTGCGATGTCGAATTTAATATTTATCACGAGCTATTCGTGAAAGAAAACATCGTGAGGAAACCTACACACAGCGACGAAGTAATTCAACGTTGTGTGTGAAGTTCTCAATCCGCACTGGGCCCACGTGGGAACTATAGCCCAAGCCCTTTCATACTGAGAGGAGACCTGTGCCCTGCAGTGGGACGTATATAGGCTGATGATGATGATGACTAACAAAGAAAAATGTACTAATGATGTAATAGAGTGGTACCCAAGAAACAGAAAAAGAAAAAGTGGTCAAATTAAGAGATGGGAAGACGATTTTCCAAAGGGATGGAGGACATCTGCAAAGAATAGAGAGACATGAAAACAATTGAGGGAGGCCTATGTCGACGGACAACCTGACCAAACTGATTGCTAGGAAATTAGTTATCATTTTAATATTTGATTAGATCCAAGAATGAAACTGTTTCATAAGAATAGTATTTAAGTTACAAGGTCAGCGAATAAAGGCTTTTATTATTATTATTATTTACAGACTATTTGTTTCTATCTTAGTGTTAGGTTTTTACAATAATTATATGAAAGTAATTAAAAAAAAAAATTGCAAGATATACAAAATATGTACTTATTATAAAAACCTAACCTAGGGTTCCGTCGGAAACGGGGCTAGACCCAAGCCACCGGCGGTTAGGGCTGCAAACTGAGGAACCCCCTGACGATTCGCGACGTAACACGGAGTACCGCCTTTTGGAACAAATCCTTCAGCCAACCGTCTAGCGGAAGTCTCCTAAGATGGTGGTCGAGCCTCTTCGCTATGAGACCGTTTGCTGAGACGACTATCGGTACAATGGTCGTTGAATCCACATTCCACATGTCAGTCACTTCGTGAGCCAAGTCAAGGTACGACGAGCACTGCACGGCACTGTGATTGGTCTATTATCACGATATGAGGCTTATTGGCAACAATAGTCCTGTCCGTGACAACTGACAACAGATCGATCCCAGTAGAGCGTAGCGTTCTTCTTCTCAAGAAATGCCCGTTGAAGCATAGGTAATATTAGAAGGTATAATTTATTTATTTATTAATCGATATAAAACTCATTATGAAAAGGTTCAAAGTGGCACAAATTTCGACTGTACCTACTAACTTACTGGATGCTGCTACTTACCCAATACAACGTAGCCTCTCCCCAGGTGGCCGTTTATCCTGGACGAGTGTATGTTTTGCAACAGTGCCAGCTCTTCAGGGTCTACAGGTCTGGATTTTAGATTGTCAATTATGTTTTGTACTGCTGAATCCAGTCTGCCCGTGAGCGTAACCAAACGAGGAATACTGCACTGGTACTTCGACTCGTCCTACAAATTAAATCAATGTTCTTGTTATGTACTACGTTTCGTAACCTTCGTATTACTGCAAAAAACGGGCTTAAAACAAACCTTTGGTTTGTAGTGTCCATTTAAAAGTATGTGAGAGCTAACGCCGGTAAGAGATAAACCATTAACTCCAATATAAGTTCTCTTAATGGTCCTATTGTTGGATACGATCTCGATGCGTCCTTCGCGCAATGCTGCCACGTCTTCCGGAGGGTTTGTAGTATGCAGGTGGCCTGCCAACTCGCCGTTGTGGTATCCTAAGAGGACCTGCGGTTAGAATGATACATTTTTGTTGAATTTGAACGAGAATGTCCTCCTTCCTATGAAATAATTAGACAAGTTTTTCACCGCATCCAATATGCCACACGCGGGAGCGTGTCCAGCCAAGTTCAAAGTAAAAAGGTCTAAGAGCTGCCGTCGCTGCTTCCAACCACTATCAAAACCAGCCACCATCAAAATCAAAGTTGTTGGGTAACAATTTCTCCAGACGCCGGAAAGTGCCTAGGTAAGGCATTTGTACGCTACCTAGAATTTTCTTGTCCGGCAAGCTGATATGACAGCAATGGGAAACGCATTTATTTGTGCTTGTGCAATGCGGCCTCGACCACTACGTCTGGTTTTCGTTGTTTCCATGTCACATCGAAAAAAAATGGCCGCTGGATTCATTGTACTGGACCATTTTAGTTTTTGAAAAAAAATTGCGAGTAGCTAGGTACTAAATGAATGAAGAATTGGCCCCAGACAAAAAATCGTTTTGTCAGTTTTTACTTGCCATGGTCTCATGACATCGGATGAAAACTTGTACCTAAGGTAACGGCCCAGTTATGAACGGTTTAACTGATAAGCCCCATTAATTGAAACTTCATTCTTAATTTAACAATTGCATGGTTGTGAATTTATTGTTGTAAAATAAATAACTATTCCTTGGTGGATATTAAAGCATTGTCCATTACTTGTTCCTTGTGCATTACTGGTGCTATGTGTTACGCGGGAGCAAAGTTTTTTTGCATCTCCTTTATTTATGTGTGGACCGACCTGTGCTGTAAAAGTGCACTGTAAAACCGAAAGCGATCGCTGTTTTAACAACCTTAAGAAGAAAAAAATTGTAAGTATTTTTTCTATTGCACCAATTTTGAAAATTTACTTATGTTTTTTCTAATAGAAAATAATTATTGCAAGAAACTCATGGAGGTATTTTCATCAGCATTTGGTCCAAAGTTTCAAACCTTGTCAATTACCTTTAACTTGCTGTTCATTCGCTTGGCAAAAGAAATACACTGTCACCATGATGTTTAATGTAAATAGGTTTTATGAAGCGTCAACAATCAATTCAATTTGTTTGAGTGTACCTTGGTGACAGCAGCTATCCCCGACCCGGATTCGCAGTAACCCAAGTTGGCCGTCACGCTGCCAACTCCCAATGGGTCAGAGCGGTTTTTGCAAAATACTTCATCAAAGACTTTAAGCTCTAATTTGTCGGCTTCTTGATCAGCTGAAATGAGTTTGGAAAGTGTTTAAGCTGCCAACCTGAACATCACAGCAACTGTAATAACCAGGCCAAAACAGTTTATGTGGATGACGCCAAACCTTAATCGTAGTTACTAGTGTCATAGTGTGACTATTGCTATTAGAAGGCATCGATAATAATTTTAAACAAAAAAAAACCGACTTCAAATTAGCTTTATCCCGAAAGGAAACTTCTGTTTATGTAGAAATATCCAGTCTGCAGGTGCATTCAGTATTGAAAGAATTATCCTTTAACTCCTAAACATTAAGGAGTTGACCTATCATCATCAGCTCAGTATTTTTTTTTTATTGCCAAGCGTAATTACTGGTGTAGCTTTGAAAAATGTACTAAAAACATTACCTGTGACTATAAAATTTGAGGGTTGCCCCCGATTTCCCTAATATTCCATCATCAGGTCAAGGTATGCTGACAATCGGACTACCTGGAAACTATACCCTTTCAGACAAAAAAAGAATTTTCCAAATCGGTCCAGGCGTCTTCGAGTAATCAGCGAAAACACATAAAAATACTCCCCATTTCTTCTGTAGATGTCGCAAGAGGCGACTAAGGACATAGGTTAAAGTAAATTTTAGGCGACAGGCTCGCAACCTGTCACTATTATACTTGCCACCTTAAAACAAAAAAAAAAGATATGCTAGAAGTGGCCACGAAGCGTGAAATAGTCATCGTTTTGTCTATGTAGCGTTTTGTGTGCTCTGCCTACCCCATTTGAGAATACAGGCGTGATTGTTTGTAGGTAAATATCTGTGTATCACAGCGACGAAGCAATTCAATGTTGTGTGTGAAGTTCCCAATCCGCACTGGGCCCGCGTGGGAATTATAGCCCAAGCGCCCTCTCATACTGAGAGGAGGCCTGTACCCTGCAGTGGGACGTATATAAGCTGGATCATGAACTATCTATGTAGGTAAGTTTTACTAAGACGCGCCGACTGCCCGTTGATGTCTTTCATACAAAACGCGTTTCCTGTAATTCAAAAACTACGCGACAGATATTGATGAAATTAAAATGGGACCAATGGGAAGCCATTTCCAATCAAACAAAAAAAAAATCATCGAAATCGGTCCACCCGTTTAGAAGTTCTGAGGTAACATACATAAAAAAAAAAAAAAAAAAAAAAAAAAAAAAAAAAAATACAGGCGAATTGAATACCTCCTTTTTTGAAGTCGGTTAAAAAGAGACTATTTACCAGCTCCGCTGCCTTCAACGTATTCCACACTTGTAGGCAAAATTTTTGCTTCATTATAAAAGCTGTTTAAAAATTTGGTCATGTCATCTAATCGTCGCACGAAACCAAAATTTTGTCCTGTGCGCGATTCCCCAGGTGACAAAAATGTAGTTTTCGCGTGAACAATATCGCCATAAATTCTGAAATTAATAAAATAATGTCATGCTATACTCTGTCGGTTTAGGTACTTGACTAAAAGTAAACATTCTTTATGTCAGATTTGATAGGTTGAAAACGTTTTTTTTTACTACCCAACTTTTTTTGGATATTCAAAAAGTTTAGCAAAGGAATCTTACGTGATATTTATTGATCTGACGAACGTTAGTGTTATAATTCCGATCGTTTCTGGTAGGTATTAGGTAAATTTAGGCACCAACAAAAAAAAACTTATTGTTTCCTTCCTTTGCTAAATTTTTTGAATAGGTATCCGAAAAAAGTTGAGAAGTAAAAAAAAACGTTCTTAAGCTGTCAAATCTGACATAAAGTTTGTTTACTTTTAGTTAAGTACTACCTAAACCGATAGAGTATAATAGTGTTTGGCAGTGTGGTGCCGGGTATGAATAGCGCCTCCCCCTTTCTTCCCGTGGGTGTCGTAAGAGTCGACTCTGGGAAAGGGTTAGTATATTGTGGGCGATGGGCTAGCAACCTGTCACTGCAATATAGCACGATTAACCATCTGGTTACCCTGAAATTTCTAAACGTGGTACTGGATTTTTGAATGCATGTGCTCTGTCTATCCCTCTTGGGAATACAGGCGTGAGAATATGTATATATGTATGTAATAGTGTTTTATATAGTTTATTTATTATTATAGTTACGAGTACAATATAATTGTATAAGTTTTTAACTTCCCTGTGTGGTGTCGGGATAGAATAACACCTCTCCATGTCTTCCGTGGATGTCGTAAGAGGCGACTAAGGAAGTAGGTTTAGGTATGTTTTAGGCGGCAGGCTAGCAACCTGTCACTATTATACCTTTTTCATCTGTTTGTCAAACCTAAATATGCTGAAAGTGGCTACGGAACGTGAAATGGGCATGGGTTGTCTGTGTATCGTTTCGTGTGCTCTACCTACCCCGTTTGGGAATACGGGCGTGATGGCGTTTTTAACTTTTTTTGTACTTAGGTAGGTTTGAACAAAATTTAATCCATGTAATTATTGATTAATAATTTAATCTCTCTTGAAGACTCTGTGAAGTTATCAGTAAAATGTAGTCATTTGACAGACTTTTAATTTGTTTAAACAATTAAATACTTATCTTACCTCAACGCATCAGATGCTTTTTGCAAGAAGAGGGCATTGATTGCTTCGGATCTTAGGCAGCCGTCGGCGTTTTGGTCATATGGTTTCGTGATACCATCTGGGCACAAGCTTATGATTCTATAAACAAAATATAATGTCAATTTATCAGTAAATCAAAGTGTCCACACGGTGCGTTTTTTTTATTGAACGAGAGCATACTCCATAGGGCAATCCGCAGTGAACGTGAGGTGAGGCACGCCTCTTTTTAATTACATAATTTAACTGTGTTTTTCTTATTATCTGTAATTTAGGCCATTTCTCCTTGGATGAAATAAAATGGTGTCGGTGTTTGAATTGATTTACCTTGAATTCATTTTGCTTCAATCAGATTGAATGGTATATGTAACTTCAACCATTCTGCCTTGAACATGCGAACATTACCTCTGTCGCTTGAATGAATCTTACTTGAACTAGTTTTAGGAACAATAAGACTTGTGCCAATTTTACCTGAACTAGTATTTGGAACAATATGACCTATGCTAATTTTCCTTGCTCCGTTTTTAGTCTTTATATCACTTGCAACCTTTTTCTTTGTGCATAAAATTAATATCTGCACACTTAATTCCTTTATATTAGTTCATTATTTAAGTTAATATCTTACTAACATCAATTTACGTCTTTCATCTCGCAATAATAACGTTTGACATAAATGAATAATTAAAAGTTTATTATTTGAAGACTGATTATTTAATGTTACCTACATTAAAAATAATTTTACAGAAATAAACAGTTAAAACTTTAATGAATAAAAGTTGATTTTCATTAAACATTGTTTAATTTTAACCAAAACGAACTGATATTCCCGTTTAATAAAATTGAATAAGAGTATAATTTCTTGAATGTGTCAATTTATCCATTTAAGATACTTTTCTTTGAATTGATATGCGCTTTCATGCTTTTTTCCTACATCGTCAAATTTATTTTATTACCTTTGAGTTATTTTACCCAAAACAGATTTTAATAAATCTTGCCATTAAACCAATAATATAATGCTTTCAATCATATTTTTATATTGTGTAATTTGAGTCACTCCTCCTTGAAAAGTTCACAACTTGGTCAGCAATTTAAATAATTTATCCATTAACAGTTTACAACTTGGTGAGCGATTTAAATCATTTATCCTTGATTCGATAAAGAAGTCATGTACCTACACTTGAGCTATTTTGATTTGAACAGATAAATCTTTTTCGTGGACTTAGATCTTTCTGCCCTAATCAGATAATGGTGCAAAATGGCTTAAGTTACATCTAACTCCGTTAAAAACACATTTTATTTGTTACTATATTATATCAAAAATTAACACAAAATATTCCGCTTTATGATTGGGGAGACATGTAAACTTTTACTACGTACTTATGGAACAGTGTTTTTTTTTCTGGAAAAATAATATTTAAAACGCTCTCCTGTAAAGTTCTCAAAATGGCGCTTGAATTAATTCGCCTTTTAAATGTCGATATAGTGTCTTATAGATAGGTACACACTAGACTATTATATACAATTTTTTAATAGAATCAAATAAAAAAGCGTCGAGAATTATTATACAGCGGTTTCAACTCCTGAATATTCACCCTGGAAGAGTAGCGCACGTCATGAAGTTCGCGTTCCCACGCTCTGTGGATTTCGGTTCTACAAAGCTGTAACATCTCAAACGACGATAACAAGGAAACTGCTTTATTTGTTAAAGATTACCACAGAAGTTAATAATACCAGATAATAATGTGGGGTCTGTATCTAAACGGCGAAAACTAAGTTTGAAAATTATGCAAAAGTCAAAACGATATCAACTACATTAGGTAGGAACTCTCCACTTAAATTTCGATTGGTTTTCGAAATATTTTAAATACTGATCTAAATACTCTCATAGATGCGTATTGCCTTTGATAGCCTATAATTATACAGTCTATCTGGAGACCCTATATTATCACACCTGAAGTGTTGCATTGCTCCCTAGATTCTAGTATCTAATCTCACCGGTAGTTTCATACTACCAATATTATTCAGTGGCAACCAGTTTGATTCTACCTAACTAGGTACGTGTCTTGATAATTTTCCAATATTTCCAACTGAAATTCAACTGTTCTTGCTGCTGAACGAAATCGACGCAAACAAGAAGAGGCAAATAAGAGCGGATGAAACATATTGTCTAGCGGGGTACTTGATTCGTCCAAAGAGGTTTGAAAAGGTCGAGTTTGAGGAGGTAGTCCTGGTTTTAAATAAATATTTCTTAATAAGCTAATGCTTTTTTGCTGATCGGGCAGAGACAGCAAAATTTTATGCCGAGTAGACCTGTACCTATTACCCATTCTGTAATGATACATAAAAATATCGAATGAACCTTCCATAGTGAAACGAGGTTTGCGGATGCAGGCATACGTTGGCTCCCCCGATGATGGCCGCCTCGCAGTCCCCGCGGGATATCGCCAGGTAGGCCTGCTCCAGCGCCACGGCCGAGCTGCAGCACGCCGCGTCGATGGCCTGCGACGGGCCCTTGGCGTTCAGCCAGTAAGACACTCGGTTGGCAAACATGGACTTGTTACATCTGTATAAAAACCATTAATTTTAAGCGGATATCATATCTTCTCAACCATCATATTTACGATCCAGTCGTAAGTAGTGGAATTAAATAGGTGGTTTTTATTTTTTTCTGAAAAGACTATAGGATTTTTTTTGTTAAGTAGGCTAATTGTAGAGAAAAAACTATTACTATTACTACTATACTACTACTATAAGTACTATACTATTATATATTTTTATGACAGTTTTGAGTTAATTAGAATCGTCTAAAAATTATGTCAAACTCTAAAATTGATCAAAGTAACCTCGTTTTACGGTAGCAAAAGAAAAACTATAACTGTCCTCTTCACGCTTGTAAGCTAGATCGCGTGCGAGAGAGACAGGCAGACTTTTCATGATGCGTAGGTATGCAGTAGGTAGACATCACGCCGCGCGCGTATTCACAGACACTATACCTTGTTTGTTTAGGTAGTTAAAACTAAATAAACAATCTTGACGTGTAGTTTTATTTAAACATACACTTTATAAATCGAAATATTTACATTTTACAATTTAGGTATGAAAAAATAATTTACTTTCATAATTGAATTGTATAGTGTAACGATTTTCATTTTTAGACTGTATTTCAACAAAAAGACATGTCAAGATTGTTTACATTGTTTTAACTACCTAAACAGTTAAGGTATAAACATGCGCAATGTGTAAATGTATTGAAGGTGCCAGCTTTCGGTAATCCACCTATAACAGAGACTTCGCTGTCCGTATGTCACCAGGCTGTATCTCAAGAAGAGTAAGAGCTAGGCAATTGAAATTATAACAAATGATGTACATCTGTTGCCGCTATAACAACAAATACTAAAATTAAAAATAATAATTGAAAATATGTAATTTATAATTGGGGGCTCTCATTGAAAAAACTTGATATTTTGACCGTTTTATTGGTCACCGTTCCGCGAGCTATATATCTCAAGAACCGTGATAGCTAGGTAGTTGAAAATTTCACAGATAATGTTTTTGTGAGAGTCAGAATGGCGGGTGTACCTTCACAAATATATAAAATGATTATACTAAAAAAATGTACTCAAAATGTACTATTTAGTACCTAGTTTAAAAAAATTTGTACCGCTCCACAAATAAAGTTATTACAATGTGAAGGTACACCCGCCATTCCGACTGTCAGAATGGCGGGTGTATGTCAATTCACCATGAACTGATAGACTATTGAAGTATTGACTAATGTTAATACTCCAAAAAATGTACTAAATTTGTACTTTAATATGCAGTTAAAACTTCAACAATCAGATTAGTAATCTGTGAATTAGACACATTTAACTTTTTTCCTATTTAAAATCAGTCGATAAGTGTCGCTTTACTATGAAGTATCGATTATTGTATATCGATTATTATTATTGACTAATGTTATTACTTTAGAAAAAAATACAAAACTTGTACTTATAAGTACATAAATGCATTTAAAATTTGAGTAATCTTATGTTACCGTTATAATGGCGGGACCAGTTCCTGAATTTAGTCAATTCATATTGCAGTATTTAGTACCAAATTTGTACTATTAGTAAAAAAAATGTACTTCTTCCTTTTTCAAAGTTAAATTTAAAAAAGTCTGGCCCCGCCATTATAACGCTATATTTTGGAAAAAGTTCCTGAATTCAGTCAATTCATATTGCAATATTTAGTACCAAATAGTACAATTTTGGTACTAAATATTGCAATATGAATTGATTGAATTCTGGACCTGGTTCCGAAATATGGCGGGACCAGACTTTTTTGAATATAACTTTGAAATGAAAGAGGTACATTTTTTTTTACAAATGGTACCAAATAGTACAAATTTTGTACTAAATATTGCAATATGAATTGATTAAATTCAGGAACTTTTTCCAAAATATGGCGTTATAATAGCGGGACCAAACTTTTTTAAATATAACTTTGAAATGGAAGAAGTACAATTTTTTGACAAATAGTACAAATTTGGTACTAAATACTGCAATATGAATTGACTAAATGCAGGACCTGGTCCCGCCATTATAACAGTAACATTAGATTACTCAAATTTTAAATGCATTTATGTACTTATAAGTACAAATTTTGTATTTTTTTCTAAAGTAATAACATTAGTCAATAATAATTATCGATACTTAAATGTGTCTAATTCACAGATTACGAATCTGAATTTAGTACATTTTTTTAGAGTATTAACATTAGTCAATAGTCTATCAGTTCATGGTGAATTGGCATACACCCGCCATCCTGACTGTCAGAATGGCGGGTGTACCTTCACATTGTAATAACTTTATTTGTGGAGCGGTACAATTTTTTTTAAACTAGTTACTAAATAGTACATTTTGAATACATTTTTTTAGTATAAACATTTTATATATTTGTGAAGGCACACCCGCCATTCTGACTCTCACATGTTTTTGTATTGTCACTACAACAACAAATACTAAAAATTAAATAATTATCATTATTAAGGGGGGCTCTCATACCTTAAACATGTTTTTGTCGATTTTTATAGGTATGTACCTACGTCATAAACCGCAATTTACCTACTTACCTTTCATTTTAGTCCATGGTACGGAACCCCTTGTGCGACTCGCACTTGGCCAGTTTTATTTTTTAGACCCGCACGAATGCATTGATTATCATTATTTAAGTTTACTTTGATATTACAAATAAATACTTTTTACATGCAGTGGATTTTAAAGCTAAGCGTCCACTCTTGTCGTATCGTACGCATCGGACGTATCGCAGGCAACGGATTGTAGTATTCTTTGTATAGAAACTCATACAAGTGTGTCCACCTGTCCGCATCGTACGCATCGCATTTCGCCATACATCTGATTGAATCCGATGCGTCCGATGCGTGCGATGCGGACCTGTGGACGCTTAGCTTTAAACACCACGACAGATCACGTTCAGTTATGCTATAGGCGACAGGCTAGCAACCTCTTATAATAATAGCTAATACATTTTCCTAATACCATGTGAAGAGATAGATAAAGATAAAATTGTGTGAAGCGTTCGTGACAATGTTTTTTTTTTTGAAGAAAGACGCCAAGTATTAATAACAGTAAGTGTTAAGTATTGAAACCAAAATACATACCCTGCGATACTGTAACCATTTCGATTGGAGCTGCTGTAGAAAGTTGCTTTTTCCATTTCCGAAAGACAACTTGCAATGTATACTCCAACTTTCTTCCCAGAAAGCGTCTCAGGATTCACTCCTATGGACAAAGAAAATCCATATAATTTCTTTTCGAGAACGTGTCTTACTTGAGCCTTTAACTTCTTTTGTTCAATTTATAAGACTCTGGTCAGTAACAAAAAAGAATGGAGTAGTAAAAAGCACTAGTGAGGAAGAACTAACATGGGCACGATTTGTAGCTACAACATTTCAGTTTCTGAGTATCTGCATATTTTTTATACACACATACATACGTACATACATACAATCACGCCTATGTTCCCAAACGGGGTAGGCAGAGCATACGAAACGCAACGTAGACAAAACCATGACCTTGACTATTTCACACTTCTAGCATTAGATGATTTTAATTTATTTTGACATTTCATTCATAGTACTCATTTTATTTGTGAATTTATTATGTTTTGCATATCGAATGTAATGTAATTTTCAAAATGAAATTAAGACATCTATCTATCTGATTGTTAATTTTTATACGAACTATTAAAATCGATTCATAGTCATACCTGCATCATATATAGCTTGATAGGCTTGCTCTAGAATTTTGCGACCCATGGGGTCCATGGCGCGGCAAAAATGAAAATTAATTTTGAAGAACTGAGCGTCGAACTTCTTCAAATCCGGGACCACTCCCGTGTACGGCGGCACCTCCGGATCGTCGTGCTTCCAACGGGACTTCTCCGCTAAATTCACCTGAATTAATTCACACATACATAATATAAACGTCGTAGGTGTATTCCTAAACGGAGTAGGCAGAGCATACGAAATGTTACATACTTACTCAAAGCCGTAACTCTTCTACATTCCGTAGAGAAAAAAAATTAACACAAAAAGGAAAGATATACAGGCTGGCCGGAAATTGATCGTAAATATTTTAACCACTGGTCGAGTATACGCGGATAACTCCAGTAAATTATTTCTACCTATCTATGTATACTGTCTATGTAATACATGTACCTGTAAACTATTTTACCTACTTTAAGTCCAGTACGCAAGTCCTTTGAGTCGGCGCGTACGCACCTGCAATCGTCTGGCATTGCGATGCAACACGGTTGACTAAAAACCGGAGTACAAGAGAATAGGCAACATTTACAGATTTTTGAAAAAAAAATACGGCAAAAATCTTCACAGGGTTATTCAGACGCGTATACCCAACTATTGGTTAAAATATTTACGGTTAATTACGGACCATCCAGTATAGATAGACAGATTTCTAGCCTGTCGCCTCTACCTAAACTTTTTTCCTTGGTCACCTCAAAAAAAACCATGGAAGAAATAGAGAGGTGTAATTCAAGGCCTGACACCACACGGGACATCCAAGGTTATTACTTCACAGTGATATTACACTAAATAATAGAAAAAATAACTATTAATTTTGTCGGTTATTATGTTAATTATTACGCTACTTGCAACAAAACTGAACTTTACTAAAATATCAATGCCCAACGGATGGAGATGGTGGACGACTTGGACGTGTTTCGCAGCGACTGGCCCCAGGCTCGGGAGGAACGGAGAACGTTGGGGAGACCTTTGCCCAGCAGTGGGATATCAACCCGGGCTTGATTTTTTAGGGTTCCGTACCCAAAGGGTAAAAACGGGACCCTATTACTGAGACTTCGCTGTCTGTCTGTCCGTCCGTCCGTC
>BHDV01040630.1:17097-44807 GCA_005406045.1 Adoxophyes honmai | reverse complement strand
CTAAATAGTACATTTTGAGTACATTTTTTTAGTATAATCATTTTATATATTTGTGAAGGTACACCCGCCATTCTGACTCTCACTCTGCAGCGTAATTCTTAAGTGAAACACGAACTGAGCATCTAGTTATTGAAAACTTCAAAACAATGATGGTTTCGATAACTGTTTCGATTGCTAATTAAAGGTCCGACCACACCGCAGCTTAAAAAACGGTCACGATACGGAATCTCAGTGACGCGTCGTTTTTGACGTATGCTACCCCACACCGCTTCTTAAAAAAACGGGACGGGTCTTTAAAGTCGGTTTACTGACGATAGTTGAACGTGACAGCGTCTTAATTAAAATTAATCAATTACTACAGTATATTCAAACGTGTCGTCGCAATTTAGAGGTAGCTTTTTATATTTTTTCTTTAAAAAAATCATTTTAGCTCCCATACCAATTATTTTAAATTAATTTCAATGCCATCTATCGGCAAACCCGTGAACTCACACAACCCAGACCTAGCCTACCTTATGCCGTATACGTTTCGACACCTTAAAGACTTACCGTACGTCATAAGAAAATACTGATGGAATGGTTCCATTTTTAAAAAAAATTAATTTAATTTAATTTTATTTTGAATGAATTACTACAGTATATTCATGCAATATTATAATATAATTAACATATTTTATAGCATTCATTAAAAAATAAAATACAAAAAGAACTCTTACGAACCGGATTTGAACCAGTGACCTATGACTTTACAGTCCACCGCTATACCAACTGAGCTATCGAAGGCTGAGAATTGGAGTTGAAATTCGGATAAACTTTCTGCAACGTAATTGGTTTAATAGGACGCCACAAATCGATGTCATCGAGGTAACGCCGTATACGTCATGTTTTTTGTGCGTGCACCCGGCTCCATCGAATTATAAGACGTTGTCACGTCAAAAACGGTGGCGGTACGGCATGAATGTATGGCGCGTCAGCGAATTTTAAGCAGCGGTGTGGGGAGCATGCGTCAAAAACGGTGCGTGTACGACGCGTCACTGCGATTCCGATATTATTGATTCAGATATTAATGAAATTGTAATGTGACTACTTTCAACTTACCGTTGTCTTCTAGCCTAGCCGCCATCTCTAAAGCTGTTAAGACACCCATCTCATAACCCAACAGGTAAAAGTTTTTGGTTCCGAACTTCTTCATGTAAGTCTGAAAAATGAGGAATAAAAGTTCAATCCGCTCTATAGCATTCACGGTGGGCTTACAGCTTATTAATAATAATAATATAATAATTATAATTATAATACAAAGAAATACTATTTGTTGGACATCAAAGAATTAAAAGTTTGGATTACAACCTCCCTAATCTACATACATACATACAATCACGCCTGTGTTCCCAAATGGGGTGGGCAGAGCATAAAAAAGGTGACATAGACAAAACCGTGATTTTGACTATTTCACGCTTCGCAGCCACTTTTAAGTTTGAAAACAGATGAAAGAAATATAAATACTTAGTGAGAGATTGCTAATCTGTCGCCTAAAGAGTACCTAAATCTATTTCCTTTGTCATCTTTTACGACATCCACGGAAGAAATGGGGATGTCTTATTTTATCCCGACACCCCACAGGAAATTTACTATTCCTACTGTTTCAAATTATTAATTATAGTTTTAAATTGGTAGTTAAGTCGCCTTTTACAAGTAACCAGTTTGCTACCACCAAATATCATAGTATTCATAATATTATTATGTAGAATGTTCTCTGTACATCGCCATATCAAAACAGAGAAGTTCCATAATATTTAAAATTCGAAATAACTTATGCCTAACTCTTAACTTGTAGAATTTCTGTTATCCCCTTAAGTCTAACTGACCTTTTCTTGTGTTTACTAATTGTCATTTCAATCTTATTTCAAAATGACTAAAAAAAAACAAAAGTGTCTCAAGATTATGTGTATATTTTAATATGTAGTGCATTTTTAAAATTTGGGATGTTATGGACCTAATGCAATTTCACCTTCATATCAGTCTGGTTAATATTTCGCTATTTTGGATATCGGGTGACATAACGTAAATCAATATAAAATTGTGTTAGAATGAAAGTAAATGTTTTTGAGATTTTTGTCATTTTCGAACAAAGACAATTTGATTAAGTCAAAATATGTACATACATACATATTCTCACGCCTGTATTCCCAAAAGGGGTAGGCAGAGCACATGAATTCAAAAATCCAGTGCCACGTTTAGCAATTTCAGGGTAGCCAAATAGTTAAACGTGATATTGCAGTGACAGGTTTCTAGCCCATCGCCCGCAATACACTAACCCTTTCCCAGTTTAAGCGTCGACTCTTACGACACCCACGGGAAGAAAGGGGGAGGTGCTATTCTAACCCAGCACCACACGGGTATCAAAATATGTAATTGAGTATTATGATATTTGGTTGCAACGAACGGGTAACTTTTACAAGGAAACCGAGGCGAACCTGTGTAGTGTCGGGTATAATTATGTAGAATGCCACTTCTCCTTTTCTTCTGTGGATGTATCTAAGAGGCGACTAAGTATAAAGGGAGGAAAGTTTCAAAGGGCCCTGGAGGGGAACTACTCTAAATTCTTTAGTTAGCTCATTTTACTGAAAAGAAACGTTCATTTATTTTTAGAAAGCAACAAAGGTGCATTAAAAGATTTTTAAAATTTTGCTTCTTTCAACCAGGAATCGAACCAACTAAAAATTAAAAAAAAAACTTCGCTTGTTTATTATACGAATCGGTAGGACTATTGTTTAGGATAAAATTTGTCCAAGAAACATTTGGTTTTACACTTAGATAAGTACGAGATATTCATAAAATCGAATATTTATTGCATGTTTTAATTAACAATGCCTAGTACTGCAGCGCTATAGTCTAACGCACCAATATCTAAATCATGTTCCCCTCCAGGGCTCATTGAAACTTTGCACCCTGTATATAAAAAGAGAACACTGAATTAATTAGGTCAGTACAGCAAGTGTCCCCAAACATTAATGTGACAGTCGTACATTCCATACCTTAGCGTATTTCTCAGTCGTCTGCTGAAACGTCTCGTTGGGGTCGTCGAGACCAGGCTGCATCACAACCGCTGGCAGCCTCAGCCGCTCACACATCAAACGGAATCGACTGTGGTGGCCTTCAAGCCCCGGCAGTATGCAGAGAGACGTCTTGTTTGCGATACTCTCATTGTCTACCTGTAGCAAAATGCATACAAACTAAAATCATGCTTATGTTTCCAAATGGGGTTAGCAGAGCACACGAATCGTGACATAGACAAAACCATGATTATGACTATTTCACGTTTCGCAACGATTCTATGGAATAGGTAGTGTAATAGTGACAAGTATGTTCCCAGGTTTTTTACAACTCTTGCTGGCAGAAATATAATCATATCCGATCCGCTATTTTCATTTCGGAGACGTAGCTTAAGCCATCTATCTCTTCTTTCGTCTCTATATCCTTTGCCAGGCTGCAGTTTAATTCGCAACGCAGGGATGACGTACCTACACGGTGCAGTCCATCGAGGTGGTTTGTCGTTTTACATAAGGGATAACGTAGAGTGCCAGATAGCTGCTAGTTCTCCTGCTTCGGCGAATTATACACCTAATTGCCTGTGTAGGGGCGTTTGTGCACTACCATGAATTTTCAGGTCCGGCGGTCCGGAGATTCCGGGTCCGGAATGGCATGAAAAAACCGGATGATAAGCTTGTGCACTTGTCCGTAATTTTACTGGCCGGCGTGTCGGCCACAGACTTATATTGACATAGATACCGCGAGTTTCTTTATTTTTTTATGAAAACCAAAACTAAGCGTGCCCCTTTTTCTATACCTACTGTAACGTCACATGAGCGCTTTAGTGATGGGGATTGACAGTCAGAGTGAAACCGATTCAAAAGTGACGCCGTTTTATTCAAGTTGTCCTGTCTCTAGGCAATTAAACCTAATCTAAGTGGTACAAAACTAAATTAAATCGCGTCCGAGGAGTCTTTAAGTCGCGTCAAAGTCTAAATTAAAAGGCGTCTTCCTTTTGGCTCGTTTTTGACATGCGAAGTACGTAAACTTGAGTCATCTATTTCGATAAAAGTCTGTGGTGTCGGCTCTTTTAAAAGGTGCCGCCGCAATTCCGCGAACCGAACGAAGCCGCGAGCAGGGGGGTGTCACTCCGCCGTTCCGCCGCCGAGCTACAAGTACATATCGGCGGCCTCATCGATGAGGCCTAATCAGTGGTTGCCGCGCACTGACCCGCGGCACACGCGCGCCTCTTTTTTTACGCAGCACGATTTAGTTTATACATCACAAACGCGTGTCATATTTTAATTAGCAAAATGAATCCAAAATATTCTGTATTGCAGTCGATTGTCGGGAAAATGAAAAATATAAATTATTATATTCGACCCCGCGTCATAGAGTAAATAAAAGTGTAACCGCTAAGTAGGTATAGCTAAAGATACATTAGGCGACATCGCTCGACATGTCGCGCGACTTATATCCGCGTATATACACGTGTCGCGCGACATGTCGAGCGATGTCCGGCGACGTCGCGCTACATCGCTCGACATGTCGCACGACAAATGTTACGCAACAAATGTCGCCTAATGTATCTTTGGCTTAAATATTACAAACAACATAAATCTGATAGATACCTACATACATACAGTCACGCCTGTGTTCCCAAATGGGGTAGGCAGAGCACACGAAAAGTAATATAGACAAAACCATGATTACGTTTATATTGCAGTCACTTCTAGCATAGTTTTTGGTTTGCAAAGATGGAAGAGGTAGAATAGTGACAGGTTGCTAGCCTGTCGCCTAAAACATACCTAAACCTATTTTCTTAGTCGCCTGTTACGACATCCACGGAAGAAATTGAGAGGAGTTATTCTATTCTGACACCACGCGGATAGTTATGTACAATAGGTAGGTATTTAATTAAAGTATTGACTTGACAACCCTATTTTCGGGTCATTTGACAAGGTGTGGAGTAATGTCCACCTTCGCGCGGCGCCAGAGAGCTCAATGTCGGCTGCTAGCGTGCAGTCCGTTTGTTAATAATAATTATGTAGGCACATAAAAAGGCGGCATTTGTGAAAATCAAAGCAGTGAGGCTTCTGTACTTGTACTATTATCTATTCTGTGCCGCGAGCGGCGAATAGACACAGATTAATACTTGTACAGATACAGACGCGGGACATTGTGCCAATCACAATTCTTCAACATGAATGATTTGTCTTACATCTATTCTATAGGTATTTATTACTATCATAAAGCTGAAGAGTTTCTTTCTTCGATTGATTGTTTGTTTGATTGAATGCGCTAATCTCTGGAACCACTGGTCTGATTTGAATTTGAAAAGTTCTTTGAGTGTTGGATTACTTACCGGGATGTTTATACTAGATTTACAAAAATATAGCATCCTTAGTAAAAGTTCAATAATGTAACCCCAGGTGTAAAAAAATACTTACTTGCCCGAAAAAACCATTTCACCGCGTGCGCTACGAAAACATAAAAAAGTAATTTCAAATCTCTTCGTACCTAATACCTAAGTGCAATAAGTACAGTAGGTACCTAAGTAATTATTTTAAACCCATATAATCAATATTATTATGTATTATGTTTACTAGAGTAAATTATTATGATATCTACTACCTATCCTTACCATTATCCAATAACAATATTACTTACGTGATCAGCATAATGTATTCGTTTCCATTCTAAGCACTCCAAAATGACAAACACATATACAGACAGACATATAGACACACACAGACACAGACACACGCAGACATACACACTATGCAATTATAGAACTACTTATATCAAAACCAATTATAGAACTGTTACTCTCTGAACTGCTACCTACTCTGTAAAATGACGCCAGTCAATGAATAAACCGGTCCGGAATGGGCAAAACTGAAAAAACGGACCGGAAAATTAAGTGTAGTGCACAAGCTACTATAGACATTACATGGCCAGCCAAATCGGATCTTAAAAACCAGGACTGCCGGACCTTAAAATTCATGGTAGTGCACAAGCGCCCAAGGTATTTGTTTTTGAATGTTTCCCTAAATCGTACTATTAAGGTTCTCCTCGGAATATATTAGGCCATATATTATATTCGTACGTATGCACATTTTGCAGACTCCGAAGCTCAAGATCTTCGTGTGCATCTGGGTCTCTCTGCAAAGCTGAAACTCACCTGCACTACTTGGGACGCTAGTGTGGGCAGCGGCACGATATCAATCGTAGCTAGTAGTTCATCCGAGTCCACATACGAAAATATTGCTTCCAGACCTTGCTTAAGTGATAAATCCAAGTCTTGAAACATTTCCTCAATCTCTTGTATTCTATGAAAATATAAATGATACGTGACAACATTATCTGAATAAATTACAAGAAAGGAAATTAACTTTTATAATACGAGTACTTACTGTTTTATTGTCAGGGTAGGTATTGTTTCTTTGTCGATAGAAATATCCATTGTCTTTAAACTCACGGACACGTCATGCGCATTGTCCATAGATATACCAAAGTCTTTTAAAGTTGAATTTTCGGCAATATTTTTCGCAGTTACTTTCAAGCCTGAAAGGAAATGGTATTATTAGTCAAGAAGATTTTCTTAAAGGCTGGAAAGAAATGCTTATCCAACGACGACGCATGCCGTGGGGTATACTTAGGTGTAAATTAAGTTCATCCTTAACACCTGCACTTCTTATTTTAAGTTTGTTTCCAAGTACTACTACCTAGGGGAAGCCGGGGCAAGACGGGCACCCGGGGCAATATGAGAATGCGTTCCCTACCCCACTCTAGCCGTCAAAGTTTGTAGGTAAATGCCGGAACGGTTGCTAGTCCGCCCCACGACCGCGCAGTTAGCGCTTAAGTCAGCGCTGTTGCGCGTTTCACGGAACCAGTGGAAAAAAAACGTAAGTACATTATTTGATATAAAATTTCACTATTTTGCGTGGCCTATGTTTGTTAGAATTCTTTGTAATTATTTAAGTAGAATTCGTGTTCTGACTTGCTCAAAATCTTGAAATTATGTGTGGATAGTAAATAAATCAATAAAACTAACGGTTTAAGACTTCTAGGTTATTTTGTTACAATCACGACATCGGGGCATTATGGGCGGGGCAATATGAGCATACTGCCCATATTGCCCCGCGCAAATTCATATATGACCCCGCTTCATGATAAGTAAAAAATAATTGCTTGTTATTTTTTTTTTCAGAGTAATTATGGTTCGGAATAAAAAAGGAAGATCGATCGCGGTTTTTACGGTTTTGACACCCAATAATATCTTACCGATTCCCAAAGCAAGTGGGTAAAAGAGAGTCACTGGAAAGCAAGATAAAATGACAATTATTACAAGTTCACCGTACAAAGCTGACCTGGACCAGTCACATCCAAAACAAAAAAATGCATAAAAGTTGTGAAGAAAAAAAAAACGAGGAAGAATAGTAAAAAAAAATGCGTTGATGATGAAGATGTGGAGTCTCTCTATTGCGGAAAGTGGTATTATAGTCTAAAGAGGGCTGGATTTCTTTCTGAGCGTGGGCTCACTGCTAATGCGCCGGCAAAGATGATTAACGTCGATGAATAATTGGATAATTGTTCCTTTTGTGCTAGATTTTAGATTAATATTATTATTTTTGTTACCTATGCTCGTTTTGCCCCAGGTATGATCATTTTGCCCCGGGTACGGGGCATTATGAGCAATTTGTGTTTTTTTGTAAAATGGCTATGGTCCGTAGAAATGAAAGACTGAACTCATTATTTGCTGTTAATATGAAAGACGGATAATTACTCTAATAAATGAGTATGTAAACAATATCGTAGTTTACTCCAATCTCTTACAATTACGATTTACCCTTAAGGGGCCCGTATTGCTCCGGCTTCCCCTATAATTTTCGTCACCGCTGAACGAGCTGACTGTGCCTTATTTCACCATCGTGACAATTGTGACTTCTTTTGATAGCCTTAAATACGCACATATTTACCACAAAATTGAACAATTGCAGCATAAACTTGACACATAGTAGAGGATCCCGCCATACAACGACCTTCACCGAGCTGGTTAATGGATCAAGCACATTTTTTGTGTAGTTTAATAAGTATATCAAAGAATTTACTACGGGATGCATACTTTCGATTGGTATAAAATGTATCCTTTAACCAAATTGGTGAAATATAGATTTTTTTTTAATCCTGGACTGAAATTTGCTAGGCAACCCATATGCAGTATATTCTTTGATACCTATATTAAATTACATAAAAAATGTGTTTGATCCATTAACCAGCTCGGTGAAGATCGTTGTATGGCGGGATCTTAGGCTAACAGCTTTGAGCTCATGTCACCAACTACCTCGGCTAAAACAACTGATTCTTGTTTCACAACATATTATTATCTAATTGTGATTTTATACACGCGACAATAGGGATGATGACAGGGTTAAAAATATATCAGTCTAATTAGTCCGTACCTAAGTTAGATTATGGAAAAAAATGAGACACATATTTTTTAGTTTATCAAATAATTAAACATCGACAAAGGTACAGATCATCAAACTTCCTGAGTGGGGGCTCGTGACGTCACGTTTGAGTAAAAATCAGTACAAATTTATTTTTACTCAAACGTGACGTCACGCGAAACTTTTAGGCTCTGTATTGTCGTAATTTTTCGTCTGTCAAATAAAAGGAAAAATATGGGTATCTACAATATTTTTTCGTAGTCTATCTGACGGACTCAATAGTTTTTTCTAGTCATCTAGCCTATTGATATGGGTGGTACTTAGGTATATGTTACAATTGTTAGGTACACAAATAATTGTCATGTTAGTGAAATATGTAATTCACAATAACTTTCCTTTATCCCTTTTCACACTGTTCCTTATTCTATCTTTCAGTAATTCACCTTGTGTACTTCGAATTGCTTTTATTTTTACTGCATTTATTCTGCTTTCATGCTTTTTTCCCTTAGAAGGTAGGCACTCAACTTTCGATACCACACATACTTTATTTAGTGCAATGAGCTCACCTGACTAGAAAATAAAACAAAATTGGTAGTAATAATTTATGCGTCTTATGTTTCTGTCTATGTGTATTTTTTGTTATCATTTGTATATGTGTATGCACATAGTGATATAACTACCTACCTAATCGGCCGCGCTGCTCGCATTTTAACTCAATTAGACTGGCAGACTTTTATTTCCCACCCTCTGTATATTCTATTTATTAAATCTGTGTAAATTGATTCAAGCTAACTGATGCTAGTTTTATAATTAACAAGCTATTACCCGCGACTTCGTCTGCGCAGAATAAGTATTTCGGATTGCGTGGCGTAGAATATATGGCATTAAAATTATCACACAAATAATTTTTGAATCGCATTTGACAAAATAAATATAACAGCTTTTTTAACAAATCGCTAGCACCTTGAAAATTCGCAAAACAAACAACCGTCAACGACGTCTGCTCTCACGCGTCTGCCCGCGTTCGGGTCGCGCACTCAGCGACGCGTGACGTATCTGTCCCGCGCATGCGCGCCGCGCACCACGCTTGCCCGCGCATGCGCGCCACTTCAACGGTTTTGACAGCGGACGCCAAAACTCGCAAATGGTAGATTTTACCCGACTTACTTGAGAATTATCGTCGTATATTGGATAATTCACAGAATATCATTACAATTTGTAGCCTATGTGTTATTCTGATGTATAAGCTACATTATTGTAAAGTGTCATTAAAATCCATTCAGTAGTTTTTGCGTGAAGGAGTAACAAACATCCATCCATCCATACATCCATCCATCCATCCATCCATACATCCATCCATCCATAATCACAAACTTTCACGTTTATAATATTAGTAAGATAAGACTAGCTGTGCCCGCGACTCCGCAACGACGTTGTCACAATAAACGTAATAAAGATTTCCATTGTCAAGCAATGCAATGTCACTATGACGTTCACTGTGAATATGTTCTATTGTGGGTAGGGTTGAAAATTCTCGAAAAAATCAAAACGTTTTTTTTTCAAGACGCTTTGAAATTTTCGTTTTTTTCCGTATTTTCAGTATTTTTGGGAAAGAAACGAAATTTTTATACTAATTACTATACATATCCTCACGCCTGTATTCCCAAGATGGGTAGGCAGAGCACATGAATTCAAAAATCCAGTGCCACCTTTAGCAATTTCAGGGTAACCAGATGGTTAATCGTGATATCGCAGTGACACGGTGCTAGCCTGTGACGAGGTACTACCGACCTGAACCTATTTCTTTTTTGGCCACTATTCTAAATTTCTTTTTATTAAAAAACATTTCTAAATAACATTTCTAAATTTTAAATTCAAAAATCTTTACGTGTTTGGAATCCCTTTGGCTTGACGCATTCAGATTCCTGTCTTCAAGGAGTAAACTTACTTATTTTCGCTGCAAAAACCATTTATCATACTTATCTAAGTTATCTACCTTTCTCCAGTTACCTTTAACACCACAAGAACGTTGTGTTGTGTCCTGTGTATTATATTCTATCAAGTGCATTGTAATTTGTTGTGCTGTGGATAAAAAGTCATCTCTGTTGTATTCATTCATATCACCGAGGCACAATCGTGCCTCCAATTTTTAATTAAAGAATTGTCGATCACCACTGGCTTTTAATTAACTCACCACGTGACAAGCCCATCGCCCACAATACACTAACCCTTTCCCAGAGTCGACTCTTACGACACCCACAGGAAGAAAGGGGGAGGTGCTACTCTAACTCGACATCACACGGGGCAATTACTATATTTATTAATCACTGTCACTGCCATCATCTAAGTCTACCACACCTGAATCGATGACGTCGTCGACACTGGAACAATTAATTTGCAAAGGCAAATTAGATCTAATATATGTCGGAGCGCGAGACTTCAAGGTATCAGAAAACTCAAAGGTAAATAGTACGCAGTACTCGTCATATTTAGTGGGCGAAACAATGGCACTAATGGGTACGATCACGCACACAAGTCCAGTTAAACAGTAGGTATGACTAATGGTCAAATCAAAGTTCAAATCACAATGCTCACAATATCACAAGACTAAATGTCACATATTCACTTGTGCTAACAATAATCGAAACGGAAATGAATCCGTGGGTCAACTCAAACCGTATATCGCGCAACACGGCCAGGAACTCGTCCTGCCACAACCATGCGTCGAACCCGAATCCCCGCAGGCATACCAGCCTGGGTCCAACAGATATCAAATTTCATTACTTTGAGATGGTTCCCACGGCTACATTCGGCAATGTTTGGCTGTAACACTCACACTGCCCCGTTTCTATAAATCACACTTGAAAATAATGCCCTTAACATAAACATTGGCTTGGGAACGCAAGTCGCCCAAATAAGCACTAACACTTAGAAATAAGAAGTGGCTGGCGCCGACATATATATCAGTTTATTCAGCCTTTCTAGCAAAAGCCGGTTTCTATCCTTGGTGTGAGTGCGACCAAACTACGACCAGTTCCTCTCTGATGCACCAGATGACGGAGGGACACTAAGTAACCTTACGGAAATAGTTGATAGAAGTTTTGTTGCACACAATCCTTTCCACCAATCCAAAGGACTTATAGTCGTTACTGGCTGCCAAATGAATTCGTTGGCCCAGAAACTGCCTTTTCCTTGATATTCAGCAAACTGACCCATTAAGTCACAGGTGCATACAGTCCGCTAATTTGGTTAAATATTGTGCCATTTTCAAAAAATCATTGTAAGTTAACGTTTCATATTCGGTGAAGACTGATTTGTGAAATCTGGGGTCCAACATATATGCAGCTAAATGCATAGGTTGTATGCAAAATTCTTTGCGGTTCTTTACGTACGTTAAAATAGTATCTTTGCTATTTTCAAATTCGGGACAATCATCAGAAAAAAACCATTTTTTGAATTTGGTTTTCTATGATCAAAAATGCAGCGGGAACCTCTGAAAGAAGTGCATTGTCGGACTCTATGTTATGGATCGCAATCGAAATGGGTAACAAAATATCTTCTGTGACTTTTAATTGAGACCACAAACAATAAATTAAATTGTTTGTTTAAACTATGGAATAAATATAAATGGAAAATTCACAAGTTCTTTTCAAAGTGCGTTTTTTTCCGTTTTTTTTGTTTTTTTCGGAAAAATATAATAAACTAAATGACGTTGTTTTTTTTCGAATATACTTAACTTAAAAAAACATAGCTTTTAGAAAAAAACGGGAATTTTTCCGGCTTTTTTCAACCCTGATTGCGGGTCAGGAATCAAATGGTTCGATAGTACATACCGGCGACTTCGAGTATGCGTTCAAGAAGTGGTTTCTTTTCTTCATCATCAGGACGATTATGAGCGATAAGCACTGGTTGCGACGACCGTAAACCTTCCTCTATTGCATTTATAATTCTAATGTAATTATTATCTGGGCTTGATGATTGTTCCATGATATCCACCTGAGAAAAAAAATTAAGTTGTTTTTTGACTTTTTTGGATTTAGTCAATAAACTCTAACAAAATCCAAAAAAGAAGAACATGCCATTCTGACGCATTTCGTGTACTTATAATGTATGTATTTCAATTTGTTGTTCCCTAAATTGCTGCTTCTCTCACCTACCCAAAGGCTGGCTGGCAGAAATACCTTTTGGGATCGACTTTGTACTTTATACTTTTATTTAGGACTTTTCTGTACTTACTCTTCTTTATTTATGTATAATAAGGAGATTTTTAATTACTTACTATAAACATCAAGTTATTTCGGCAAGCTAGTTTCGCTTGTGTGTTTATTTTGTTGGTATGTCAAATTACATCCTCATTGCCGAGACAATACTAATAAATGAGAATCCCATTTAGCCGATTGTATTTTTTTTAATGTAGGTACAGTTTGCACACACGCACATCATGGCTTTGTTCTCAAATAGGATAGGCAGAGCATAATAAATGTTACATAGTGATAACCATGACGATTTCACGTTTAGCAGCCACTTCTAGCATAGTTAACACTTTATTTATGAAATAAATCCATCTTCATAATCATCTCTGTCTAAGTAGGTAGGTACCTACTAAGAATTAGCTACTTCTTATGCTACTAAAGTCTTATTCAAAAGAGACTTTCATACCGTTGCCAGTGTCGGCACAGAGAGCAACATCGCTGGCAGTCGGTCTTTTGAACGTGTGAGGCATATCTGCTCTCCAATAGAATTGCCGCCATCTATCACTGCAAAATATCTACAATACGAGAAAAACTATTAATAATTCATACAATCAGTACCTATTAATATTTTACCACAAGATTATTTTGATGTTGACATCGTACGTACTTCAGCGAGGGACATAATTTTTTTGACGCCGCGTCTAGGTCTGCCACCAGAGTTTGGAAATCATGTCCTTTCGGATCACCGAGACCATGCGCAACCAATACAAATATTCCCTCTACGTGAGCCATGGCTAAGCTTTCATTCAGCAAATTAAAAGCAGACTTATCGTTCGAAAGGTTTTCAGATGATATTTTGACTTTTACGTTTAGATTTTGCCATGACCTGTAAAAAAATATTACAATATGTATAACGAAAAATGTAGAAGCAACTTAACAAGTGCGTAAATCATAAGTGAAATAAAATACTAGATACTTGAGTGTTAGGCTAATGCGAGCCAGGGAAGCCGTGGACTGAATGTGTAGAGTCCGCGCCCCTCGCTTTACCAGCCTGTCGGCTAGCTGAAGTGCGAGCCCCGCGTCGTCGCTTAGCACGAGCTGGCACTTGTCAGCAGAACAAACGATCCTAAAATATAAGAGTTAGGTTATGAAGGCGAACATTTAAGAGTGTTACATTAGGTCTGCGTGGATATTGGGCGCACCTGGGTTGCGCAGGCGCGTGCGGCGCCGGCTGCAGGCGCAGCAGCACGCGGCCGCGGTGGCGGCTGGCGGCCAGCAGGCGGAACGCGCGCGGCGCCTCGTCCGGCGCGTACGTCACGCGCGACAGCGGCCGCACCACGCCGCGACCTATGCCTTCCGAGATCAGCGACTGCAGCTCCTGTTCGCAACAACCAAATATAAGTTTTCTATAGAATAAAATAGATGCCACAGATCTATTTTGGCTGATCGTGTAAAGAAGATAATATTATAAAAAAGACAAGAAATATAAGAAGGATAACGACAGATTTCTGAACACCAGCCGTAGGTATAGGTGGAAAGTTTGATCACGTAACTACGTGGAGCGGTGATTAGTGATTGGTTGTTTGGTGTTCGGCCGCGAGGTGATTGGTTTCCAGCATTGTTAACTTTTCCGTTGTTGGTTTTGCATATTATAATGTAGTACCTACACATCGACATTTAGGCTTTATTGATTACATTTTCTGTATACCTATACCTAATGTTACACAGTCTGCTTGGCTGAAAAAATCCTTTGGGTCGTTTTTAACGCTCCTTATTTGACATGTCGTTATTCTATTTAACTCCAATAAGTCCAATACCACAGCGTTGCACTCGTTACGCATTTTGTGTTTCAAATTTCACCTGAAAACATCTTTCGTAAAGTATATTGAGAGTTTAAACATAACTTACTTGTAAAGTTTTAGTGTTAAAGTTGTCAAGAATAGAAGAGAAATCAAGACGCATATACGATTTCTCATTTGTCAAGTGCTGCATTCCGAAGAGGAAGTGTTCATTGCGTTTTATATGATCAATATCCAATGTTACTCCATGTGCCGAACTGCATCTTATATACGCCTGGCAAATAACATTTATTATAAGTGTGGGAAAGATTCCAGTAGAGATATCTCTCTCCAGGTAGATGTTATGCCTGGGGACCGAAGTCTACAGAGAGAACGTTGGAAGTTGTATTTATGTAACCGATCTTTGAAATTTCGTTAGCGCTATGTAGAACAGTTTGATAGTTTATGACGTTTGTGAAGGAAGTTCTACTACTGGATGATAGGTGGTGCTAGCTATTGAATACTGGAAATAAAAAAGGGTCAAGTGCCAGAAAAAAATCGAAACATATTTTATACCAGAAATGTGTTCTAATGTGTCTTCATCAATAACCTAAAAAAGGTGGAGTTTTTATGGCACTTAGGTAGACCCTTTTTTATTTCCAGTATTCAATTAGGAATACACAAAAATCAATCACTGAACATTGACTGCGATTCCACAGCTAACAACACTAATAGGTACTTACATTTTTATGATCATTTTTCCCACAAATGACTACATCGCATCCTTTACCATACGTCGTACTTAGTACCACATCTGAGAAAGTGTCATCTCTACTGCTAATTATGTAATCGGCTGAAATTCGTAGTAAACTCAGATTAATTAAGTTCTATTATTAAATTATCGAAGTTGTTGTTATAATAGGTACTGCCACCAAGTTACCTTTTAACTCTGGGAACAGTTTTTGTAAAAATTGCTTTTTCAGCATGTCGCTAACTACCACGAAAACGCGGCAGTCAATATGGAGTGCCAGGGCAATAAGGGCTTGTCCAATAGCTCCCGCTCCACCGCTGATCAGAATGGTCATGCCAGGCATTAACTGGGTTCTAATGGCCTGTAACAACAATTTAATTATAAAATCGGTCAGTTAATTAAATTAGATTTTTTTAACATTCCATTCTATTGATTTTCTATAGTTTCCTACTTGCTTCGAAAAGTATAATGCGCTTGCAGTTTTTTTTACTATTCACATAATTCTAAAACGCCGTAACTTCTGTTTTACGGTAGAATAGATCCTTTGCTTTAGTTAGTCTCATTTCCATTGAAAAAAAAAGAGTTCTAAATAACCGTGATCTTATTATTTAATGTAACGAACTAAATTCGTCGCCGAGCTGTCATTATAGTATACAGGGTGTTAGGTAATGAGTGGATAACCCTTGACCTACGGATAGAGGACACTTAGGACATTCTGAAAAAGCTAAAATAGGTCCAGTAAAAGTCGCACGGTTTTCGAGATATTTGGACTTTTAGGTTTTTATACTGTTTTAAACTTTCGTGATTTTCACACATATTTATGTTTACGCGGGACTTAATCACGGTATTTTTTAATTACCTCTCGACGTTTCGGCCGCGTTACAGGGTGTTAGGTAATGAGTGAGGTAATAACCCTTGACCTACAGATAGAGGGCACTTAGGACGTTATGAAAAAGCTAAAATAGGTCCAGTAAAAATCGCACGGTTTTCGAGATATTTGGACTTTTTGGTAAAAAAAAGTGACAATAGACCTAAACGCAGTGACAGCGCAAGCGGAACGGCGCGGCGCGGTGACGTGACGTCATGCATTTTCTGCAATTTTTAGTTTTTCCTCGCAAATGTGATGAAAATCATCGTGTGTATTACGGGCAGTAAAGGAAATTACAAACTCGAGTCATAAAAGCTCTCCGCCTGCGGCGTTAGGCTGTTATCAGACTTTTGTTGCTAATTTCCACTTTACTCCCTTGTTTCACAATGTAAAAAAACGGTACATGTACATGACATTTAAAAAGAACTGTAATGAAATGTTTGTATTTGATGAATTCATGACAGGGGTCTTGGCTGTAACTCGCTAGGGGGCGCCACAATATTAGTGCAAACCAATGTTGCAATATAACCAAAACGAAATGTCCGATTACAATTCTGTTTTCAGCAATATGTACGTGGTAGCTTAATGCATGTTCCCAAATAATAAAAATTACGTCTGTAACTCACTAGAGGGCACTACACTATTAGTGCGAAATAATATTGCAATAATATTAAAACTAATTGCCGCTGCAGAAAGTGACTTACGAGGCAGTAGTAGGCGTGCGCGTAGGGCAGCGGCACGGTGGCGGCGTCCTCGAGGCTCCAGTGCTCCGGCACCGGCCACAGCAGCTCCGGCCGCGCCGCCACGCGGTCGCTCAGCGCGCCGCCGCGCACCACGCCCATCACGCGCTCGCCGCTGCAGACATAAATAAATATCATTGGACAATATTTACACCAATCACCTAGTCCCAAATTAGGCAACTTAATGCCTGTGTTATGGGTAGGTACTAGACATCCGATAAACTTACTTATGTATAGATAAACATCCAAGACTCATGTTATGAAAAAACAACATGAAACCAATGTTATTTTCAACCTCATTTAATCCGGTTAAACATTCAAGCAAGCATGCAAGCCAACGCTGGCTATTAGGTAACAAACAACCATGAAAGCAAAAATGCATGCGAGCAAATACGTATCCTATTTACTCGGTTTCCATTTTAGGCAGCCACAGAATGTGAATGTGGTCGATTTAATTTTGTCGATTAGGTAGTATTTTTTGATCTCCCTTTGAAAATCTGCCGTTCTTGACAGACTTCTTACAAATACAACATAACAAAACTTTTTTCAGGGAATTTGGTATTTAATGAACACGTTGATTTTAAACAGTTAATTCATTTATTTATTTTACGTAAAATAAACAATCATTTGAAAATGAACAGTCAATCTGTCTTAAGAAATTTAATGTCATTATTTTTCGGAGTTAATCACAAATAGCTACTAAAGGAACACTTAGTTGTTTTTCCTGTATGAAAGTTTCTGAATGTCCTTTTCAATACTCAAAAAAATGTAATAGGTACCTAGCGTGATTGAGAGTACTAAACAAACATCTCAAGTTTTCTAATCGATATAACGACAAGTGGCTATTGGTATGTAAGTAGGTAGTCATACAAGTGCTTACTTTTCTGTTGTACCACTGAAATCCATTCCAAAGGAAGTTTCTCCACTATCACTTTTAAACTGCGTTTCTCCACTAATTACTTGTACATCAGCTGCACTTAGTCCAGCAAAATGAACCTGTAAGCAATATGATCATGAGAGTTATCTGGTGATAAGCATAAAATATCTGGTGATCAGTACTTATTTGATCAGCGGTAGAACCCTGTTGCAGTTTGGTCTTGTAATTGTTTTGTAAATCGAGTGAACAAGTTTAATTAAAAATTTAAATTTGACCACTATAAGCTTGTGTCAAAAACATACAGCCGAACGTAGACTCTCCTGCTTTTTCTTCGAAGCTGGTTAAAAATGAGTTACATTTGTCATACCTAGTCTCCTATTATCCGACTTTTACATAGTTAAGGAAATTAGTTTTGCCGCTGTTTTATTTATATCTTACCTTAACACGTATTCCTGAACTAGCGGAGTCAACGCCAGATGTTTCCACCCAGTGCAACGATTCCAGGTCTCCAGCCCGGGCGCTCCTCAAACTTATGCCCGTAGTTGAATTTGGGTTTTCTTGCGAATCGGCGACGTGTTCGCCATTTAATTTCCCCTTGAATTATTTCTTAAGGTTATTCAAATCCAGTTAAGTATTAAAATCAAAAAATATTCCCTAAATAATGGTGCATAATTCAAATCCAAACGGGTTTCAACTTAAATGTTTTTTTATATGTCACATACCTACGTAAACGCCTTTATTTAACAGACTTCAAAAATATGAGATTATCAATTAGTAGGGATGTTTCGTTTTTTTTTCTTTGTTCTCCGATCTGGATCTTGAAAACGGCTGGGCCGGTTCGATATTTTTTTTGCATTCAATGGGTAGAACTTCTATGCCAAGTCGGGATCAGATTTAGGGTTTCGAAATCGAGGACTCGAGAGCAACCCTAATTTTTTTCTGGTACGGTGCTGTTACATTTTTATGTTTTATTACCATACTTATCACAAAATCATCATCTGGCACCGAATCTTAAGTTAAATGGCTCGTAAGGGCACAAGATCTATTAGCCATGTTGAAGTATTGCCAAAGATGGGAAATTACCCTATTATTTTTAGAGGAATTTTTGTTTTGCTTTCTTTTGTGGAGTCACTTCTTATTTTAATACGAAGATGACAATATAGTAAAATAAACTTACATTTAAATTGTTGTGATTCGAAAGTGGCCGGATAACCTTCGGAACTTTCAAAACGAAATTATTTTCTTCTGCATTGGCTTTATTTTCGAATCTTATGTTTTCCAAAAGAATGCCTCCACATCTATGGATAATAAACATTAACCTTAGGTACATTTGATTTAAGTTGTATATAGTGTAACATTTCTGTGATAATTCACAGAAATACCTATAGATAAGTATATTGTATTGTGTAGGTATTTCCTTTATCTAATTATCGGTGCTACCAGTTGATATCCTAAAGACTATTTATGCAGTACCTACTTCTATGAACTCTATTAAAATAGATCGTACAGAAAGTATAGATAAATGGTAGCCGAAATAAATACACATTCGTCGCATTTAGTAGATATAGCATGCCACGAAAGTTAGCATTTTTTCTTATTACGGCTTAATTTTTTATTCATCAGTGAATTGTTGTGTGGGAGATCTATTCTATTACTCAACTTAAATAATAACATAATGTATTTAAGTGCCTACTACTTTACCTTGTGTAATCTTGCAGCAGGGAAACGTTTACTTTTATAACTTTGGAATCCTTTACTTCGGTTTCTGTGACCTTCTTCATAAGTTCAGTGTCTATGGTGAGTCTCCGAATGTAAACCGGCTGCGAGACGCCGTCGTGCGGCTGGCGCAGCGCGTTGAGCTGCAGCAGGCCGTCCACGAGCGCCACCCAGTTGCCGGCCCACTGCAGGCGCCCCGAAGTGAAGCACGCGTTCGCGGCCTTGATGCTTTGAAACTCGCCGCTGTACGCATAAATATATTTGAAAAAGTCTTCGGTACAAATGCCCATAATACATGCAAAAAAGTACCTACAGTTTACTCGTAGTGAATTTAACCTTTCGCTCGAGATAGAACTTCAGCGCTGGCCATCAATGTGTCTTTGTTGTCCGTTTTTAAATAGGTACATATTAGTATTTTCAACATCAAATCACACCTACCTGTACATATAACTTCTTGCTCTGAGGATCTGATACACATCTTCTGTACTCAATGAAGTATCAACTTCACTTTCATCTATGTTAGCTGTTTCCTCGACGGCTTCAGGGAGAGTATGCTCGTCGGCGACTGTTATGTATCCCGTTGCCACTCTTAAGCAGTGGTGCGTAACCTGTTTTTTATATTATTTTAATAGTTGAAAAAAGTAAAAACAACCCGTTACTTTGATTGCATAAATGCTCACATCAAAAATAGCAAAAATCTTTTTAGCTAGGGCTACGACGTACGACGACCTCGAAAAATAATCAGATTTTCTAACTGCTTATACCACTCGACTACTTATACCTCTCGACTACTTATACATACACATTTCAATTAAGAAAATGTGGTATGGACATAAATTTGAGTCTCGTGGTCGGACAATTTAAAGTATATCCGTTATTTTTAATAATGAATGGATATAAAATGCAGAAAACAACCCTTAACACGAGTGCTATTGCTATGGTTGACCTTTTGAACTGTTGAATGGGCATTGTAATTAAATATGAAGAATTTAATTTTTGTGAATTCCCCAATGTCGGCAGTCGAAAGAAACTAATTCGACGAATTTATGGTATTCATGAGCGTAGCCACACCGGGGTAAGCTGGGCCAATTGTCCACCCTGGCTCTGACCTATGAGGTGCCTAATTAAATAAATAAAAAAAAACAGGTACAGGTTATAGGTTGTAGTGCCGGGTATAGGTTGACTGCTGCCCGACCCTGGGCCCCAGGGCTGGCTACACTCATGGTGGTATTTCTACCATTTAAATATTGGTGTCTCTCCTATTCATAAACTAAAAATTGTATTCTACATACGACATTCCTTGTCAATATAGGTCCGCTAGGAAAGTCCCTATGTCGTCCAATTTAAAAATCAACATAAGTTAAGCAAAAAGAGACCGATGTAAGGCCTTCAGTGGTGATTTGTAAATTCCATCGTACGCAACAAGTCGATCATGATGACCGTACGATTACTAGAACCTAGACTGTCCTAAATAAAATATTAGGAAAGTATAAGTATAACAACATCTGAATTCTACGTTGATGTATTCGTGTAGTGTACCTACTCTAAAAAATATATTGATATTCGCAAACTTGACAGCACTTAACAAATTAAATTTATCAATGTCCCTGGCTAATAAACATGCAATAATTAAGTATATGTTTCTTTGCATTCATAAAGTATTTTTTGAGATACCTAAGGTCTATTTTTCTTCTCCGTCATAATGTCCAATAATAGTATTGGTATAAAATAAAATATCAGGGCCATCGACAAAAGAGGAAAGTCCTTAACGGTATTAGACACCTCAAAGAGTCCTGTCCCGCGCTGCAGCGTGACTGCCAGCCGCAGCTGGCGCGAGTCGAGCAGCGCGGGCTGCGCGAACAGCTGCACGTCGCGGAACTGCACCGACACCTGCTTGCGCGCCAAGCCCAGCGCCATCGCCAGCGTGTCCCACGCCGCCACCAATGCACCCGCAAACGGGTATACTATTTTTCCTGTACGTCGGAAATACGTAGTTAACTTGGAATTTTACAGTTAGGTAGTAAGAACCTTTTAGATTCAAGAGTTGCAGTTATAAACCGATGTCCGATATGTAGCCACAGAATAGGTAACAATAATACTACGTACAGAAGGTTCACTCTCGAGCAAAGGTCATGTTTAGGTCATACAAAAATTGCGGGCTCTTTCTACCTTTAAATTTAAAATTATTGCGTAACCCGAGAGTTCTTAGTCCGTTTGTACGTCGCTGTCTCATAAACTGTTTTGCGGCATGAGGTTACCACCCGCTATACTCGTAAATATCAAGATTTGACTCGCGTAAGTAGGGCCGCAGTTAATATACAGATTAAAAAGAGATTAAAGATGACTATCCCTATCTCATTCTAACATAATAATATATAACTGTGTCCCTACTCCCTACTTCCAGAAATAAAATTTAAAAGTTTATGGTTGGTCCAACGTAGCATAGCATAAGTTCAATACATTTTTTTATTTACACAGAAAACAAATTGAGTGAAATAAAATAAATCATGCAGCTGCACATCTCGGACGAATATAGGTACATGCCTCCTATCCTCTTTCGTAAATTAAAGAAAAGGATTGGACAACGAGTTGTATAAAAATATAAATCTTTAAACCCAAACAAATTTGCCAATGGCGTCCAAAAAAATAAAAATGAATGCATATAGACAGATTGGAAATCTGAAAAAAGTGAACCTGAGCAAAGTACTTCTGAAGATGTACTGGATTTTGAACTAGCAGAGCATAGGTTCAAATGAATTAACCTCAAGTTATAATTTCAAGAAGCAGTCGTAACCACTTGTGGGTTTTATTTTTGTATCACGCCAGAACTCAGAGTTACCTTTAATCTGGTGTCCCTTTAAGTAATAATAATCCGAATCGTGGACCGATATTATAAACGTGCATATGGCTGCCCGTTTTTTTAATACTTCCTCGTACAAACACAGTTTCCTGAAACAGGAATAAACACAAACTTAAATTAATTAAATTAGCGCATGAGTTGTTGTTACTGCAATATGTACTAATTATTATTTTTCAATTCCACTGATTTTTTGCTTAATTTCTTATTGGTGAGACAAAATAAATTGTTTGAACTACGTAGTTCCAACCACGGCATAACCGGTAGTCAGTTTTCAATTTCGGGTCGTTTATTTATAAATACCCCAAGAACTAACCTTGTGACTTTATTGACCTTATGACTTTAGTTTTGATATAATGTGTTACCTACGCTTAAAGATCGAAAACGCTCAGTGAAAGGAAAAACAGCTTACAACGCGTTGTGCTCATAGTAAAAATTCCGCACGGCAATAAGGTAAAAAATGTTCTTACCAAGTCTCATCATGGGCCCACCCCACCAAATGAGATAAATGTGGTGTGCCAGTTGAAACAGGAAATTCCACTTTCGCATACAATACACGAACGTCTGGGTAATATCCTTCCATGAAAAGTCTGTAAATTGACACAAGGTATTCATGAATGGTTCTAACTTCGACCTCACTATAACTATCCGGAAAACAAACGTTTGAAATCGAGTTTAGCTCGACATGTTTTGGGCCAAATAATTCGCCGCCGCTCGTCTTACAGTGAAAATAATCATGTAGCATTTAAATGAATTCATTTATCGTTAAGGGCCAACCTAAGAATATTTTTTTAAATTGAGCGTTGAACCTACTTGCCAATGGCATCGAGCAAGAAGCGCGCATTGTCAGGGTGCGCGCGGCGCGTGAGCGGCACGTGCGCGCAGGAGGCCGGCAGCGAGCGCTTGAGGATGGCCTGCAGCAGCCCGTGCGGCGCCACCTCCACCAGCACGGCCGTCGCCGGCACCAGCCGCGACGTCTCCGCGAACAGCACTGGGCTCTGCGGGCGGACCGTGACATCACCACACTAATCTACCAGACTACTTTGTAGAGTCAACGATCAGAGAACGCTTTACCAGAAGATTGTTCGTGTGGTACTCTGCCGAAGAATATTTAGAAGATTCGTCGTCCCACTTATTCTGAGGCACAGATGTCGAGACCCAACGTTCACTGCGAAGCTTGGGAGATTTTATAACCTCAGTCAAGTATTTAAGTAGGCCGGGTCCTAAAATTTTGCAACAAATTTTGCTATAAAAATAAAGCCAAACTTTCCCATAGTTCCATAATCTTAATTTCTCGCATGTAATACCTGCTTCGGCAATGTATCGTGAGTGGTACGCTATGTTCGAACAAGGCACTTCTTTAGCAAATATTCCTTTGGCAGTCAGCTCAGCAACAAACTCCGTCATAATTTCGGCCGGGCCTGAGATTGTGCTGGAGTCAGGCCCATTATGGCAGGCAACCTCGATCTCCGGTGGACACATCTTGGAAACCTGGAAGTAATGATGAAATAAGAATTAATTAATTAAAAATTAGTAGAAACTTAAGAAAAAAATAATGCAAAATGCATGACTATACAGACTTCTTCGAATCCAATGCCGACAGCAGCCATGGAACCGCGTATGAAGGGAGTCTGTATGGAGACGAGTCCACGACTGTACGCGGACAAGATCATTTCCTCGGCTGTCAAACAGCCGTCCGCGTAGGCACATCCCAGTTCACCCACACTGTGACCTGCAAGATCGGAGCATCCGTGTTTTGAATATTTATTTGAAATCGGCAATACAATGTTTCGATTTAAATGTATGCCGTTACTTACCAATGATCTTGTCTGGAACCATTCCCAAAGCGTGTAAAATATCTGTCAGGCCTATTTGGACGGCGGCAATTCCGACAAATGAATGCAAGATGTTATCGAAGATCGTCTTGTCGGGAGATGTGATTATGTGCACTAAGTCGATCCCTTTGGGTTCCAAGATTTTATGGCACCTGGTTAAATTAAAAAAAGATGAAGCAAAATAATGCAGAATTTACGAGACATGTCAATCGCTTCACATGTCGCCGAAACAATGTCGTGGGACATTTGTCCCCTAGTGTACCTATCCTTGGCTTTACTCAGCAAGAATGTATAGTGTAAATAAATAGTGCATGTATATTATAATTACTATACATTGTATAGTGTATTCTAGACTTTCGTGGGAACTACCATTCCCTAAAACATCGAAAACATCAATGCCTGTACACCTGAATGGATCTCAACTCCTCGTAGACCCTTATAATTATGTCTAAACTTCGATCAGTGTTCTATTTATGAATATATCTCTGCATTTTTGTTTTAATCAGCATTACGTAGACGTTAAAATAAAAGAGATTGAAATAAGTACTCTATGTTTATCACTTCTCACGTGCGAGGGATTGTAGGGCTTAGCTTAGCTTAGGTGCACATATACTATTTACAAGTTACAATTTTTAAGGGCAATTTAAATTTTTAGACAATCTGGCAATATTAGTAGTTAGTATAATTTTACATGTACATAGAATAAGTAAGGAATAAGTTGTCAACGTGTAAACCTTTCAATGGCAGCTGCGAATATTGGCATGCGCATGAGATGCGCGCCCATGCCGGCCCACTGCGAGCCCATCCCGCTGTACACGAACCACAGCGGCCGGTCGCCGCCGTCGAAGTAGTCCGACTTCTCACTCAAGCTTACGGTTTTGTTTTCTTTGTCTGTATCTGTAATAGAAGAAAAAAATTAACGACCTACATTTATTCTTTGATTCCGTACAGTCTACGGAAATTTCAACGAAACGCATCTCGATCGATAGTGAAAAGCGAAAAGTGGCGAGAAAAAGTCTGGGAATAACTCACTCTTACCGCGAGTACCTACATAATTTTTTCATGAGAAAAGCGGGTAAGAATGAGTTATTCCTAGAGTAAATTTTATTCTCGATGGGTTAAATCGACCTTTGGTTAGCTTCCAACAACGGTTATTAGGCAGTCAGACTTTATTTAGCGACTTGCTGAGTTGGTCAAAAATTTACACAAACAACTAACACAAATTCTATCTTATCCGTTCCTAGGTTTTTTTTATGTATGAGATATAATTAACAATTAAAAGAAACTTACCTAAAGGAAGTTCAATTGTAATTATACGAGCTTGTTCTTCCGAGAGATTATATCAAATTCCCTGACTGCACCTACTAGATGCTGCTAAGTACTTACCCAAGACAACGTAGCCTCTCCCCAGGTGGCCGTTTATCCTGGACGAGTGTATGTTTTGCAACAGTGCCAGCTCTTCAGGGTCTACAGGTCTGGATTTAAGGTCGTCGATTACGTTTTGTACTGCTGAATCCAGTCTGCCCGTGAGCGTAACCAAACGAGGAATGTTGCACTGGTACTTCGATTGGTCCTGCAATGCGAATCAGGAATTTTGTCAGTAAAATTTATTGTTTTACTTTATACGGCAAAATGGAGGCTTGAAACAAACCTTTGGTTTATAATGTCCGTTTAGTAGCACGTGAGAGTTAACGCCAGTGAACGATAAGCCGTTAACTCCAATATAAGTTCTCTTAATGCTCTTATCGTTGGAAACGATCTCGATGCGTCCTTCGCGCAACGCTGCCACGTCTTCTCGAGGGCTTGTTGTATGCAGGTGGCCAGCCAACTCTCCCTTGTGATATCCTAAGAGAACCTGCCGTTAAAACAAAATTATTATGTCAGTTGGATTCGAACTAGGATGCCTTCCTTTTAAAGGAATAATTAAACACCGCATGCAGCATATTTTTTTCCGTTTCCTAACCATTTAAAAAAGGTCTCAAAGACTATTTTTTTTTGTTTCCTAAAATAATCGTTCAAATATAAATTTTATAATGGTGTAACGTACTTACCTATCTACTTGTTTACATGATATCGGGTTTCTTCTGTATGAGAAACTCTTACTCACTGTAACCAGCTCCCTTTCCACGTACCTTGGTGACAGCAGCTATTCCTGACCCGGCTTCACAGAAACCCAAGTTGGACGTTACGCTGCCAACTCCCAAGGGTTCAGTGCGGTTTTTGCAAAATACTGCGTCAAAGGCTTCAAGCTCCATCTTGTCGGATTCTTGATCAGCTGCAATAAGTTTCGGATGCGTTTAGGTAAACTGAATATTTGAACATGTAGTGAAATCGGGTACCTACATCCGCTATCCTGACAGTCACTGCACGCATTCACTATAAACAAAGTTTGAGAAACACTATGCTGAGCTACAGAGCAGTGGACTGCAGTGCAGCGTGCGTTTGACAGCAGTCGCCGCGTCTCCCAGAAGAAGGGTTACGCACTAACCCGGATATCACGCTAAACTCGATTTAAGACGTGTGTTATCCATTTTTTCCATCGCCGAAAATATACCTCATTTTCTTAGTCGCCTTTTACGACATCCACGTAAGAAGTCCCGTGTGGTCCCGGGTTAGAATAGCACCTCCCCCCTTTCTTCCCGTGGGTGTTGTAAGAGTCGACTCTGGGAAAGGGTTAGTGTATTGTGGGCGATGGGCTAGCAACCTGTCACTGAAATATCACGTTTGACCATCTGGTTACCCTCAAGTTGCTAAACGTGGCACTGAATTTTTGAATTCATGTGCTCTGCCTACCCCTCTTGGGAATACAGGCGTGAGAATTACGTATGTATGTATGTATGTTATCCATTTTTTTTTTCATTAGGTATGGTACAATAATATTAGTAAATTCTTCGAACAAAAAAAACTTACTTAAATAAGTTTTCACCACCAGGGTAGATATTGTTAAGTCCAGAGAACTTATTTGTATAACGGGCAAATTTACTGTATGACATTTAACGGATTGCTAATTTTGTGCCCTCAATTTGTGAATGTGGGGATGTGGGCGTGTGCTCCCTGCTCATTAACTAATTAATTAGACATGAACATGATTCTTTTTCTTCTTAAATGGTAGGCAAAGTTTACGAAATATTAAGTAAAAAAGGGGGGAGGGCGATTACAAAATAGGGACTATCGAATGCCATTATTACCAGCTCCAGTGCCTTCAACGTATTCCACTCTTGTAGGTAAAATTTTTGCTTCATTGTAGAAGCTATTTAAAAAATTTGTCATCGTATCTAAATTTCGCGCGAAACCATACTTTTGGCCTATGCGTGATTCCCCAGTTGACATAAATGTACATCTCACGTGGACAACATCGCCGTAAATTCTGAAACAAATAAAATAATGCTACAATTAATTTAAATGTATAACATTAGGTATTTAATTTTTGCCAAAACTGATAAGAACTTGAAATTCGGAACATCGTTAAAACAAATTGAAAATTAGCCTTAGTATTTTTGTACATTCATCAAAGTTCCTAAGCTGTCTTAAGAGCGTGCACACAAAATTCGGTGATTTTGATGTTTTTCCAATGCTTTAGAAAGCTATAAATCCTTAAGTTTTAAAAGAAAA
>BHDV01040630.1:2919-13359 GCA_005406045.1 Adoxophyes honmai | reverse complement strand
TAGTAAGTATTTTGTTTGAACATACTCCACTTTACCATCAACCCGGCTTCAGCTTGGCCTTTCGTTCTGATACATACTGTATGTACATTCGATTTTGACGAGGACGCACGATTATGAAATTCGGTTAAGTTTGGTGAGTTAACATATTTTTTTATGCTATACTTAGGTAATTTAGCCTCTTAAGAAAACACGTCTTGCACGACACCCTTTCTGGTTCTAGTGTGGCTCACATTCGACCAGTTTTTATTCGATCTCAAAAAAAGAAGGAACTTCTCAAATCGGTCGTACGTATTTTTTGGTATGGTCTTTAAGGTAAGACACGACACCTGCCGGCTTAACACAGCAAGGCGCGAGTAGAGATATTATCGAACCGCGATTAGAAAGGGATTCGAGAGTACCGTTAGCACACTTGTACTTAATAAATGATTAAATATAATTATAAACCAATATTTGATATCTTCATAAGTGCACACCCTTATAGATAATAGAATGAATAGCTGAATATGATTTGCATATTTAAACTCTATTCTCGGTAAATACTGTAATTTTTTTAATAAAAAATTGTAATATCATATCTGTCAAATCTGTCACAAACCACATTATTTCGCTTTATCAAATTGCCGTAGCTGTTCAAAAATACATAGGTAAATAAAAAAATATTTAAAATACTTTAAAAACGTTACAGGTTTAAGAAAGTAATTCTATTTGATCTGAAGTATAATCTCTTAATGCTAACGGAAATCAATAGGAAAACGCTACATAATTTGATATTTTTCCATGCTTTAGAAATTAATTGTACCAAAATAACAATTTACTTTATCTGCATACTCTACCACTGACAATGTCATATCATGCATTTAGTTCAAAAATGACATATGAGCTCAATCCCTTTCTAATCGCGGTTTGATAATACGCGCGAGATAGACTATACATGTCAGTGTCTAACAGAGACGTCAGAAAATGACAAGTAGACTATCCCGCGCGCGACGCGACTAGATTGTGTTGCCGTGCTAAGCCTACTGGTATTAGGACCTGTCACTTACCTAAGGTAATGTTCTTTTTATCTTACCTTAACGCATCGCGTGCTTTTTGCAAGAAGAGGACATTGATTGCTTCGGATCTCAGGCAGCCGTCGGCGTTTCGGTCATACGGTTTCGTTTGACCATCTGGGCACAGATTTATGATTCTGTAAACAAATATAATATAATGCAATTATGTATGCTCTTTATTGTAGAAAACATGTGAAAAGGAAGACAGAACAACTTATAAGTAATTTTGTATTTCTTGTCATAGTAGTAATTTTTGTAGTTTTCCGAGCTATTACTATGATGAAATTATTAAATATTTATGTTAATTACCTACTTGTTTGCTAACAATACAATAATTTTATGTCGGCAATAGCGTAAATAAACAAAAACATATCATTAAACCTTCCATAGTGATAAGACGTTTGCGGATGCAAGCACAAGTTGGCTGCCCCCACGATGGCCGCCTCGCAGTCCCCGCGGGACATGGCCTGGTAGGCCTGCTCCAGCGCCACGGCCGAGCTGCAGCACGCCGCGTCGATGGCCTGCGACGGGCCCTTGGCGTTCAGCCAGTACGAGACTCGGTTGGCAAACATGGACTTGTTACATCTGTAAGAGAACCATACAATTGTGATCTTTGTAACTACAGATAAACAGGGTTATTTGTAAAACATTAACAACCTCGCACAACTAGATATCTAACACGTTGACGGACACAGGGCCATTTCAAATTTACCTCTTGCGATACGGCACACAAATTCTCAATACAAAATGACATGACGTCTAAGGACTACTAAGGAATACTGTTATGCGGTATAACCGATTGTCGTTGTCAGTGACTACCTAATCAATAAGCTAACATTCAATTCAATGTAGGGTGACTAGGAATTATGACAAATTATGAAATTTAATAAAATTCAACAAAGGTTCAGCAGAACAGATGAGATTACTTACTTAGTATTATGTGCAAGTGTTTACACCAAGGGTTTAGAAAAGAATAGGAAAACATAATTCTGCTCGCAATTTAAAAGTCATACTTGTATACCTACTTTGTCGATTTTTGGTTGTTTGATAAATACAAAAAAAAAGTGTCCAACATTTTTCCTTAATCTGAAAAACTATGTATACATTTTTTTTGAACCCAGTCGTCATCTTCATATATTATGATTTAAAAACTGGAACACCATTATACCAACAAGGTACAAATTGTGCAAAGCACTGTTATGTTGTTGTTTTTTTTTTTTTGAAGTACAATGTCGGGGATTAGAAACAACAAGTAATATTATACTCAAAACACATACCCAGCAACACAATAACCATTTGGAGCTGTGGAACTGTAGAAAGATGTCTTTTCCATTTCCGAAAGACAAGTTCCAATGTATACCCCAATTTTCTTCCCAGAAAGCGTTTCGGGATTCACTCCTGGGGATTGTAAACATAAATTCATAAAATAATTATGATATAATAATGATACAATTGTGGAAAATGTATCAAGTAATTTATTTTTTAATACAAACAACCTACAGGTGCCATCAACCAACCTACTCAACTCATGTTAGTACATCTCAAATATGTAATACAATTACGTTTTGTAATCAAAAACAGTCAAAACGTCTAACTTTAAAACAGACGAAATTACATTTCATCGGTAAGTAACAATAAACATGTATTATTGCATCCGTAATATAATATCACAGCTCACGTTAACTGGCTAGCGCCAAAGTGAATCGAGCGACACATATTTATGCATCTCACTCTCACTTATGTACAGTCAGCGTCTGATACATGGTTACACTTTGGTACTTTGTCACTGTGATCGCAGTGACAATTATTTCATGCGAGAGTTCAAATATGAGGTTAATTAGAAAAGGTACTAAAGTGTATACATGTATCAGACGCTGACTGTACCATCCAATTACTTCATCTCATTCAGTCATTACATTACGTTGTGCTAGTTGCGCTGTTAATAATCATCATAATGTAAATTATTTAAATGTACGAGTAAATTATTCCATGTTCTACAGTGCCGTTTTAAATAAATAATCATTAAGGTAAATCACATTAGGTGCTGGTTCTTGATCGAACAATTTGATTATAGGGGTTTAAATTAAAACTACCCTAGTTCCTAATCATGTCGGAAATAAGTAATGAGGAATAATTTCATTCGACGAGATCTCCATCCAAACTACAGCTTTATGTATTATTTTATACATAGGAAAAAACAAAATGTATGATACAAAAACTGTCTACAATGTTTAATGGGAAAAACATTAGTCTTTTATTTCGCCATGCCGCGCGATGACTGTATTGGCGATGAATAAATTGAAGATGTTGGTGGGGTTTATGAGATTATGTTTTTAAAAGTTACTTGCATTTGATTTACTATTTCACAACAGCGATTTATATTGAGCATCTAGTGGTCTGAGAGTGAAGACAAAGGGGTGGAGCGAGCTTGAAAAGGTTATTTTAAAAATTGCGTTCCAGTACAACGACTAAACATTGACTATTATCGATATCGATACATTTACACGCTTGCTAACTCTAGTGCTACGCGCGATCTCGGGCCGGCCATTGAGAGCACAGCGAACGCCGCGGTGGTACGGTGGAATCGTTTCCATACAAATTATACGTTGCCGTATGCCATTTCCATTGAATAACATTTCCGTGGACAAAACCGTGACTATTTCACTTTTCGTAGCCACATCCAGAGCAGCAGCGCTATTGTCTAACGCACCAAAAATCTACCTACATCATTTTTAACTTGACAGTTGAAATCAAATAACCTTCGAAATTAAAACATTTCGAAGAGAACTGGCACTGAAACTGTCAAATTAAAAACGATTTAGATTTTTGGTGCGTTATACACATTGAGGATAGAACCTATAGAGTACTAATGTCATCTTGGTTGTTCGGAAATTATTCCGCAAAACAATTGAAGTGATCGCTGTGCTCTTATTGGCCGGTCCAAGATCGCGCGTAACGCTAGTGCCTTTTTCTCTACGGTTATTGGCTCTGTACAGTTTCTGTGACAGTGACGGTGACGTTTAGTATGTTGAAATCAACAAACTATTTGCGGACCGGGGTTGCGAACATTGTTTCTCTATAGGTTCATTCCTCTATGGTTATACAATAGCGCTACAGGTTTGTGTCTAAAGTTAAAAATAGAACTTTTAAAGGTACTCTACTCGTATCATCGCAACATTTAACGTACGCTTTAGGCGACAGGCTGGCAAGCTGTCACTATTCTACAAAAAAAAACTTTAAAACTAAGCTGGAAGAGGCTGCGAAGCGTGATATAGTCATAATAATAGTTTTGTCTATGTCACGTTTCGTGTGCTCTGTCTACCCCATTTGGGAACACAGGCGTGACTTGATGTACAGTCAGCGTCTGATCCATGTATACACTTTAGTACCTTTTCTAATTAACCTCATATTTGAACTCTCGCATGAAATTGTCACTGCGATCACAATGACAAAGTACCAAAGTGTAACCATGTATCAGACGCTGACTGTACCTATGTATGTATGTATGTAAATTATTATTATGTATTGGTATGGGTGCCTATAAAACTTTTTTCTTGAGCACTTAGGTATCATTATAAAAATCTTCTACAGTAAAGTACAATACCTGCGTCATAGATAGCTTGATAGGCATGCTCCAAAATTTTCCGAGACATGGGGTCCATGGAGTGGCAGAAATGGTAACTTATTTTGAAGAACTGAGCGTCGAACTTTTTCACATCCGGGACCACTCCCGTGTAGGACGGTATCTCCGGGTCATCGCCGTCGCACTTCCAGCGCGGCTTCTCCGCCAAGTTCACCTGAATATATCACACATACATACATACAGTCACGCCTGTATTCCCAAATGAGGTGGGCAGAGCGCACGAAACGCTACATAGTCAAAGCCACTATGACTATTCTGCGTTTCGTAGCAACATCACATTTAAAATACTTAGTTAAAAAAGATATCATAGTAGCAGGTTAATAACGTGTCTTACCGTAAACCTATTTAACTTTTACGATAACCCCGGAAGAAACAAGGAGATGTTATTCTAAGCCCGACATGGAACATCCGCGGATGATTTCATTCATAGTGTTATAACAATAATGCGAAAAAATGTGGCTATCAATTATGTCGGTTATTATTACGCTGCTTGCAACAACACAGAAATTCCGTAAAATACAGACGTCCGAAGAGTTCACCTTATTGTACAGCGATTCAGAGAACTCTTTTATGTTACGTGATTTCGGGTATAGGCCAGACATTCCTGAAATAACGACCCGATTGCTGTCCAGTGGGCCATTGTCCAACTCATTAGTCCCATCGCCATCTGAAGAAACCGCCTTTTCTTGCGGGGCAAGCTGTTGAGGCGTCGGCACCATATTTTCCACAAATATTTTTATTTAATTGTTCTGATAATAAAGGAGTGCCTGTATCGAGTTATGCGTCTTTGCCTTTTCGTGAATGTGTGACCTACATTCACTGTTGGCTTTTATTTAAAAACAATGTGTAACTCGTTTAACCCGTCCAATGAACAAGGACGGACATCGGCTTTCTAAATTGTGCTCGGCGCCGCGCCGGCGGAAGGCAAAGTTGTATACTTTTGGAACATTGAGTGAGTAGGCTGTAATGAATTTTAAAACTTCTTTTAACTCAGGCAAGTAAACTTTGGACAAAAAATTCTGAAATCTAACCAAAAAAAATGGTTTATAACATTTCGCCCTAGCGGAATCTAACGTCGAATAACCGAGCTTCTACTAGAAATGACATCTACTTACTTAATCAATAATCAACTATCAAATGGCAATTCTAAATCGCGTTAACGAAGTTTCAGGGATCTCTCCATGAATTTCGGTCCTCAGGCATAACATCCGCCTGGAGAGAGATCTCCCTATCGTTAATACAGGGTGGCTGGAAATCGACCGTGAATATTTTAACCAGTGGTCGAGTAAACGCGTCTGAAAACCCCTGTAAAGTTTTTTCCCGGAATTTTCATGATTTTTTTTAATCTATAGGTAGATATTGCCCAGCCCTTTGTACTTCGGCTTTTAGCCAACCGCGTAGCATCGCAATGTCGAAAAATTATAACTGCGTAGGCATCAACTAAAGGAACTTGTGTACTTGTTGTAAAGTAGGTAAAACGTAGGGTGCAATGACCTGAAAAGCGATGAAACATTTGTGTCCCACAAGGTAAAAAAATTTTTTTTTCAGGAAATATTTTACACGGGTTTTAAGAAGCTTATACCCGACCAGTGATTAAAATACTCACGGACAGTTTCTGGCCACGACGTAGATAGATAGATAGATTCATTTACATATTTAATTTTGAAAAATACATAGCATCTAATTTTCATGTCAGATTCAAGTAATTAACAAAAAGATTGTCAAATTGTAAACAATAATTAAAAAATAATGTGAAAATTCAATAAAATTTCAAAAAAATATGTTAAAAATACAAATATCTATGTCAAAATAAAATCAGATCACATAATGTGAAATATGTCCAAATCATAAAAAGGGTATGAAAAACCAATGATTAAGGTACCTGGGTCGAATATGGCCACGTTAAGGTTTGACACTAAATATAAAGCACTTGTATAATACTGGAAGTGACGAATCCCTATTTATTCGATAATGTGTTTATTTAGGTAATATATGGCAGGCATAAAAATATCTAGAATATAATAGGTCAGGGTTGGGAATTCATTTTTTGAAAGTTGGGAAAATGGGCATATTTCCGACAGTGTATGTGAATATGGCCAGGTGATGGGCCATATTAACCGTATGAATTGATCATAGAAGTAATTTCTTTACGTAAGGGGTAAGTCCTTTGTACACATACATAAACCCACGCTTGTATTCCTAAACGGGTTAGACATATCACAGAAAACTTTACATAGACTAATCTATGACTATTAAGACCTTTTGGGGCCACTTTCAAGTTTGGGCGTAAGGCTGGATATAAATGGTACAATACTAACAGGTTGCTAGCCCATCGACTACAATATAGCTTAACCCATTTCCTCAGTAACCTCTTGTGATATTCACAGACGAAATGGAGAGGTGTAATTCTAAACATCAGACCACATGTGACTTAGTGCGATACATTAAATTAATTAATTACATAAAATGGACAAAAAGACCAAAAAAATTTTTTTTTAACTAGTAATTAGTAACCTAGTTCCTCAGGTCTATTTTGATATGTATTGTGGAGTTATAATAATATTCTGTAAGGAGAAAGAAAGAAATAAAATTGAGAAAGGCTGAAAACAAATATCTATATGATTAATATGGCCAGCTGCTGCCGAAACTCAAAAACCAATAAGATTAATATGGCCACATAGTGGCCATATTTGCAGTTGTACTCATATTTTATTTAAAAGTTAAAAAACAAAAATATACAAAAGTAAGCTTCAAAAAAAACATACCCATATAATTTGCGATTAGTAATGACAAAAATAGACTACATAGTTTTAGCTAAAAGTCAACAGAAACAAAAAAAACATTAAAACTTATGTGTGAATATTTGCATCCGTGACACGTGGTTTCTATCAACTGCCATTGCAGAAACATCGTTGCCGCAGGGAAGATGGTGGCGACACCTGAGCATTACTTACACTTAGACGTAACAGTGCATATAAACAAAGTTGTAGATCTCGCTATAGTTATGGCTGTGTAGGGGTATGGCCATATTTTTCGGCTGGCCATATTCGACCCAGGTACCTTATAATAATAAAAAAACAAACAAAATAAAATAATAATCAAATTAAAAAGAAAGGTACCTACCTACCAAAATTATGTCATACAAAATCAATTCACAAAAGGATCGTCAACATGTAAATACTTGATAATAAAATGAAAATAGGGGTCCATGTAAAAAATAACAACTTTTTGATTACTTTAAGTAAACTTTTACAGAATAAAGAGATTTATCCAAGAGAAGTTTTTTAAGTCTGCGACCAAATACCTTGTCCGAGCATTCATCTTTTAAATCGGCGGGTAGTATTATCTGTCAATCAATTTTGTGATTTTATTATCGAACGTGTCCTTACCCTCGAGACTTACTACTGTCGAGAAAGACCGGAATCATGAGTAGAAAACAGTCTTAGCAATTTTTCTATGACCAAATGGAAAAACATAAAATATCGTCTACAATAGCGTATTAAAATAAATCTGAGATCTTTTCTGTGATACCTCGAATTTAACGTGAGCGAAGCCGCGGGCAAAAGCTGGTTATGTTATAAATTGAACTCGGCCTCCAGGCTCCACTTTCCTCTAGACAAAAAGATACCGCGGAGTTACAAATACTGTTTTTGACCTTAGAGATCAGCGATTGGTCCAAACCCCGGTCCGGAACCCGCAGCGCCGTAAACGAAGACGACAGTAGTAGGTTATTAGCTAGGTTTGCTTGTAGGAGGGGTCTCTATCGTTTATCATTTATAGCGATTATAATAAATGATCATTATCAAATCACTTATAGTCATAAATTAAGGAATTAAGAAAGCCTAAAAATTCAGCTTGCCTATAAATCGTGACTCGTAACAAAAATAATACGTCTACTACTTATAAGTACCTATAGGTACATGTACTTCCTTGAACTCCGCATTACTTATTTCATTTGAAAATTCGCGTGTTCACTCGAACCTGAGGTAAACGACCCCGGGCGCGAATAAATTTTTTATTTAAATTTCGCTGCGCCGCTGTAAAATCCCGCTTTTAGATCGATCTATAGACTCTGTCGCGTTAGTCGTGTGCTGTCACTTTCTGCATTGCTCTTTTTCCGATCCATAGGCACCAAATGAAAGATTGAATGTCTAGGTATCTATCAATGATGTTGCAAATGTATAAAGGCGACGCTTTAACGTACATACATGACTGTGTTTTCGTATATTCGGATTTTGGAAATTAAATGTGGTTAAGTAATTATTAATGGTATAGGTAAGGATATGAGAATATGTACAAAGATATATTTTTAAGGCCGTAACGAATTGATAAGTGTGTAAGTACGGTTTAGGTATACATATATAAAAATAAAATACCTTGAATATTAATTTTATTTAGGTGTCATAAACTTGGGACCTGTATTTTTTTTTACTAACCCAGAAGGACTTAATGCAGTTTATTAACAAATTACAATAAACACATTTATAATAAAACTAACAGTACACTACTACTTAGAATTAAAATTAAACTAAAACTAATCAAGAATTTCTAAAGAGGGGCCCTTGGGTAGGGTTCCTATCACGCAGGTTGCATTCCCGCGTTGAATGGTTATCGCTTGCCTTTGAGCGAGGAAGCTGCCCGCGCGAGGGTCTCCTGTTGCTTCCCTCAAGCGCTTCCCCAACGCTCAGTGGAACTCACGCACGCGTTTGCTCCACGGTCCGAGCGTCTCGATACCAAATGTGACGAATTCGTATTGGGTGGCCAGACACAATTTGCTGATCTTGAGCCGTTCTCGGGCGTCTGCCGCTGCGCCGGCTTGCCTACATGTCGCAGCCAAGTAGGCCTGTATGTCGGCATAAGTAGCGTTTCACAGCACCTCCTGCCCTTCCGCCACGGGATCAATAACTTACCATCAGGGCGCTTTGATCTACATGGGCTCCACATGATCATAGCATGAGCAGTTGTGCTCCACACAAACCTCAATTCCAAGTCGGAGAGATCAACGGCAATGAGGAGTGTGCACGTGTCAATAAAAGTGCGTGTATGCCGTGAGGGATAGCCAGTGGCCAAATTCTGGTCTAGAAATAGCTATCAGTCTGGCACGGTCCTTGCCTAGCGCTGTGTTGATCAGTAAATTTAGTGTTACTTCCGAAATTATTGTATCCCAGGCCCTTTGAAAATTTTGGATTGGAAGGTAAATTTGAACTCGCATTTGCGGCTTCAGCCCAGCATGCAATCTCGTAGTCGGAGAGGCTTTAAGGATTCTACCAGCGAGATCAGAAGTGGTATGTAAGAGTATTGAAGCCAAGAATGCCGGCAGCGAAATACTACAAGTTTGCGGGTTCCCAAACCACCGTACTTTATCGGGAGGGAGGCTCGGGCCCATGCCTGCTCAGTGAACCGAATGTTTAATATGGATTCTAGATCTGATTTTGCCAGAAGGTCAATGGGGTTTACCAGAAAGGGAAATTTCCAAATTGGAGAGCAGCAAAGCAGGTAATAGACTACTGGCCCATGTTGAAAAAAATATGGGTCATCTGAACCACCAGGTGACCTATTAGAACGATATAAGAGCGTAAAATAATAAGATTCAGCACTATGCCGTCACTTGTAAGCTGTCCAACTGAGTGCAGGCGAGAATTCAAAAGTACAACCCTCGATTATTTCCTTTAATCCCATCTCGTAGCCAAATTTCGTAGCTGGCGTCTTAATGGGAAATCACGTTTCCCAATCTCGTAGCCAGTTACC
>BHDV01040608.1:51367-68714 GCA_005406045.1 Adoxophyes honmai | reverse complement strand
TCTGTGGTGATAGTTTGTAATTTAATTCATTTTATAACATACATATCTATTATTATGTCTAGTGAAAGGTTGCTAGCCTGTCGCCTTAAATATACGTTAACCCTATATCCTTAATTGCCTCATAAGACAACCAAGGGAGAAATGGAGAGGTGTTATATTAAACCCGACGTACGACACGCCAGTAATTTACATTTTAGAAATTACTAGTAGAAAAAAAAAGTTGTCCAGCAGTGAGACATACCTACATTCTAAGCTGCATAAAAAACTAAGACTAGGATTTTTATACTTAAAATTCAAGTACCGACTAGCTAATTCATCATGTTAGGAACCATTTTTTGAAGTATTTTAATCTGCACAGGTAAAAATAAATGATACTCACCTTTATAATAACAAATTACCACCAAAAACACCACAAACGCGATTTTACCCGACATTGCAGCAGGACGCATGTGCCCGAAACGATTTATCCCTAAGTACTAAACAAATAACTTTCTTTGAACTGGCAACTTACTCTTGGTCCCGCAAGAAAGTAGAAGCACCAAGAAGTCTTGATCCGAGCTAACACAACACACATCGTTGTCTTGTAGGGATACCTAGCGCCAGTAGTTGAAGCTGTTGAAGTTCTACAGATCTCTCTATTGGAGTCCTTCCCACAAATTAATGCGTTCATTATTAGGGTTCCGTACCCAAAGGGTAAAAACGGGACCCTATTACTGAGACTTCGCTGTCTGTCTGTCTGTCTGTCTGTCACCAGGCTGTATCTCACGAACCGTGAAAGCTAGAGAGTTGAAATTTTCACATATGATGTATTTCTGTTGCCGCTATAACAACAAATACTAAAATTAAAATAATCATAATAATTAAGGGGGGCTCCCATACAAAAAACGTGTTTTTTTGCTATTTTGGATCTAAGTATTTAAATAACTGTAACAGGTAAATGCTTGAAATACTCACAGAATATTTAATTAAATATTTACCCTAAAAAGAAATACTTAAAATAAAATAAAATTAGTATTTAAGGGGGGCTCCCATACAAAAAAACCTATTTTTTTGCAGTTTTTTTTTTGCTGTTTTGGGTCTATTTAAATAATTGTAACAGCTAAATACTTGGAATGCTCACAGAATGTTTAATTAAATTTAAAAATAAATAATTGAATAAAAATAAAATTAGTATTTAAGGGGGGCCCATACAAAGATTCTGATTTTTTGCAGTTTTTGGTACGGAACCCATCGTGCGCGAGTCCGACTCGCACTTGGCCGGTTTATATTTAGTATAGCCACGATTTTTTTGAGACATGGTTGTAGACAACATGCTGGTCGCTTTCCTGATGATAAGCATACCTTATTACCTTATACCCTGTTTCCTTAGTGGGTACTTACGACATCTACGGAATAAGTTGTAAATTAAGACTTTTACTACAATTAAGTAGCTTCTGTCGCGAAAAAAAGAACTAAGTAGTATCAAAGCGAAATCAAGCTCGTTAGACACGAAGTCTCTAAACTGGAAAAGCGTTTAAAAAAACATGCATAAAAAGGCTCATTTATGGAGGGTCAGTAGCGCACGAGTGATACCTATGATAATATCTATGATACTGCAAGCGTACCTACCTAAGTGACAAGTACCTAATGCCTTGGCGTCAGTCGTACCACATAGCACACGTCTGTTAACCACCGACGCAGTAATAAAATGTTACATACGCACTTTAAATGTTTAGTAAGTTTAACTCTTTCGTTGGTAGATGATACCATAGGTCAGGGGTTCTCAAACTTTTTTGACGACGGAACCCTTTTGGAAAGCGAAATATTGGACGGAACCCTACAGTAAAGAGTTTTTAAAAGTGTGTCCTTTATCCATCCGTCAGTCCGTGTATAAACCGCGTCAAGACGTTCGACCAGAGGTTTTTTTTCAATTCTTGTCCCCGTCAAGTGTATCGCGGAATACATTTTGAGTATCTATGACTGCTATAGGTATCAAATAGAAGACTAACGTTCAAGTATCAAGAAAGCAAAGTTTAGCTATGAGGCAATAATTTATGCAAATGTGCTGTAGATCATTACTACAGTCATCAATCATTCCACAGCTTCGATGATTGGATGGAAAGATCTGCCCAATCGTAATTACTATGGCCTTAAGTCATGTCGGAGCCAAATTACTTGTAAAAAGAGGAAGTGTAGGCAGTAGGCACTTACCTACATGTTTGCGCCCCGTTTCTAAAACAGTTCTGAAGTTTTCTGGCAAGTACTGATAATATTTGTTTATTGATGGAACGACAATAACTCGTAACGGACGCTCGTCTAATAAGAAACTGTATGAACACCGCTAATTGGTGCATAAATAGGTGTAGCTAAGAAAATACTAAAAACTCAACCAGCAAAAATTATATTTGGTAAACAGAAAGTAAATATTTTCACTTTATTATACAATCTCTGGGGATATAACCACCACCGTCATTATACGTATTCCATAGAAACAAGTTCTTGCCAAAAGGCCATTAAGCTCAAATCAAAACGTGCTGACAATGGAAGGGAGGCGACGCGTTATGCGCCATCTTTCATATAATTTCGAATATTACAACTACAACCCATGCCGTCGCGCCATTGCAGTGTCGCCCCATTTCCGCTGTCATTACGTTTGGAGCTTTAGAGGTTGCAAACTTTAACATAAACTCTATATATCTGCAACGTGGGTTCTTTGATTGTTACACGAATATACTTACCAACGTATTATAAAAGTAAAATATTTCAGAATCTGTTATAACTGCAGTATGTAAAAGAATACATACATACATATTCTCACGCCTGTATTCCCATGAGGGGTAGGCAGAGCACATGAATTCAAAAATCCAGTGCCACGTTTAGCAAATTCAGGGTAACCAGATAGTTAAACGTGATATTGCAGTGACAGGTTGCTAGCCCATCGCCCACAATACACTAACCCTTTCCTAGAGTCGACTCTTATGACACCCACAGGAAGAAAGGGGGTGGTGCTATTCTAACCCGGCACCACACGGCACTTTTTGTTATACGTATACGTGTTTGCGCGGTGCGAGCGTCTACTTAGAGCTCGTGTACTTGGTCACGGCCTTGGTGCCTTCGCTGACGGCGTGCTTGGCGAGCTCACCGGGCAGCAGAAGCCTCACAGAGGTCTGCACCTCCCTGCTGGTGATGGTGGACCTCTTGTTGTAGTGGGCGAGGCGGGACGCTTCGGCGGCGATGCGCTCGAAGATGTCGTTCACGAAAGAGTTCATGATCGACATGGCCTTGCTGGAGATGCTCTATTGCTCTAGTATAGTTATCCTTTATAAACTTTAACATAGTAAGCACTTTATTGTACGAAAAAAGAACGCGAAAGCCAAATAGGAAAACAAATGAGATGGTGGAGTGCAAAGGCGGACTTATCCCGCAAGGGACCTCTTACAGCCAACCTTTGAGAGGCAGAGGAAACTTAATTATGGAACCAACAAAAAGAGAGGCTACAATAAACATAGTGAATAAAAATTGTATAAATAAAATAATATTAATAAAGCAATAAATGGGTAACACTTATATAGAATTAAAGAGATGGTGTGTGCTACATCTTCTTCAGGCGTTCCCTGAACGCGTCAACCATGGATGATTGCCAGACAGAAGTTATCTTCCGGCTGATGACAATGATTAATGATATAATGATCAGCGACAGGTTGTATAGCAGAATATTTAGACCATAACATTTTAGTTAATTTTTACTCACATTAACATTCTTCATAGAATTAAAGACACATTTACAATGCAACAGACCTTTTGTAGTTGTATTGTAAAACATCAGTAGGTTTATCTAGATTATTTCATTTAGTTATTTTCAATTAAGTTATATCTATAACTAATAATTTTTTTTTTCTGAAAATTGCTACTAAAGTAGTAAAAAAAAATTAAATTGTAATTAATTAAAACAACATTTTATTGATTCCTTTGTGTAACTATACATTTTGCACATGTTACAATAGTGATTTTGTTTTTATTAATTTTAAATTTATTTGAAAACAATTACCTGTGGCTGATCACTAATAATGATGACAAGTGTTAGGTTTAAGAAATATAAATAAGTTGATCACTACTACTTTTTCATACAAACAAATCATCTGATGATTCCTTTACTTCTAATCATGCTTTGGATCTGTTGATCAATACTCGTGTAATATTTCATTTGACTTAATAATTTAACAACTAACTGTAAATCCCCATCATAAAATGCTTGGGAAACATCTTTTTGTAACTTATTAATTAATTCCTTATTTTCTTTGTTTAGTCTAATTATTTCTTCGTCAGTTTCTGCATCTTCGACTTCTTCATTCTTCTCCATTATCATCATTAGGAATGCCTGGTCTTTCACTTCTGTGACTTCGGGTATTTCTTTTCCTCTGAGACGGAGCATGTAGATTCCTTAAAAATGTTATATTGAATTGGTTAGCTTAGTTTTAATATTGGAATATTTATTAGATGAAATATAATACAGTGGAACATTGATTATCCGAACTAATTGGGGGACATGGGTGGTAGGAAAACCGGTTTATTCGGATAATCGAACTGTATACTCTATATAGATGCACACAAACGTAAGAAAGGGTACGTGTATCCTAAGAGAGTGCTAACGCCGACTTAATGATGTGTGCAAGTGGACGCGGGTGGTTGCGGGGGAGACGGTTGCGTGCGAGCGAGTGAGAGAGCCGCGTCTGAGCGAGCGAGAACTAACAGTTTGGTTAAGCGGTCGTTCGGATGATCGACGTTCGGATAATCGACGTTCCACTGTACGTTTAAATATTTCTCTTCATAAGCACCTGATTTTTTTTCTTTGTTGTAGTAAGCACTTTAATCCCAGATTTCATTTCTGCTTTGGGTCTGTAATGTCTGTATGTAAATTAACAATATCTGTGTGAGTTATCAAAACATTTTACTTTCTGCTACAGGATACTAAGAAACTGAATTAAATGTCAAACTATGTTTCAGGTTCGTTTCAGGTTGCATTTTGTAACTTAGCATTTAAGATGTGTGAGAAAAAAAATGCATTTGGTTCAATCATGCTTACTGAAATTTTAGGACAGATATGTAACTATTCTCACAATGAAATAGGGTAAAAAGTTGATGAGTAGGTAGTAGATATTTACCTCTTGTCAGTGGATTCAACAGAGTTTTATAAGATTCATTTACTAGTGATGAAAATTTCTCAGATATTTCTTGTTCTTCTTTTGCTCTGAAAAAAAAAAACTATTCAATGTACATATTCAGATTCAACAGAAATGTTTTGATATAGTGTAGTTTTTATGTTCATTATGATTTTGATTGCAAATTAGTTTCACTGGCTACTAATTATTATGTTGAAAGGTATACATCTAGAAAATCATAACAAGTACAACAGATGATTTGGAGACGCAGGTATAAAATAATAATGAAACTAGTAGGTATAATTCAATAAAATAATGACCAAAATATATTTACAATTTATTCGTGTCGCTTCGGCAAATCTGTACTTACTTATTCGCATATTTATCTGGATGCAAATACTTCTGTAGTTCTTTGAATCTTTTCGCCAAGTCATTCTCATTCAAGTCAAACGTTTCTGACACCCCTAGGATCTTAAAATAATTGTCTTTCGATGGTTTTTGTAACGTTTTACAATGAGAACAAAACAAATTTTCGACAAGATCCTTAATGTTTTGCCCACAGGACCAACAAGAGGAGTAACGAATGTGGAGAATAGCGCTGCTTCTGATATGAGGCAATTGACGTAAAATATTCATCTTAATTTTTTTAACAACAATATGTTCAAAGGATTTTATTAATATTGTAAATATTGTAATTCACTGGGGGTGAGACAAAGATAACCTTTATCCTATTGCACGATTTATCAGCTGATCGCTGTCAAATCTGCGTTTTGATATTGCTTTTCACATGCAAAAATAACACCAAAAAAAACATCGTAACTGAAACAGAAGAATCTTTATTTTGAATGTTCAGACTAGATTAGAGTTATTCCAAATTCAGTAATAATCGAGTTTTTTTGGCGAAATGTAATAAATAATATTATTACTACTGGGTTTCCACTGAACGGACCGTAAAATATCCACCAGCTACAAGAGCTGTCACCTGTCACTGTCACTGTCAATAAGCAAGTCGACACTCGACAGCTCGACACAAGCGTTGGTGTATTTTTTGTGATTTCCATTTTATTTACCAAAACGCAGTCATGGTATCTTACTTCACAATCGACGCGACGGGAGAGTCAACCAACTTTCAAAAAGAAATATCGAACATGATGCACGGATTCGGTGACAACCCAAATCCAAATGCTGCCACAGTAGTTTTGGTAGAAATCGTGGTGTTACAACAACTCAGAACTTTGCTGCAGGATGCTACTGCGATCTCGAACACCAGGGGCGGTAAAGCTATCACTAATTTCGACATTATTTACCTCATGAGGAAGAATAAAATAAAACTAAAGAGGTTGCATGACTATCAGGTTAAGTTGGACCAAATCGACAAGAGCAAGCAAGTTCCTGGTACTGCTGTTGAGACTATGAGCACTTTGATGTTGGAAGACGAAATAGACCCAACTGTCAAGAAGCGAAGAACTCACATAGACATAATAAATGAACTTGATGAGGCTGATGAAGTGAGCCAAATAAAATTTGATGCCATAGACTATTTACGAAAAGTAAGAGCTGCTAAATTAACCGAGTCTATGTCATTTGAGAAGTATGAAGCATACCATAAAGCAAGGTGCAGTTCTTTTCGCTCTGGCACGCATTTGGGCAAAGGTTTTGCCAAACTGGAACGATGGATCAATCCTAATAAAGAATTGAAAATAACAACATTTGCACTAGAAGTTCTATGTTTTATAGCCTATGAAACTGTAGCAGAAATTGTTGATGCAGTATTTTTGATTAGGCAAGATGGTAAGAAAAAGAATGGGGATCCTTTTAGTAAGTTTGAGGGTGGCCATTTTTGCAACCCGTTGAGTTTGAACAATGCTGTTTATATCAAGTCTGGTTACGAAGGAGTACCAGCGATTACTGTGGCAGAAGTGCGGGAAGCACTCAGGAGATATTACTCACCAAGGACTGGCATGAATGGATTGTTTTACCGAAATATGTCCTTGGATTTGCCTACAAGATATTTAATATTGTAGATTAAGGGTAAAGATAATCCGGTACTCGCATTAAGAGGATAGGAGTTGCGCCACTTCTCCATACAAACATAGTCCCCTGTTTTCTCCGTGAATAATGACATTAGAGCAAATTATTTTTTTCATTAAATTTGTATCTGTTGTGGCTATGCCCCTACGATTTGCTTTTATTGATTTTCAATTTTTTTTATTTTTTTATTTAGAATATTGATAAAAGCAAATCGTAGGGGCATAGCCACAACAGATACAAATATAATGTAAAAAAATTTTTGCTCTAATGTCATTATTCACGGAGAAAACAGGAGACTATGTTTGTATGAAGAAGTGGTGCGACTCCTATCCTCTTAAGGAAGGAGTTTTGAAAAATATTGTTCATAAATTAAGTGTTAATTAAAACAAAACCACAATCACACTTGTTATACAGAAGAATCAATTATTAAGTTTTGCTTTATATAAAACCTTTAACTATGTGCATTTTCTTTTATATGACTAACTACACACCACAATCATTTCTTTTATTAACAATCTATGAGATGGGGAAAAAGGGGCATAAGGCACCCAGTAATTATAATACTCATTAATCTTACTGATATCATAAATCAAAAAGTTACACAAGATGTTTGAATGTTTGGATGTAACTTACTCAATATCAGATATACCTACTATAAAGTAGAAAGAGATCTGGATTGAGACTTGATATGTTAAAATATCCCAGTCTTATTCCAATAAGATGAATTATTACAATGGGACGATGAAGTCACAAGCAAAAAGCTTGTTTAAAATGATATTACATATTTATTTTGTTTTTAGTGATGAAGTAGGCAGAATAGAAGGAAATCTTTTTTTTATGTACCTGTGTGATCTGTGCTATTCTCTTATTACTGTTTATCTTAATTACTTACTGTTGATTTAAATTGGTATTGAACAGTGGATTCTTACTGCAATGGTCTTAATTGTACTTAATTTTAGGCACTTTTGTAATAACTGTACCTTGGTTAATATGAAATCCGTAACTTTAATAAAAACAGGTTAGATTTTTTAAACTGTAATAAAAATCTGAAAAATCAAAACGGTATGTTTATAATTTTCCACATTTATTTGTTAGATACCTTCAAAGTGAGTTAAATCAACTTGAATTTAGTTTAACATTCAGGATTAATAATAATAATGGTGTTGTTAGTTTCCTAGCGTCACCTATCGTTGAGTAGAATTGCTACACACTGATATAGAGAGGAAGTTGGAAGTTGTATTTATGCAATTTCGAAATTTCGTTAGCGCGATGTAGAACACTTTGACAGTTGACCTTTGTGGAAGAAGTTCTATTAATAGTCGTTAGGTGGCGCTAGGTTCGCTACAAAATCATTTTCTGTTAACACATTCACGACCACGCCTAAAATCAAAACATCTGCGCGGAACCGAGCAGTCTATAGCTAGTACAAAATGAACCCGGCTCCCGGGTTCTCGGTATCTGAGTAATGTTTTGAAGAACCCGGGAGCCGGGTCCTTGGTTCTGAATGTGTTAAGTCAGGTGTGATACAGCGATTAAGAGCGTGCGCAGACAGAGCGGTCAGGAGTTCCGAGTTCAGAGTTTAGAGTTCTGCGTTCTACCGAACGTACCGAGTTTCTAACAACAACGCACACAGCGGGCGGTCAGACCGCGGCGGTCAAAGTAGAACGCCGCGTTCAGAGAGTTCTATTAGGTACCGCGGAGACAGAGGACGCAGAACGCCGCGATGTCGGAGGTTGCGAATACAGAGAAGTTAATTGAATTAGTAAGGGAAAGGAGTTTATTATACGATTTAAGTGATGTAGTACATAATGAAAATAAACATAGGATCGTTTTCCATCTTGAATTAAATCCTGAAACATACTACTGAATTCGCCCTGTTCTTCTCGGGTGATATTAATAGGATGCACCCAATACTTTATTTTTCTTTTAGAAGCTTCTAAGCTCACAAAAGCAATAATTCTTCATCGGAAGATGAACTCTTCAGTGACATGTTGTATCTATGTACGAAGACACGATCGTAACTAGAACGCAAGAATTTGCGCGCAGAACGCGGAACTCCTGACCGCTCTCTGTCTGCGCACGACTAAGTTGGTGGACATCCGTCCCGTGTAAACGTAAGTCAACATAGTAGTCGCGCACCCAAGCGAAGTAAATGAAAGGTACATCATAAACATGTAAACAGTCTCAAGTGCTCAATTCAGGGGAAGGTGCACTGTGGCCGTAATGTTTACTGCCAGGGGTAGGCATAAAACTAAGGGTTAGTTTACACCATAACACCCGGCCATGATTGTTTTAGCCGTCCCATAACTAAGCTGTACAGTGAGGGTTGACGTTATTGCACATTTATACCGCCACGATCAGTTTAAACTGATTCAAAAATTTCATTATTTTAATACGTCGTCTTTAACAGACAAATTTGAATTTGAACAAGGATCCAAAGGTGAAACTGGAAATCAATATAGCAATAATAATTATTACTGAATTATAATGTTCTCAATACAAACGGTACGTGTGTGACTGTTACAAATTTAATGTTATATGAAACGAATATGATAGGTATTAGGCTAGTCGTCTGCGTACGCGTCTAAATCGTCCAGCCATCTTTTTTTGCCTGCCTCGACATGGCCGGCCGTTCTCCAGCACCGACCAAGTGGATTTCTGTGGATGGATGCGGCAGACTTGTATCATCCAGTCCAGTCCCATTTTAAGTAGTTTAGTATTTTTCCCTACGTCCATCAGCAATGTGTGTCTTTGAGCGCGGCGTGGTGTTCCAGATGCTATTAATTATTTTTACACCCAGTAGGCTGCGCTCCATTGCACTTTACCACACGTCAATAAATACCTAATATTGAGCATCACATAAAATAAACATTTATCTGGGCACGGCTTTGAAGAATTGCAAGAAAAACAACTGCTTAGTTTTATTCAGTTGCGCCAATAAAATTAAGTGTTTGCTGAAAGTCTGAAAAACCTCACAAAGTAAGTAAACGTGATTACTTACTTATTATTTGCTTAGCCAGCACTTCTGTTCTGCTAGACTGTTGATTTTGCAGCGAATGTGTAAAAATTGTGGTTTAATCTCGTATTTGCAGAGCTTTCACATGAAAGTGCTTTTTCATTAATAGGTAAAAATGTGTGAGATAAGTACCTACTTATATGTAATTTCTTATGTACGGTGTCGGGTTTAGAATAAAATCTGTGGATAATAAAGAGGAGGAAGGAAATAGCACTTTAACCATTTTTATAATTTACATACTTACATACAATACATACGTCACGCCTGTTCCCAATCCGGGTAGGTTACACACACTACATAGACAAAACTATTTACTATTTCACGTTTCGCATCCACTTCTAGCATATTTTTTAGACCTTAGTTAAATTACAATAATACATACATACAATCACGCCTGTGTTCCCAAATGGGGTAGGCAGAGCACACGAAACGTGACAGACGAAATCATGATTATAACTATATCACGCTTCGCAGCCACTTCTAGCATAGTTGTAGGTTTGCAAAGATGGAAGAGGTAGAATAGTGACGGGTTGCTAACCTGTCCCCAAAAATATACTTTATTTCTTTAATCACCATTTACGATATCCACGGAAGAAACGGAGGTTCTAAACCCGACGCCAATTTTTTTTATAATTACGTCGTGTTTAACGATAAACAACTAGTTGACGTTCACCAAACCATGCGTGAACTTTATCACGAACGCATCAAAACCTCTGCAATCAACAACAATGGAAGTCGACAACTTTACCAAATTAAATTTGCAACTCCCAAAAACGCGTGAACTATGAACAAAGTTCATGCAGTTCAGGAAATGCAGCGAAACTTGTTGCAACAAGCCACTCTGTGCACGCTCGCTAAAACATGTTTTGTATTTGGGTATAATTTTGAAACGTTTAAGTTGGTGATTTATTCTCGTTTATTTTACCGCGGTTAACTCGAATGTTCATCATTTTATTATTTTTATGGATGTATAGAATATTTTTAATGGTGTGTTGAATCTAAATCTAAATTATACTTATGATCCAGTCATTAGAAACGAGTTAAAGGGGTTACCTGGAACGTTTTCCGGGAGTTTTGAAAATTGGTGAATTTATAGATTTTGATGTGCTCTTTCCGAATTTTAACTTTGCCACCTCGTATCTTTGCCGCTAACGCCGCCATATTGGAAAAATGGCGCGTAAAAGCAGTTTTTTGACAATATCTCCTGTCTGACTCATTTTACGATAAAACATTATATTACAAAATAAAACTAGAGGCAATTGCCTACAATTTGTGTCTTAGTGTTTATTTAATAAAGTCAATAGTTTTGGCGTACGAGCGCCACAAAGTACACTTCGCAAATTGTGTTGGTAAGCGCATAACTCAACAACGCCTGGGCCAATTTGGCCAATTCTTTTTTTAACATGTTTGTTGAAGTTCAGGAAAAATTTATACGGTGAGAAAGTATTAAAAATATCGAAAATATTGTTATTCTATACAAACTTTATCGACTCGAAAAAACAGTAAACACCGTAGGATTTCAGACATCTTACGCGTTTTTGGTATAATGGTCTCTACTTTAGCTCAAAAAAGACGCAAGCGCCGCAAATTTTCATACGTCTCACGCTTTTTTGCGAGCAAAATAGAAGTACCTATTTCGTTCATTATACGAGCACTGAAGTCGGTAAAGTGATCGTTTCTTTCGTATTGTTAATGAATTAGCCCTTAGATATTTATAACTCCCTAAGATACGGCTGTCAAAAACTCTATTGAATGACAAAAGACAAGCTGAGTTTTTCGTGGAGTAGTGTTAGAGTACACTTTGTGGCGCTCGTACGCCAAAACTATTGACTTTATGAAATAAACACTTAGACAAAAGTTGTAGGAAATTGTCTCTAGTTTTATTTTGTAATAGACTGCTTTATCTTAAAATGAGTCAGACAGGAGATATTGTCAAAAAACTGCTTTCACGCGCCATTTTTCCAATATGGCGGCGTTAGCGGCATAGATACGAGGTGGCAAAGTAGAAATTCAGATAGAGCACGTCAAAATCTATAATATTACCAATTTTCAAAACTCCCGGAAATCATTCCAGGCAAAACTACCCAATGATCAGGCTATTACCTAAATGTTCTTTTTAACAAATATGCGTTTACACGCAATAAGCAAAATGGCATAAATTAAGCAACTTGCATCCTGTAGCAGCATAATGTTTACATTATAAACACGGGTTAGACTAACAACTCTCCATTTCGTCCGTGGATGTCGTAAGGAAATAGGTTATGTATAATTTAGGCAACAGGCTAGCAACCAGTCACTATTGTAGGTAACCTCTTAACTCCGAACCTAAAAATATGCTAGAAATAGCTGTAGGACGTGAAATAGTCATGTTTATGTTTTTGTAGCGTTTTGTGTGCTCTGCCTACCTCATTTGTCATTTGTTCAGACGAGACGTACGTATGTACTACAATTATCATTCCATCCTCCAATTCCTATAGGTACTATCGAACCAACTGATTCCTGACCCACCGCAGAACGTTGTCACAGTTGTGTTTATTGTGACAACGTTCTGCGGTGGGTCAGGAATCAGTTGGTTCGATGGTACCTATACACTATTAAAGTATATGATTCCTGATCTACCACAGAGTCTGTAAAAGTGTCCTTACCAACTGTGTGGTGTCAGGTTAGAATAACACCTCTCCATTTCTTCTATGGTTATCAACTTATCACAAGATGAAGGTACGTATATATGTTTGGAATTAAACGCGTAAACTCACGTAAAGATAGATCTAAGCCCGCGTCCGTCGCACGTTTCATTCCAGGCTCTCAATTATCGTAAAGATCGCTCAAGAGGTTCGATGGCCCTCCACCAGGCGCACGTATACTGCCCTTTGTTGGCCTGTGCCCGTTTGAAGACGTTAATCGATTCTAGTGGCGATCAAACCGTATTTTTGGGAGTCGTGTGGATTTGCGAGGGGGTAATGCGTTTACAAAGTACCAGCTTTTGCCCGCGGCTACGCTCGCGTTAAATTGCGGGCAACACTGAAGAGATCTCGGAATTATCCTTACTAGTCCTTACTAATATGTATTATAACTCGGAAAGTGAGTTTGTTTGTTTGTTTGTTGCGCTTTCACGCCGTAACTACTGAACCGATCGCTTTGAAATTTTGCAGACGTAAAGATAAAAGTCCGGATTAAATAATAGAATACTATTTATCCCGGAAAAAAATGATGTTCCCGAGGGAATGTTCGCTTTATACCGCAATATAACCGAATCCCACGCGGGCGAAGCCGCAGGCGGAAAGCTAGTATTTAATATACGATTTTTTTGTTAGTCACTAACAGCCCGCATGCCAATTTATACGTTGAAAATTGCGGAATGCTCCATACAAACTTCCACACCCTATTTTATGGAAGTGGGGGGTTATGAAGAGACAAAAAGTAGCCTATGTCACTCTCCATGCCCTAAACTATGTCTACCAAAAAAAATCACGTCAATCCATCGCTCCGTTTAGCCGTGAAAGACGGACAAACAAACAAACACACTTTCACATTTATAATATTAGTATCGATTAACACAGGAAAATTTACAATTGACTCAGTCTGAAACTGGGCAAAGCCTGTATAAGATAAATGTATCAATGCTCGACGCCTCAACGCCCAGTAGACGACACCCATTTGTCACCTGTCTTACTATGACATAAGGTTGCAAGTGCCGTGTACTGGGTCAGTGTCGAGCACAGGGACGTTTACCTTACTGTTGGAACGGATAAACGGATATGGCTACGGATAAACGTTTCTATTTACAGGATGTAGGTATTGTAGGTACCTACCGTAAGCAGTAGGAAAAACTTAAGGGGGATATAGATGGTCGTTACCTACCAAATATTGGAAAAATAGGCTTAGTAAAAGTACCACCATTTTTGAGATAGACCAGATTATAGTCAGTTTTTGAGTTGTGGAATTAGCATATTTTTATTTTTTATTTTTATGTATGTAATGGAACTCTTTACAGTACAAAAAAACATGACGATTATATAAAGCACAGAACAATACACAAGTCTACTCGTCATCACCGGCCGGTAACGTGGCCGAAACGTCGGCGTGAAATCATACGCATTTAAGTCCAGAGTACCTAATAATACAATATACAAGTACAGAGGCGAAAACGTGAGTAAGTAGATCCGTTTTAATCAACTAAAAACTTACATAGTCAAGAACAGTAAAGTTAACGAACGACTTGGATGTGTCAATTTAATGTCATATGTAGGTAACTATGTTTATCTCCACAAACATTACAAAAATACAATGGCGGACTTATCCCTAAAAATATTTGTCACAGTTAGTGTTACATTTTTCAGCAAAAGGAATGTTTTAAAGTGAATACACAAAACTATGTTTAGATTCCAATCGGTATTGAAATATCGAATACTATTTGGGTTTACAATGGATTGCCACTATTCGTTCTTTGTCAAATAAAATGCGATGCAATTTATAGAAAAATGGCGCAAAATAGCTTCGTTATTTTTATACTGTAAAACGGGGTAAGTAGGGACAAAAGAGACATCCGAACCTCGATAATTTTTCGGTTATTAAAAATTTTCCTGTGTGTAGTCGGGATAAAATATAACCTCTCCATTTCTTCCGTGGATGCCGTGAGAGGCGACTAAGGAAGTAGGTTAAAGTTTATTTAAGGCGACAGGCTACCAACCTGTCACTATTGTACCTCTTGATTGAAAACCTGAAAATTTGCTAGAAGTGGCTACGAAACATGGAGTGGTCGTGATAAAATAAAACCGCCTCATCCCTTTATCATCCATACTCTCCCCATTCAAAACCTTACCGTCCTCGCAATCCCTACTTATCCCATTTTATAGTAATTAAAATTACTTATTCCATTCTTACTTATTCCTAATTTAGTTGTTAAGAGCCGGCAACGTACTAGTGACTCTTCTGATTTTGGAGGCGTCTGTGGGCTTGGTATTATTTTGAGGTTTAAGCTGGGATGCGGGCGATCGAAAACTTAACGCTCAACATTGAATTACTTCTTCGTAGTGTGCAGTTTTCTTCGGGATGTTTTCCTTAAGAAACATTAATAAATCCGTACTTAAATTAAAACCACCAAGTTCCGTTTCAAAACTTCAAACAGCGAAAACTTTTCGATAAACCGAAGTTTTTCAATGAAAAAAAAATCCAATTCGCCAACTGTAAACAAGTATCAAGAACTATCAAGTGCCTAACGAGCAAGACTTCTCGTTTAGCGTTAACAACGTGTGAAATCCGGAACAAACCCGTTCGAACCGCTTCAAACCGCTTCGAACTGGCTCAAACTAATTTGGTCTAGATGAAAGAATTGCGCAATCTGGTAATTCAGACGTTGGTCTGAAAGTTTTGAAGCAAAGTTCTGTTCAAAAAGCACAGTCATTGGCGTTTTGAAGAAGCAATTATTTTGTTTTTCAACAAGTAAGATGGCAAATATTTTGATTATTTTCGGAATGTTTTTCCTATGACGATGTAGGAATTGTAGATAGCATAAGAAGTTGGATTCAAAGCAGCTTCAAAAAAGCTTGGTAATCCATACATACAAATACATCACGACTGTATTCCCAAATGGAGTAGGCAGAGCATACGAAACGCTACGTAGACTAAACCATGACTATTTCACATTTCACGCAATCCGGAACATACCTATTCTTAATCGACAGATGGAAATATTCTGGAATTATTCAATCCGTACTTTCGAGTATTAAAGCACTTTTGCATGTGGAAAGGCGGGTTAGGGTCAATTCCCACCAAAAGAGCAGCGCAGCGCGGCGTAGCGCAGCGACCCGCTCCGTGGAATGAGAATTTCAACTTTATTTTCATTACAATAAGACTTATTATCGCATGAGAAACTCTAACGATGCGGGCGCATGCCCGCGTATCCATGGTAATAACAACGCATTCCATAAACGAAGTCGCGCGACTGCGCGAGCCTTCGTTGGAATGCCCGAGGATGCTCGAGCAGTCGCGACGGCCGCTGTCAAAACATATGACAATATGTCAATAATTATGTAAATTCCAGCGATGTCCCGCACATTCCAGCGACATCTCGAGCAGTCGCGGGAATCCGCGCGCATTCTCCACGGAGCAGGTCGCTCCGCTGCGCCGCGCTGCGCCGCGCCGCGCTGCGCCGCGCCGCGCTGCGCCGCGCCGCGCTGCTCTTTTGGTGGGAATTGACCCTAAGAGTGATTTATTTCAAGGCTCGATTATATTCTGGTTTGGTTGAATTGACCGTTTGCTAAAGAAGCAAGCGGCAAGTTAGTTAGCTTACTTTTATTTGCATTGCCATTGTAAAAACAATTAATGGTGTACCTTTAGACTAGTCGTACTCCTGCTGACTCTAGCCGCGGCTGAATTCTTGATTCTTTATTGTGAATAATCTTATACAGAGGTTCCCAAAGTTGTCTGTGCTACGACTCACCTAATACAAGTTTACAAAGTTGAGACCCATGAGCAAAGGGTTTTACAAATAACAAAAATATTGATGTATTTTTTTATTACTTATTTAAAAACTACCAACAAGTTATCTCTATGGGAAGCTTGAAATTGTTTCCTATATTTCGGCATCACTGTTGACATTCAACTTCAACATCAACTTCAGAGTTTCATAAGTCCAATTTATTAATTCTGACACATAGTTTTAATTTCCGAATAGTAAAAGGGAGGAGGACTTTCATAGCTTCATTAACTGGCCATCGCCTCAGCTATTCGGTGTGCCGAACTATTGGCTGGGCCCACTTAATATTCGACCCATAGTTTGGGAAACGCTGATCTAGTATTTAAATAATTTTAAACAAAAAAAAACCGACTTCAAATTAGCTATATCCTGAAAGGAAACTTCTGTTTTTGTACATATTTACTAAAGATCAAGTAGGTATACGTCGCTCTCAGCAGATTCAAGGCTTCAGAAGGAATAGCTCTATCTGATTTAGAACCCTCTAAACTGTTAAGTAAACCCCACGATGAACGATCATTAGCCGAAATGCAAGACTTGAGAAGCAGCAGGCTTGGCTAATTACTGAAACTATAATTTCCAGTCTGGAGGTGCATTCAGTATTGAAAAAATTATCCTTTAACTCCTAAAAATTAAGGAGTTGACCTTTCATCATCAGCTCAATCATTTTTTTTACTGCCAAGCGAA
>BHDV01040608.1:7765-49072 GCA_005406045.1 Adoxophyes honmai | reverse complement strand
AAAAAAAAAAAAAAAATACAGCCGAATTGAATACCTCCTTTTTTGAAGTCGGTTAAAAAATAAGAAGAAAGAAAGTAAGTGAACGGCGCTGTCATTTCAATGTTTAGTCTTTAAAAGCTTGCACTAGACTATCGACAGTTTATAGTCGTTAGTTTGGGCAGCACTAGTTTGTACCTTCTTGTTTCGTGGTAAAGCAGTTTTATGGTTGAAGTCGTCGTAATGTTTTTGCTGGGATTTGTTACTCGTAAATGATAAAATTGCTAATGATTGTATATAATCCGTAAAAGACGCGGGTTTAAAACGGATGTCTTTGTAGTAGTTAACAGATGCGAAGAAATTATTTATGGAATGAAGTATTGTAGTTAAAATAGGGTACGTAAGGGTAAATAAGGTACTTAATAAAAATACTTACATAAAGTCACGTCTGTGTTCCCAAATGGGCCATGCAAAGCACAGAAACGCGACTTGTACAAAACCATGACTCTTTCACGTCTTATAGCCACTAGAAGCTTTATTTTAGATTAAAAAAACAGATTCCCCCCGTGTGGTGCCGGGTTAGAATAGCACCTCCCCCTTTCTTCCCGTGGGTGTCGTAAGAGTCGACTCTGGGAAAGGGTTACTGTATTGTGGGCGATATGGGCTAGCAACCTGTCACTGCAATATCGCGTTTAACCATATGGTTACCCTGAAATCGCTAAAAGTGGCACTGGATTTTTGAATTCTTGTGCTCTGCCTACCCCTCTTGGGAATACAGGCGTGAGAATATGTATGTATGTATGTAAAAAGCAGATGGAAAGAGTTATAAAAGTAGCAATGTATCGTAATTAATATAAAATGTTTTTTAATGTGCTAAACGCCAAACGTTACCTACGAGTAGGTAGGTAGTGGGGTAAGTTAGATTAGGTACCTCACTTAAAAACTTTATTTCCCCCTTTCATATTTTATTTTATTGCTCACTTGCAAAAGCAAGCGAACATCAGATCATCAATCGATAGCTGTCATAACCAGTAACGTCGGAAAGATACATGGACTTAGTCCTTCAAGAGTTCCTTTTTCCATTTTTGTTGTATCCTAAAAAGGGAACCTAAACATTCCCAGCAATAGCGTGCCGCTAAAGAAAGTTAGTTATTAAATATAGAAAACAAGCTACACTACAGCATGATATCTTCTGTTACATAAAGTAAAACGCAACCTGCCTAAAAGGCCGTGTGACAATCGCTTTTCACCCAAAACACTTCCATGTAACCTTTAAAACTAGTGCAATAAGGGTTGTTTCTTGTTTGCGAGGTGTAAGCGTAAGTTAGCATATTCAAGACGCCTGGGATAAAGTAAAAAATATTCCAATTTCGGAAACAGATTGCGGCCGTCGCAGCAATCCCTTATAAATATATTAAAAGAGGAATTATGACTTGCAGGAGGCAATATGTGGGTGTCGAGTGCGTGATTAGACCGCTTTGGCGGTTTTCATTTTTAATTTTTTCCCCATATTTACAGTGTTTTTGCTGTGTAATGTTCAGTGCAACGGGTTTCACTTTGCGTCATTTGTTTTGCTTTTATTTTGTTTTTAAGTTGTAGCTGCCAGTTTGAAATGGACTTGAGGTAATTTGGAAAATTTTGAATTTTTCTCTAGAATCCAAAGGCAAAACTGGATATGATAAGTGCATTATCATAGCCTAATAGGTCGCCTAAAACATATCTATCTGAATATACCTATTTCCTTAGACGCCTCTTACGACATCTTTGGAAGAAATGGAGAGACATTATTCTAAACCCGACTCCGCACAGATCACAATGTAAATACTGTACCTGTTATATACCAGTCTACGATTAAAACATATAAAAATGTAGACCTTAGTATTCACATCAATCTAATAGTCTAGGCTACATACAAGAACAAAGAAGCAGGCACATAGTCTCGTCACGTCATACACCTTTTCTTAAATTATGAGTGACGTTCACAAATCGTGGATAATATATGTCGCAGGCGGATTGTATAAACCGCCGTTTTACATAACGGCTACGCGTTTTGCAAAACAGCGCCGTTTTGTAATGCGGCGACTCAACGTTCAGCCGGATTGTTATTGCGATACGTTCTTCAATAAGGCGGCCCACGTTTAGCCGCATTGTACTACTACTAAAATTGTAGGGTAACAATACTTACAAAATAAAGAATGCTAAATAAAATAAATATTAATAAAATAAACTAACCTAACCTAACCTAATCTAATGTAATCTAACCTAACCTAACCTATTAAAACCTCTAAATTCTCTACTGTTTATGTTATGCAGCGCCACGAGTGTTAAAAATCTGAACTAAAAACGACAAAGTGGCGGCTAATCTCTCGCCGTATTACATTCTGCCTAGCCATAATGAATAACGTTTAGCGCCGAATTCATTCTCGCGGTTTTTTATTCAGCCGCATTCAATCCGGCTAAACGTTGAGCCGCCGCATTACAAAACGGCGCTGTTTTGCAAAACGGCTAGGTGTAATGTAAAACGGCGGATTTTACAATCCGCCTTCGACAGATACATTAGATATAAAACACTTGCTTTGCCGAAATTTTGGCCGTCGTCTGAAGATCGTTAAGAATGACTTGTTTTATCGTTTTTCGACTAGTTATTTCGTTTTTGAAATTGTCACACGCTTATTGATAAATCAAAGTCAAAGCCACAATTTTTTATACATTTTGCATTGACTATGTTGTATAAAAGTTTGTTGTTTTTCTAGAAAATAAGGTAAAGAAACCACGTGGATTAACTAACTATTATGATTTTCATCGGTCTTTATTAAAATTCAAGTATGTAGGTATGTAAGTAAGTGTAAGTAGGTAGATTTTTGAATTCATGTGCTCTGCCTACCCCTTTTGGGAATACAGGCGTGAGAATATGTATGTATGTAGGTATTCGAAACATCTCTAGTTCAGAGTAACTCCAGTGGTAGTCAAATAATTCACTAAAAATATTTTTGCATGTATTTGATTTGCTGTCAAGAACCGTAATAAGCGATGAAATAATGTTATAAGTATTATACTATCTTACTACCTTACCTGTATCTTTCTAGTACGCCTTAGGGCCCTATTGAAGTCGATTGGATTTAGCAAAGTATGTAATATAGCATAGTTGAAGCATTTAGCGAAGAGCCACTGACCAGTTTAAGACCAAAATTTTCTATTTAGAATTATGTGTCGAGAGAGACCTTATTTAGTTATTAGCTCAAGACTTGTCTTTACAAGTCAAGGACAAGTTTTTATCACTTAACAAGAACTTAAATTGATAGACAGATGCAAAACCCGTTTGAGGAGCTGGGAATTTAAATACATTAAGAAATACGATAATGCGTTGGATTTTTGATAAACTAACAAAATCGCATACAAAAGGACAAGGAATTATGTAAAGTTCAAAATTCAATAAACATTCATAATTAGCCTGGTTACAATACCTGCCATCAGAGTGTCATCTGTTTTGTCTCCTGATATTGTAACAGATATGATATGATTTGTACTATTTGTTTTTGTGACTTTGTAACAATTTTTTTTTTAAATAAATAAGAAGGAAAAAGATTTGTACCTATTTTTTTTTTAAATAATGAATGCTCTATATTAATTGCTTGAAAATGACAGCAGCAATATCAATGGATGGAAATTAAAAAAAAGACATAACTTCAAAGCTGTTTAGCTTCTTACTGAATTGTATTGATTAGAAGTACTACACATCATTGTAAATTTTTTAAGCTACACAAAAGTATGACACTGTCTCCTAGTCTATTATTTCAGAATATCTCGTTTATCTTAGCTGTGTCTAGTGTCTGTAGCTGATATTTACGGGGTCTAGATAAAATATCTCAGTTGTACATGTGTGATAGAGAGTAGATACAAATTGGCTTATTTTTCAGGGCAAATAGGGTCCTCTGAGCCATTTTTTTCGGGCAAGGTAAGGCAAAGGTCATGTATATCGTCTGGCACATCACAACCTAAATAAGTATTGAAAAATAAACGGATAACCCACGTTTTTAAATCTAGTTTAGCTCGACATGCTTAGCTGACGCCAGATTCCAGTCGCGCGAAAAGAGCGGTGGTGTGCAGTGCACGTTTGTCAGCAGCAGCCGCCGCGACTCGTAGATGAAGGGCTATGAATTAGCCCGAAACATAAAAGCTAGCTAAACTCAATTTAAAAACCTGAGTTATCCGTTTATTTTTTAAATGAGTGAGTCTCACGGTAGTTTAATCCATACCAACATATAAATGTGAAAGTGTGTTTGTTTGTTTGTTTGTTTGTCCGTCTTTCACGGCTAAACGGAGCGATGGATTGACGTGATTTTTTAGGTAGAGATAGTTTAGGGCACGGAGAGTGACATAGGCTACTTTTTATCCCGGAAAAAATTGATGTTCCCGAGGGAAAACAAAAATATAGTTTGTTTGATAGATCGTTATCGATCGATGATAGATCGATATCAATCGATAGCCGATCGATAGATGATAGATCGATGGCGCTGTGTGTCGTTTGAAACGAGAAGTTTTCTTATAGTTGTGCTTTATACCGCAATATAACAGAGTTCCACGCGGGCGGAGCCGCGGGCGGAAAGCTAGTGTTTAATAAATTAGTATTTTTTGTACCATAAGGAAAGTAGATGAGCATGTGTGTCACCTGGTGGTGAGCAATCACCATTGCTGAAAGACGTTACACAACATCAAACGAATGGCAGATGCGTAGCGAATGTCAATGTAAAACGTCGCCTAAAGCATATATCTAAACATAATAGGTATGTGTGTGTTTGTGTACACATAATTCTAATTAGTCCGTTTGTCAGATTATGGAAAAATATTAGACACGTGTATTTTGTTTTATGAAATAATCAAACATCGATAAAAGTATAGATCATCAAACTTCCGGAGTGGGGGCTTATGACGTCACGCCTCGGTAAAAATTGCACCACGTGACGCCACTCAAAACTTCAGAGCACTGTATCATCGTCACTTCTTGTTCGTCACACAAAAGAAAAAATACGTGTACAATATTTATTTAGTAATTTATCTCACGGACAATTTTTTTTTTTTGTATCCAATTCCTTAGTTGTCTCTTACGGCATCCGCGACAGAAACTGTAACCGCCGTTCATTGTCAAAATAAAGATGTTAACATTCTCAAAGAAGATTTTCCGTCTGGCAAGTCTCAGAGGTCAGTGAACCCCGGATTAGTTGGTCATTAGCGCTATAAGCGGCTTTTTGGAGTCCGGAATACTGTTGGCTTACCGTTGTCTGCATTACAAATAAAATCTGCAGAAACAGAAACACAACGGATCAGTAATTAAGAAGGAGGGTTAAGTAGGTCACTTTTAACTGCCGTCGAAAAAAGAGAGGTGTAAAAGTTTGAATGTTGTGTATGTTTGGGTGTTACCAGACCTATCGATTGGTAATTTTCTCTCGAGTAAACGCGAGTAGAGTAGAGTGACTTATTATTAAATACCCCCCTTAAATAGTTAAACCATTATTTACTTTTAAAGTAGATACAGGACTAAATATTCTGTACCTAAATGATTCAAATGTCTTCAAGTTACTTATCCCAAAAAAAACAAAAATCACGATTGTCGTTATGCGTGCTCCCCGTAAACAATTATTTTATTTTACTTTCAGTACTTATTTGTTGTTAAAGCGGCATTAGAAATACACGATTTGTAAACATTTCAACAGTACAGCTACTACAGCTAGCACGGTTCATTAGATACAGTCTGGTGACAAACGAACGATTAGCGAAATCTCAGTAATAGAGTCCCATTTTTACTATTTAGGTACGGAACTCTAAAAATCATACCCATTAAACAAAGACGTGTCTTAGTTAGCTAAACTCTTCTTCGTACCATCAAGAACCGTACACCGTACTTAGTGCGTTTATGGCTTATAAACAAGAATATCGTAAGTCAATAAAAGTTCGAAGAAAAACTCTTTCCTACTCAATAGGTACTTACTCCTCTAAAACCTCTCTACTCAGAGAGGAAGAGTATATACAGAGGTTGTGTTCACCAACCTCTGTTGAAATATCTTATAGATTAAAGTTCAAGATACCCCGAAATAGCCTAGGTATGCGTGCGGAGTTATAGAGTTCTAGATAACCCAAAACAGCCTGCGTGCGGGGTTGCGGACAAAAGCCGCAGATTATCAGTTCCAAAACCCGTCACTAAGCCAACCAGTCATCTGCGAACGGTTGCGAAATCAAGCTTAAACACCGAATGCCCCATCTAATTAGGGAACCACTTAAAAACTGACGCGCTAACATTTCACTTAAAAAATTGCACCGAAGAAAATAAAATTGCAAATTCCATTTTACGATTCCCGGGTCCTTAGAAAATATACAGAGGGAGATGCAAGACCTCTCTCCCTGTCGCTGAAACCGCCAGTGAAGCACTCGCTGTCTGTGGGAGAGCCCGCGTGCCGAGTTTCCCGCCAAATACTAACGGATTTCGTAAATTAAAAAAATAGTGTAAGTGTGTTGTGTGTAAAATTAATGTAAAATAAAACTAGTGTAAACTAACCGACTGTTGTGACTTTTTAAAGTGTTCGATTAGAATTGGTGACGGTGAACCGTGTAGTGAATCTGACTAAGTAGTTTTTACATCTTATGACGGTAGAGGTAAGTGTTCTGGTTCGAGACTTAATTAAGGATGGATGGGTTTTAATTAAGTTTATGGGTCTTTGGATTAATTAAATTAAAACAATGGACTTTCAGACAGTAACTAAACAACAGTGGGAGTATAAATCTGAGAATAGGTTTTAGTAGCTGAATTTTAGTGTAGATTTTTGGCAAAACATAGTCGGCAGCTTGGATTGTAAGAATTAATTATTTCAGTGATAGTTTTCAAGACAGAATTCAATTGTTTATTAATCTTTACTTATTAACTAACTGGCTGATATTTTTATTGGTGAAATGAGGCTCGAATTAACAAAAGTCTTAACTAAACTACATCTAAACAAAGTTATAGCCAAATTATTTTTAAATCAAGTAGTCTTTTACACATAAAAATAATAGCGTCATAGTATAGATTTTAACTAACTACTGCTTACTCGTTGATAATGTTTAAATTATGTATAACAAAAAATAACTAAGAGTAGTAGTAGTATTCTTAAAGAAAGGTTTTCATGACTGTTAAAAGTTTTTCTCAAAACCTGACTAGTTCTTTGTTAGTTTTATTTTTGTTTAAATTTTCCCTATCTTCATACATAAACACAATCATAAATGAAATAAAGTCAATACCATTACGAACAATTAAAACATGCCTCATTCATTCAAAGTCAAATGTTTCTGAAGCTCTATTGTCGGAATCAAACTTTTGTCCGCATAAACGCCAAAAATATTTGCGTAATACATTACCTAAATTAAAAATAGAAACGTTTATATCGAGTCATGTCGCAATACCTATTGTAGAGCTGAAAGCTCATTACTCAGCTTTTCGGGAATTTTCACGAAATCCTAAATGAAAGCAGTATTTCTGGGACTCTCTTCGAAATAAACATAATGTTTTGTCACAGTTTGAGTTGCTCTTAATTTTCAATCTATATGAATAAAAATGAATTGTCGTTCGTTTGTCTTGCTCAAACTAGAGAACGGGTGATCCGGTTTGGATAATTTTAGACTTGAAATATTTATAGAAGTCTAGGGAAGGTTTGAACGGAAAGAAAATTTGGAATTCTTGCAAAAAAACTTAACGTTACTGTAACTCGTTCTGTATACGTCTTTGTGTCAATAAACGTTTTTCTTTCTTCTTTCTTTTTTTATTAAAAAAAACTAGCCAATGCGGAACGAGGTTCAAAGGGCCAGCTAGTCTATAATATTTTTGTAAGAAATACTCACAATATGTAACTAAATATACAATAACAATTCACAAATAAATAGATTGAGAGGTGTAGTTTGAACTCTTGACGTAGTTAGTTAGTTATTTACTGGTAACCCTAAACTCAACCATTTAAACCAATTTCTCAATGTATTGGAGGCAATACAGCAGGTAGTAAGTGAGGACTTTATTTACCGTAAGCAGACCACACAACTCCAGATGATTATCCAAGTTACACACAGTTATGATCCAAGTTACACAAAAGAAGCATAATAGTGACAGGTTGGTAGCCTGTCACCTAATCATTAGGTCTTCATTTCTCCCGATGTCGTAAGAAGTGACTAAGGAAATAGGTTTAGATATGCATTAGGACTTAATGCAAATCTAAACCTATTTCCTTAGTCACTTCTTACGACATCGGGAGAAATGAAGAGGTGTCATTTTAAACCCGACCCACATCGAAACACTCGGAAGTGTTGAGGATATATACCTAATTGAAAATATCCTTACTAATATTATAAATCGGAAAGTGAGTTTGTTTGTTTGTTCCGCTTTCACGCCGTAACTACTAAACCGATTGCTTTGAAATTTTGCAGACCTAAAGTTAGAAGTCCGGATTAAATAATAGGGTACTTTTTATCCCGGTAAAAAAATGTTTTTCCCGAGGGAATGTTCGTTTTATACCGCAATATAAACGAATTCCACGCGGGCGAAGCCGCGAGCGGAAACTTACTTCATAACTTTGTAACTTTTATAAGATCGAAAAGAATTAATAGTTTCGCTCTCTTCACAGTTAAGTGCTACTCTACCCATTTTTACGTCGACGACGTAAAATTTACACCCAATCTTAACCACTCTGAAATCAAGCGTTCCCCATGCCCTTGTTTCAGAAAATAAATAATGTAAAATCCAACCAGAAAATCTAGACTCTGTAGCCTTCCCAAAGCGATGTAGATTTCATACTTCATAAATTCAGGTGAGAAAAGATAAAAGAGAGACCAGTAGCGCCGCTGAAAAGTCTTCTCTGCGGAAATGGATTTTTCATACGACTATCAATTCAAAGAAGGTATAAGTCTTTGATTATTACGAATTAGGTTTATAGCACCTGTCTTTAGATAAGGCAGATGTTTAAATTCTGCGAAGAATCAATTCTATCAATAAAATCTTTAAAAAGTTGACTAATGTCAGAGACTTACATATACATACATACATACATACATATCGTCACGCCTCTTTCCCACAGGGGTAGGCAGAGACTACTTTAGACTTACATATTCATACACATATTCTCACGCCTGTATTCCCAAGAGGGGTAGGCAGAGCACATGAATTGAAAAATCCAGTGCCACGTTTAGCAATTTCAGGGCAACCAGTTGGTTAAATGTGATATTGCAGTGACAGGTTGCTAGCCCATCGCCCACAATACACTAACCCTTTCCCAGAGTCGACTCTTACGACACCCACGGGAAGAAAGGGGGAGGTGCTATTCTAACCCGGCACCACACGGGGAAGACTCTCCGTCAGAGACTTGTGTAATCAAATTGTGTAATTGACTGAAAATCTTCAAACCTAAGTTTTTTTTGTGCATCCACTAGATAGCGTTATTTATGAGACTAAGATTTAATAGCATCTTCTTCTTAGTATCTAGTTTGTTAATTTGCTAACTAAGATGAACATCATACATAGGTACATACATCACGCCTGTATTTCCAAATAGGTTATGTAGGCACACGAAATGCTGCGTTGACAAAACCATGACTATTTCACGTTTCGCGGCCACTTCTAGCACATGTTTGTTATTTTAGGTTTTGAGTTGGTAGGAATAGCAGTGACAGGTTGCTGGCCAACCGCCTAAAATATATCTAAACCAATTTCCTTCAGTCGCCACTTAAGACATTCACAGAAGAAATGGAGAGGTGTTATTCTAAATCTGACCTATTCTTACCGCCAGTGTGATACGGATTATGTCACAGCATATAATTGCAAATGAAAGAGTCTCATTAATTTATCTGTGAGATAAATAATTATAAGAAATTGCTTTAACCTTTGAGATAAATCCAGATATAATTCCATTCTAGAGCTAGGATTTAATAAAAGCGGCACTGATTGAGTGTTTTAATCTAGGCTAATTAAAATAGGAATAAAATGGGTGCCTTAATGAGACTTATTTAATCTTACTTCTTATTGGACATGCCCGGGAACTTTACCTGTGCTTGCGTTGATTGTATTACAGTTTTTAATTAAAAAAGTATTTTTTAATTAAACACATTTATTTTGTTATCTGTCCTTGCATTGTTGTCCGTCTTAAATTAATGTACCAAAAAAGTCGGACCTACCGTTGAAGAGTTCGCTGCTATGGAGACGGGCCGCCACAATTTTATTGTTGTTTATTATGATCATATTTGGAATAGGTAGAGCATGCGAAATGTTAACATTTAGTAAAGACTACTCTTTCCATAGTGTTAGGTCAGGACACTGTTGAAAGAGGTATAATTGAGCCAGTCGCCTGAATATTTAAAACAATGTAATGGATTTTGATGCGGTTTTTAATAATATATGTATAGAGTGATTCAAGAAGAAGGTTTTTATGTTTAATTCATGCATAGTACCTATAGTAGAGAAACACTGCTAATTTTAGAAGTTTTAATGTGACGTCGTAGTATGTTTAAATAGTAAGTAATAACTCTTCAAATAAAAATTACAGAGTACAAAGGCGCACTTAGCCCAAAAGGAATTTCTGCCTGCCAACTTTTGAGTATTAGAGGAGCAGCAATTTAGGTTACGGGAAATATGAAATGTAATTATTTATGAATGACTTTCATCGTAATACTTATAATAAGTAAGTACCTATTGCATACAAGATTTATCCCATAATATCACTGTATATAAAAATACTGATTAATTTATTAATATTAGGTATGAATTTCTTGTCCGACTAAACGCGACTAAACATGATTGATCGCGCTCTTGTCGCCCCCTAATGACAAATGATTGATGACTTCTTATTGCTAATAAAATATTTCTAGCTTCTGGAAGAACGTGTGTAAGGTTATGTATTTTTTTTTGGGACGTGGCTTTTTACCTTACATACATACATTCATACATCACGCCTGTAATCTTAAATGGGATGGGCAGAGTACACGAAACGCTACATAGACAAAACTATGACTATTTCAGGCTTTGTAGCCACTTCTAGCATGAATTCTAGGTTTAAAAACAGATGGTAGAGGTATCTATAATAGTGGCAATTAATCTGTCGCCTAAAGCATACCTAAACCTATTATACCCTTCCTGGTCTCTTACGATATCCACGGAAGAAATGGAGAGGTGTTATTCTAACCACAGGGAACTACACAGGAAAACTTTATTTTACAAAAAAAAACCAAGATGTTGAAGTACTAAGACGGGTAGGTAAGATCCTTAAAGAATCTCTTACAGCCAGCCTTTGAGAGTCATAAACGAAACTCGAATTATTCGGACCGACAAAAAAAGACTACAATAAACATGATGAAGTACAGCCACCTTTATTTATTGTTCTTATTTATTATTTTATTTTTTCTATTATTTATTATCTCACTTATAACCTTGCTATCTGAAAATTCTAATTAATATCTTCTATCGAACAATACTACGTTTGCCTTAATAATGTGCCGCGCCATACAAGTTTCCACCTGTCTACGAGGCGTGCTACGCGACGTCTACGAATGTTCTACGCCGTAGCGCTGCTACGTATTTCACATTACGCTCTACAACGTCGTCCCCACAGCGTTTAACTCGGTTAAAGTTGCAAGCAAGAATTATTGTGCACTTAGAACTGTTTAATAACAGTTGAAATTCTATTCCTTCTGATTGAAGTAAGGTTTTTTTGGTACTTAAGTGGAATTTGATATTTACCACGAGCTATTCGGCAAGGAAATTTAATGCGCTGTTGTGAAGTTCCCTGTGTGGTGCCGGGTTAGAATAGCACCTCCCCCTTTCTTCCCGTGGGTGTCGTAAGAGTTGACTCTGGGAAAGGGTTAGTGTATTGTGGGCGATGGGCTAGCAACCTGCCACCGCAATATCACGTTTAACCATCTGGTTACCCTGAATTTGCTAGACGTGGCACTGGATTTTTGAATCCATGTGCTCTGCCTACCCCTCATGGGAATACAGGCGTGAGAATATGTATGTATGTATGTATGTGAAGTTCTTAATCAGCATCGGGCCCGCGTGGGAACTGTCATGCCTTCTCATACAGAGAAGAGGCCTATGCCCAACAGTGGGACGTATATAGGCTGGATTATTATATTCGTAAGTAAGTAGTATTTAGCTTAGGGGGTTTAAAAAACTTTAATCCACCTTTAGTAGTCGATTTCACTTCAAAAGTCATAAAGTTTTAATTTTGAAAAAAATAGACTACTATGATGTGGAACCAATTTTCTTTGTAATTTTTCTGGAGCAAAAAAGCTACCCTTTTAAGTTCCGAGTATCTATGGGTTGGCGTGATTTTTTGCAACAAGTGACCCGCCCGTCCTTTCCCATATTATCAGTTTTGTTTATCTTTAGTCTAGAGTTCTAGACGATAAAAAAATACCTTCTCAGAAATACACGATACATATTTAAAAACAGCCTTGACCTAACATGAATTAGTCGAGAAAACTTTGGCCTTTGTGTCGTTAAAGTATACATAAGCCGCTACAACCTCGGCCTCTATTCTTTGTACACAAAACGGTGTTGTCTAGGTTGAAACTTTACCACAGAACTATTTACAGATAGATGGACTACTCGAGAAAGTATTTTTTATCTGTGTTTTTTTTTTCATGTTATTAGGTCGTGTGTACTTACTTACCCAAAAATCATTGCAAATATTTTTTTGTTTTTGGCTTGGTGTGCAATCAAGGTTTGATTATTTTGTAAATAAACACTTTACAGCACAAAAGAAACCCCAGACAATTTTCCTTCACAACAAAAAAAGCCTGTAGCGAAATCTATCCAACACCATTTTAATTTTATTTTATTTATCTAGTACCATAGAACCAATTTAGGTTAAAGAAGGCGAAAAAATACAGATACTAGGTATATGACGAATACGTTTTTTAAATTTCGCCTCATTCGGAATAGGCAAAGGAAACTTCGTCCATACAGTCCAAAACGAATAAAACGTTCGTGTACTAAACAGCCAGCGTAATTCCAATATTTCCTTCATTTTACAACTGGCACATAAGTTACAGAAAAAGAAAAAACAATAAACGTATTCCAAATTCGAATGAACTTTTTTCCAGCCAGCACGCTACCGGAACGCCGCAGCCTATCAGTACGTTGGCATTTCTCCACAGCATTATCTTGAGCGGGCACATTTTTCTGAGGATTTTCTTTACCTCAGATATACTACGGTGGAGAATATCCCTTATCGTATAAGACTGGATTACGCTGTTATCCATTCTCGTTGTGAGCAAGTATATTTTTCACAGTAAATTTAAACAAAAGTTTTTTACTGTTACGGCGTTTGGATAAGTATCATAGATTAATGACTGTAGATTCGCTCACGGCGAAATAAAAGTAAATACTCACAAACTCATAGAAGTATATATAGGAGATGGGTTAACATGCTTTACTGTGTGGTGTCTGGTTTAAAATATCAACTCTCCACTTCTTCAGTGGACGTCGCAAGAGGTTACTAAGGATAAACAGGTTTAGGTATGCATTGAGTGATGACTCGCATCCTATTATTATTGTACTTATTGACTTGAAACTGAGAATTGTGCTAGAAGTACCGGCAAAGTGATAAATAGTCGAGCTGTATAACGATGCAACGTTTTGTATGCTCTGCCTACCCCATTTGGGAATGCAGACGTGATGTATATTTGTATGTTTTAGCCCGCAGCCCAGTAAATATCAATGTTATACTCATTTCGTCCATTTTAAAACCATTTTTGTGCTGAAAGTGGCAACCAATAAATTGTCATGGTTTTTGTCTATTTAACGTTCTATGTGCTGTACATAACCCATTTGGGAATAAAGGTGTTATGATTAGATTAATGCGTAGTTTATACATACATATATAGCTTAACACCATTTCGGATGCGCGTCTTTTAATCCATGTTTTCACTTAGTCTTAGCGAACATTCGTTCATACATTTGAGCTAGTGGAAACGCATGAGCGGAACGACTGTGCCTTTGACAGACCAGTAAATATTCGTTGGAAACAAATTCAATCAGAGCGCGCAGTTAAAAAGCCGTTTTAAGAGCCGCCGCGGCGAGTGTTCCTATAAAAGGCTACAAAACTGGCTTCAAACATACATACATACATACAATGATAACTATGTTCGCAAACGGGGCAGGCAGAGCACATAAAACATGAGAGAGACAAAACAGTGACTATTTCACGTATCGTAGGTACTTCCAATATTTTTTGGTTTAAAAACAGAGAAAGAGGTATAGTGGCTGGTTGCTAGCCTGTCGCCTAAAGCATACACAAACTTATTTATTTAGTCGCCTTTTACGAGGTCCATGAAAAAATGGAGCGACATCATCCAATCCCAAAACCATACGGGAACATAATCATCATCATCATCATCAGCCTATATACGTCCCACTGCAGGGCACAGGCCTCCTCTCAGTATGAGAGGGCTTGGGCGATAGTTCCCACGCGGGCCCAGTGCGGATTGGGAACTTCACACACAACGTTGAATTACTTCGTCGCTGTGTGTAGGTTTCCTCACGATGTTTTCCTTCACCGAATAGCCCGTGATAAATATCAAATTTGATATCGCACATAAATTCCGAAAAATTCAGAGGTGCGAGCCGGGTTTGAACCCACGACCCTCTGCTTGAGAGGCCACAGTTCGAACCGCTGGGCTATCACGGCTTCATAACGGGAATATAATAATATAAACAAATAAATATGATAATAATCATAATTTTTATAGTAAAGTGGGCATGGTAGTGAAATAGTCATGGTTGTGTGTGTGTTATTTCGTGTATTCTGTGTACCCCATTTGGAGTACAGGCGTGGTATGTGTGTTTTTGCGTGTGTTTACCCTACAAACCACAAATAAGAAGAATTCTAACTAATAGACCGATTCATTAACGCCCAACCTAGATCCTTGGATGTAGTAAGCGGAAACTTCGCATGACGGTTCCCTTTATGACGTAGGGATAAGGATTTTACGAAATTCCCGCGGGAATTCCGTCACGGGAGTGAAGCCACGAGATACCTAACCTAAACACATTCAACAAGGGAATGGGGATCCAATCCTAAATCAATATACCTACACGTGTAGGACTGTAGGTATTTTTTCTGTATCCCGGCTAAGGTAACGAATGGACGAGCCTAATTCAATTATTTGAAGGCTACCTATCACGAGGGTTGAATTATTTACCTCCAGGGTTGCCAGATTTGACGGCTCGTTTGGCTTAAGGTGTAATTTCTGGATCTATATCTGGATTCCTAACGTTTTTAACCCATTTTTGGATTCCCAAACGTTTTATTTCATAATGATCATTTTGTCCTGGCACTTTATGCCTTATCTTTAGTTTATCTAAACATTTTATTTCAGGAACGATTGTTTTGACGATCCGCTCGCTTCGTTCGCTCTGCTATGTATAGTCAACAAACAAACCTAACCTAACCTAACCTATTTGATTCATAGTTATTTTTGAATTAATATGGAAAACTAATAATAAATATAACTAGATACTACTGAAATGGAAATGATTAGCCAACATTTTTTACTGCTTGTTATAATGTTTTCAATACAAAAGGTATCAGTATCTGAGGCGGCGCCTTATGATTATTTAATAATAATTTTAAACAAAAAAAACCGACTTAAAATTTGGGCTATACTGAAAGCATTTGTCTAATAATGAGGGTGACCTTCCATCACCAGCAGGCCTCACTAATTACTGAAATTATAATTTCCAGTCTGCAGGTGCATTAAGTATTGAAATAATTATCTTTTAACTCCTAAGCATTAAGGAGTTGACCTTCCATCATCAGCTCAGTCATATTTTTTTTACTGCCAGGCGTAAATACTGGTGTAGCTTTGAAAAATGTACTAAAAACATTACCTGTGCCTATAAAATTTGAGGGTTGCCCTCGATTTCCCTCATACTCCATCATCAGATCAGGATATGCTGACAATGGGACCACCTGGAAACTATACCCTTTCAAACAAAAAAAGAATTTTCCAAATCGGTCCAGGCGTCTTCGAGTAATCAGCGAACACACATAAAAAAAAAATAATGATAAAAAAAAACAAAGATCCCGACGAATTGAGTACCTCCTCCTTTTTTTGAAGTCGGTTAAAAATGTGTTTAGGTTATGGCAGTCGAAATTCAAATCCTAATATAAACGGAGCAGCTGTAGATCGTAGATAGCCCTAGCATAGCGTCTATATTTTGCGCTCGTATTTGCAGAGCACTTGGGAGCGGCGTCATAATTGTTATTTTATCGAGGTTACGTACTTTTTCATAGCTTTCAAGCTTCGTTACTAATTGCTATTATTTTAGTTTGTCTATGGATTACGTGAGAATTTATATAAAGTGTTAGGGTTTAGGTGACCCGTGTGTCGAGTTTAGAACAACATTCTTAGTTTTTTTCGTGGATGTTTTTTGCGACCAAACAAAAGAGTTCGGATTTATTTGAAGCGACAGACTAGTGTACGGCTACTGTAAAATAAATACCCTACATACATACTATCACGCATGTGTTCCCAAAAATGGGTAGGCAAAGCACATGAATGACTCCGATAAAACTATGACTACTTAGTTGACGCTTCGCGGCCATTTCTAGCATATTTTTTACGTTTTGTGTTACAGGTTACTTGCCTGTTGCCCGAAATATACCAAAACCTCTTTCGACATCCAAGGACGAAATGTAGAAGTACTATTATAAACGCGACACCACACATAACAGGGTTCCCTTTTATATAAACGATAGAGAAACTTGCGCCTCGAGCAATATTCCACATATCTCAAGCACTATGTTATCTAGAAGCCAGATTTTCATTGTTTCCGCAAGTAAAGGATAACATTTATTACCAATATCGGACAGGAGAAAATAAATTGTGCTCTGCGGTCCATTGTACGTCTATTATTGATGGTCTTACTGTTCGGAAGAAAATTATGATTTTAATAGACTCACCGATTGACGCTTTAGATTCCAGTAAAAAGCACATGTAACTGGTTTTTTACTCGTCATTAGCAAACCTTATCATCAATTGTTGTACATAGGCCTCCCCTTTGGACTTCCACAGGTACCGGTTGGAAGCGACCTGCATCCAGCGTCTTTCGGCGACATTTATAATGTCGTCTGTCCATCTTGTAGGTGGACGTCCTACGCTGCGCTTGCTGGTCTGTGGTCTCCACTCGAACACTTTTTGACCCCATCGGCCATCTGCTCTGCGTGCAATGTGGCCTGACCATTGCCTCTTCAAACATACATATACGCAAACCATAATGAGGATACGCTTGTGTCTGTATCCTCAAGAAACACGAATACTAGTGGTAGTTCTGTTTGCTCTCTGCTACTCAAGGGTTGACTGGCAGAGATTCCTTTTGGGACAAGTCTACCTTTGTATACTGTACTTTTTGTTTTCGACTCGTCTGTATTTTTGAGAAACTTTAATTAATTACTTTATTAAAAAAATCGCCTCTTACGACATCCACGAAAGTAATGGAGAGGTTTTATCTTTTAATAATAATATATTGCCAGCGCCTCACGGGATACGCGATAGTAGTAGAAGCTAGCTAATATATCATGTATACCTGCATGTCCTACACTACGAGGCATCAGTAGGTACAGTAACCAGCACCAATATCTGATGAAATAAAGCTCTATTACTGGGGATAGAAGGACGTATCAGATATTTTTTGTTCACAAGCATTAATACTTGCCACGGCGGCAAGCGCAAAAATATCTGATACGTCCTTCTGTCCCCAGTAATAGAGTCGTACCAGATATTTATGCAGCTCTATTTCATCAGATATTGGTGCTGGTGAATTCACCCCACGGATCTCTAAAGACGTCCAAACACAAGATCAGGAAAATAGGCAGCGCGAAACTCCTCACTTATTGGGTAAACTTTGACCAATAGTTAACAGAATAAAGATCAGTTTTATGTTAGTATTAATGAGTCCCTTTCAGCGAAGGGAAGCAATTAGGTTCGTTTTCTTCAGCAAAATGCAATTTTCTAAGAAGCCGTTCGTGGGATAAAGCATTGCTAATAGGATCGAGTAGTTTTGTAACCTTTTCTCTCTGTTAAGTTTAGGAGAAAGGTGTAGAGTAAAGAAATCATAATGGTACATACCTCCGAAGATAAATATAGTTTTAAACTTTCTACTGCTCAGATTTCTTTGATCTAAGCTCGATTGCTTTTATCTAAGTCACGTTTCGTGCTTTTGTGCCGTATGGTGTCGAGTTTAGAGTAACACCTCTGCAGTTCTTCCGTGGATATCGCAAGAGGCGACTAAGGAAGGTTAAGGTATATTTTAGGCGACAGGCTCGGCCTGTCACTATCTTACATACATACATATCCACACGCCTGTATTCCTAAGAGGGTTAGGCAGAGCACATGAATTTCAAAATCCAGTGCCACGTTCAGCGATTTCAGGGTAACCAGATGGCTAAACGTGATATTGCAGTGACAGGTTGCTAGCCCATCGCCCACAATACACTAACCCTTTCCCAGAGTCGACTCTTACGACACCCACGGGAAGATAGGGGGAAGTGCTATTCTAACCCGGCACCACACGGGTCACTATCTTACCTACCAACTTAAAGCCTAAAAATAAAATATGTTAAAAGTGGCAGCGAAGAATAATGTAGTCCTGATTTTGTCTAAGTATGTTTCGTTTTGTATATTCTGCCTAACCCATTTGGGAACAGAGGCGTGATGTATGTATGTTTTGTGCCTGTCTCATTTGGAAATACAGGCCTATCCCTATCCCCCATTTTAATCAATTGTACGCTCTTGCCTCGATCTCCCTCGCCTATAGCTCTCAAAACAGTGTAATTACAGGTTATGATTGCATTAGCAGTCATGAAGTCCTGTATAATGCGGTAATTAGGGTCGCTACGTCACTCAAACGGGATGAGCTGTGGCCACAATTCCTGTGTGGCAATTAGAGGCAGCGCAGACGCGAGACTATTTGTGCGATCGAGTCTGCGGCGCACAAAAAGTCTGGGTGGATTGTATGCATTGTGCGGCGAACTTTTTGTCGTGTGCGTTACTGCATATATAATTCCATAGGTTCTATTTTCACAGACTAAAAAGTCCGTCGCGGATAGTCTGTCGTCTGCGCAGGGCATTAGTAGCGTAACGAGCGTTAGCTAACCGGCGTACTCAGAGACCTCGATTAACATTGATAGGTCATTAGTTTCTTGCATTTTGGGGGTGTTTTATGAGGTATTAGAGTGTGGTTCCATGCTTAGAATATCTCGGTTTCTTTAGCGGGTGTCGTAAGAGGCGACTAAGGACCTTTGCCGTCTGTTTTCAACCCTGAAATTTAGGCTCAATTCACACCAGAAGAGCGGCGAAGGGCAGGGAAGCGCAGCGGCCCGCTCGGTAGAGAAGCCGCGAGGAGTCCCGCGACTGCTCGAGAAGTCGCTGGAATGCGCGGGAAGTCAAGATCTCTGGGCGGGATATTGCCAGCGGCCGCTCGGGACTGCTCGAGCATCCTCGGGAATTTCCGCGACGTCTCGCGCAGTCGCACGGCTTTGTTTATGTAATTCGCCGGAATTCCCGCGCGCCTCGTTGGAGTTTCTCATGCGATAATAAGTCTTATTGTAATGAAAATAAAGTTAAAATTCTCATGACACTGAAACTGCGCTCCGCTACGCTGCGCTTCGCCGCTCTTCCGGTGTGAATTGAGCCTTTTGCTAGAAGTAAAGTAGCTACGAAGCGTGAAATACTCATGGTTTTGTCTATGTCACGTTTCATATATTCTGTTGAAAATACAGGCGTCATTGTATGTATGTAAATTTTAATTTAAACTGCTGCTTTTAGTACCTACACAGCTGTGAGCTTTGTATCCTTAATTTAAACAAAAATCTCTCAGTTATTTAAATTAATAACCCGCTATAATATTCCGCGAGTTATGAAAACAAATATGCGTGGCAAATACCATTCCTGTTAATTAGGTGTAGTGTATTTCAGTGCGAATTACGCTAATTAACAACTAACAATATTGGCGGTCACTGCTACAACAAAGTATTTAATCTCAATTGGCTTTTGGGATGGTAGCTGTGCTGTAATATTACCATAACTATTGTGATGTGAGATAGGACGTTTTTTGTCTCAGTTATTTTATATATACTACATCACGCCTGTTTTCCTGATTGGGGTAGGTATAAGACATGAAACGCTCTGTAGACAAAACTCTTTCTATTTCACGGCGTGGCCACGATTGGCATTTTTTTAGGTTCTGAGTTGGTAGGTATACTACAGACAGGTTGTTAGCCTGTCGCTTAAAATGTACCTTTATCTGTTTCTTTATAGCCTCTTACGACATACATGGGTCATTGTCATAACCCTAAAAAAACATGTCCATTTGTAATATATAAGACATTTTTAATACTTGCATTTAATTTACATCATAACTATAAAGTACAGGAAACGTACTAGACTATACTATATCGTATTTTCTATAAATGTAATATTTGTTTTGTTTATCACCACAAATGTAACTGAAAGTCCACTTCGGTGGACTGTCCGGGTTCCGCCTGTTAATAGAATGTGGCTTTAAAAAAATACATCTCTTTTATTATTGTACAAAAATGCCATTTTTCCCTAATCTTTATATGATTTCCATTTGACATTAATAGGATTTAAAAAATTAGATGGAAATAAAACACATTTTTTGCATCAGTGAATCTTGTCACAGCATTTTTTGTCTTTTTGGTGGACATTACTTTAAATTCTAGAAAAATTAGGGAAATACCAAATGAATAGACCGGGACATATAATTTAACTAATTCACTATCGTACTATCCCTGTTAGCATCCATTTTGCCGTGACTTGTGCGCAGCAGACGATATTGTTGTGTTAACAAGAATATTTGGTGGTGTCAATGTTGAATTGTCTTTCCGGTTACTGCTGTATTTTGTAAGTACATCGCTATAAATCCACCAAACGTTTTTAATAATTAGTCAAGCAATCAAACATTGTAAATTATGCCTTGCCTTTTGAATAATCCTTTAAATGGCTGGTGTTGTGAATGATATTGCGGAAAAAGTCCATTCGGTGGACGTCTTTTTGGTGGACTTTTTGTGCACCCAAACGATAAATGATTATATTTTGATTGATTCTTGTACTTTGGTTTAATTTCTTATTATAACTTTAAAAACTAGCTTCTGATTCCTTTTTTGTTTTATCCGTAAATGACTAGTGACTTAATAGTGAACGTTAATTCTGTAAAGGTAAAAAAACTGTAGAAGATTTAACAAAAACATACAAAATAAGCTTTGGAGGGAAAATGGAATGATGCACGACGATGCAGAAAAAAAATCAATTTACAAAAAGAAACTTAAAAGTACATCGCACGCAAAATACCGCCTTCCATTCCAATTATTTTAGTACCATGAAATGGGTGAACGTATTGCAGTGAAAAACAGAAGAATGTTTAAAGCAAAGAAACTTACTTACTTAGAAAGAAGTTGATGACTTTAGAATGCAGCAACCATTAAAAATTAGTGAGTGCAGTCTGTTTGTAGATTGAAAAAAATGTTCATAAAAGTATACAATTTTTGGACGTATATTCTGAAAGTTCGGATACGTCAACGTTAAAACCAGGAAGAGCCACCAAACCCCCACTTTCATACATGCTTCTTGAAGACTTGAAGGCTTCCTAGTCTTCGGAGGACGAAGGCATATTTGGTCCACCGAAAAGAATTGTCATTTCGGTAGACAGACACAAAATATTTTTTTTATACTTTTTGAATGTATTTACGTGTCTGATTGTTCATGATTATGAGAATATATCTTGAACGTTATTTGTGTTTAAGATGTTTACCGCTTTTTGTTTTGTTTATTTATTATTAATTAACATAATTAGTCCACTCGGTGGACATATTAGTCTTTTCTGTGGAACCGAAATATCGTTATTTCGTTTTAAATCGTTTTTTTCGAATAATTGATCTCTGAATGATACTCAGTTCTGTTGCAAGTTAGAGTAAGAGTCGTAATATACCTTTGATTTTTATAAATCACGTGTTTCATTTTTTGGCGAAAAAAATTGCCAGGCTTGACAATGACCCACATGGAAGAAATGCAAAGCTGTTATTCTAAACCTGACACCACTCGGATACAAACATCATTCGAACAAAGGAAATTTCATGTCAATTTTAAAAAGAACATCCTTGTTTCATTCCATTTCAAAGTTATATACCTCTAAAAAGTGCCCTATAGAATCGCTAGTTAAAATCTGTCGTATATCTCGTTCCTACGGTGTTTTAAATAACCGACAACCGTTTCCCCTGCTGCGCTTTAAAAAAACAAAACAAATCCATCACCCACTAAAAGCAACTAATTACCGAAACCACACATCCTCAATCACTAATTTCTATCGCATGACACGACCGCAACAAATCACGCACAGTAGGTCAGGAGCCGGAATTGTATAAATTCACTTCATTACGTGTATCGAATAACGGATTAATAATTTCCCCGACGTCTGGAGGTTGGGGGAACAGTAGGACAAGTTAGAGGCTTTTATAATTAAATGGTGTCGAACTAGGAATAAAACATAACACTATTCTTTTTCTTCCACAAAAGAGGCACTTAGTACGTAGCAAGGCGACGCGCGCGAGATATAGGTACCTACTACCTGTCTTTTTCTGAAGTCTTTAGTTAGACACAGACAAGTATAGTCTATTTCGCGTATCTCTACTCTCGACTTGCAGTGCTAAGCTGGTTGTTTCTACAAATTAATTAAATCAAATATCGTTGCAATTAAAAAAAAAAAGTTTAGGCTGTAGGTTGATGACTACAGCAATTTGTCTTTTATAGAAATACGAGTATAAGAAAACTACTTGTTTACCAAAGCAAATGTCCCCAAGATCCCGATATTGTCTGCAAACTTAAACTCAACCTCGCATTCTGCTATTTCTCCAATACCAGAGGTCACCGGCTTAAGTATTTTACTGTCTGCAACAAAACACATACGTGGTTTGTCTGGATTCTACCGTCTTTTCAGCGACAAAATTTATAGACGGTCTTCTTCTGCGGCCAGGTGAAGGTCGGCCATATATTATGCATGAAATGACATTTCCATTGGGGTTCCGGCGATATTTTAAGGCTTAGCAAATTACCGATGAAAAGTTGTAGGGATTGCTGGTGGATGAATTTTAGTAGCTGTGTTAAAGCTGCATAGGGCAAATATTAGTTCAGTTTTTACCTAACAGATAACAGATGTCAGTATCAGTAACAGGTAGTAGTGTTAAGTTACACCGAAATGTCTAAGAGTTTTAAGAACTGACGATATTTAGAAAAAGATATTTAAAAAGCCGTGATAGCCCAGCGGTTCGAACCGTGGCCTCTCAAGCAGAGGGTCGTGGGTTCAAACCCCGGGCTCGCACCTCTGAATTTTTCGGTATTTATGTGCGATATCAAAATTTGATATTTATCACGAGCTATTCGGTGAAGGAAAACATCGTGAGGAAACCTACACACAGCGACGAAGTAATTCAACTTTGTGTGTGAAGTTCCCAATCCGCACTGGGCCAGCGTGGGAACTATGGCCCAAGCCCTCTCCTACTGAGAGGAGGCCTGTGCCCTGCAGTGGGACGTATATATGATGATATTTAGACTGTTTATTTTTAGATAGAAAATTCTAGAATAAATTGTTTGTGGTTATGGACTTTGTTTGTTCTTCATCATCATCCATGAGTTTGAGGTAGTATTCCACTTCCACATTACAAAAAAAAATGCCTTTTGTTGTCAGGTTTAGCACAACAATCCATTTCTTTCATTTAAGAGGTTAGCAATCCGTCACAACTTTTTTTAACAAATAAGATAGACTTCATTGTGATTGTATTTCCATATAGGGTAAGCAGTGGACTATAAACGTTACATAACCAAAACCATGACTGTTTCGCGCATTAAAACAATATAAGTGACAGGTTGCTACTCTCAAAATTGAAAAAAGAGTTTTATGTAATAAAACGGCTTCGCGCGGGTGCAATGATGATATTATTAAAAATACCTACCTAATACCAGAAATACGTAAATTAATCGGTGTTTCTCTACAATATTATGCTTGTAATATACATATAAACCTTCCTCTGAAGTGACTCTATCCATTAAAAGAAACCGCATTAAAATCCGTTGCGTAGTTTTAAAGATTGAAGCAAACATACAGACGGACAGACAGCGACCGCGACTTTGCTTTATAATATGTAGTGATAGTGATTTACCGTAACTTTTACGGATCTACTGTAGTTTTCTCTACTCGTGTCCAGACTAATTACCCGTCAAACGTGCCACGCACACAATACGCGGTATTACCGCGCCTGGCACCTCACATACAAATTACCGGTTTGGTATTACCGGTTTTGGTACAACAATGTTGTAACGCTGTTTCTTTCATACAAGTTATTCAGTTGTTTAGCTATTTTTCGTTTGGTGTCGGGCTTTGAATAACACCTTCATTTTTCCGTGGATGTCGTAAGAGGCTACTAAGGAAATAGGTTAACCTATTACCGTTAGGCTCAATTCACACCAGAAGAGCAGCGCAGCGCGGCGTAGCGCAGCGACCCGCTCCGTGGAGAATGCGCGAGGATTCCTGCGACTGCTTGAGAAGCCGCTGGAATGCGTAGGAAGTCGCTGGAATTTACATAATTATTGACATATTGACATATGTATTGACAGCGGCCGTCGCGACTACTCGAGCATCCTCGGGCATTCCCGCGACAGCTCGCGCAGTCGCACGGGTTTGTTTATGGAATGCGCTGGAATTTCCGCGGATCCGCGGGCATCCGTGCGCATCGTTAGAGTTTCTCATGCGATAATAAGTCTTATTGTAATGGAAATAAAGATGAAATTCTCATGACACTGAAACTGCGCTCCGCTACGCCGCGCTGCGCTGCTCTTCTGGTGTGAATTGAGCCTTATACCTGCCAACTCAAGACCTAAGGTATATAATGCTAGATGTGGCCCCGAAACAGGAAATAGTCATGGTGTTCTGTCTAGAGTCAACGCTGTTAGCATTTTGTGTGCTCTACCTACCCCATTTGCGAATACAGGCGTGATGTATGTATACAGGGTGGCCCATCTAAAACGGTCAGTATGGGGAAGTCAGAAACTAAACGAGATACGAAGATCTCTTCTTAGGAACCATGACATCGATTTTAATAAAAAGAAAAACTGCATTCATACATTTAAAAAAAAATGTGTACTCTGTCCGGGAATCGAACCCGGTTGTTTTGAAAAAAAAAAATCTATTTCTATTTACATTTCGATTGTGTAGGTCTTAAGCAGTAAATATGTGCAAGAAACATGATATCTAAAATGAATAAAATGCATTGTTTTCACATGCTTTAATTTATTTTAGTAGTTGTTCAGAGTGATCACAGTTACAAACGTAGTAGGTATTGAGAAAGGCGGTGGTCACTTCGAACACCTACTAAAATAAATCAAAGCATGTAAAAACAAAGCATTTTATTAATTTTAGAAATCACACACACACACACACACATATTTACTGCTTAAGACCAACACAATCGATATCTAAATAGAAATAGTACTTTTATTTTCAAAACAACCGGGTTCGATTCCCGGACTGAGTCCACATTTTTTTTTAAATGTATGAATGCAGTTTTTCTTTTTATTAAAATCGATGTCATGGTTCCTAAGAAGAGATCTTCGTATCTCGTATAGTTTCGGACTTCTCCATACTGACCGTTTTAGATGGGCCACCCTGTATACGAATGTAAAATAGTACATGGTTTCTAGAAGACGCTGAACAAAATAAGTTAAACTTCTTTCATTCAGTTTTAAATTATGTAGCGAAACAAGTTGTCTCTGTCTAATAATTTCAGTTAGTAAACCTTGCAGACACATGAAACAATAATGATGTTAATGTAAATTGTCCTTTTCGATTCAAGGAATCCGAACTCCTATACTGATGTCTGTGTCTACCACCACCGTGAAATCAACACAGACGCCTCACTTCTTCTTTGTCCAATTAGTTATAATTTTAGCAGCAACGCGTTCACGAAACATCAGAGCATCACAAACATTTGGCAAACCACCGCCCATTTAACACTCTAGCGCCCAATATTCGCAAACACCTAAATCAACGAATGTGGGGTCCTTTTCTGCTTCGTTGATTCCAAGTAAATTTTAGAATCTCGCCTTACTCAAACTGAGGCTACCACGTCACGACCTTCTTTGAAGATAGAGTACATTACGTTCTATTCATATCTTTAGTAGGTAAGGCACGGTTTGACTGCGTTTGTAACAGGTAATGTATTAAGTGCCGGCCGAAATATCGAGCCTTAAGTCATGTCTCTGAGGGATAAGGATTAAGTGGGAGTTATTACTTGGGTGAAATAGTTTGCGATATTTACCTTTAAAAAAGGCGCTCTAGTTAGACGTTTTAATTTATTTCTAGATCAAAGTTTTTCAGTCCTTGGAGTCAAAATTCGTGACTGACTTTCCGTTGCTTCAAATTTGTTTTTTTTTTTTTAAATCTATATAGTATTAACACCTCGCCCTTGCGACGTCGGCAGAGACAACAAAGCGCCATTCGCATCTTTTCTGACGTGTTTTTTTTTTCATTCATATACATATTATACATCCTTCTCGTCATACATGCTCGACGGTTTTGGGTACAATATTTCCCCCTTGTGAAAGCTTTTTCGTGATCCACAGTAAAAACCACAAATCATAGCGGTAGAGTATTTTTATTTGACCAAGAGTATTTTATTTTGTTTTGACGGCGTATTGATAAAAATTCAACTGTCATTTCACTGAAAACATTCATGGAAAGAAAAATAAAATTCATATCAAAAACGATGCTCACATTCACTTTCACTTTCAAAGGACAATACCCACAATATTGGCGCCGCATAACATGCAAAGCTAGAAAGCTCAAAATGGGTTATGAACCGAAAAATACTCGGACAAATACAAACAAAACACGCTGCTAACTCAATAACGTTGAGTAGAAATTCTTTTACAAGCTACTTGGCCACGAGAGCGTCCACCCGCGAACAAGCTAAAGACGTATCCCATTTTAAAATCCCACTACATTTCCAGGCTAGAAAACTTCAAATCCAGCAAGCCAGAAACAAGATAGCTCGCTTTTTGCACTTCAATCGTATTTTGATTTAAAAATCCTGTCTCCTAGCTCCCGCGGGACGCGAATGTTTGTTCCTCACCGAAAAGGGTTAGGTTTTATTTGAAACGGAATTCTGGCTTTGTCTATGACGCACTGGCTGGACTGTCGTTGTCGTTTTTCGAATCTCTTTTTATTTTTTTACGGACCGGTGTTTCAATGATACAATTTTATCTGTGCTGACATGGATTTTGACACCAGAAACACAAATTGTTGAAACAATATCTGTCGAATAGAATTTTTATGATACATTTTTAAAATACCTCGTACACTATTACCTACCAAAACACAATTACAATTGACTCTTGTTCCAAAAACTAGACACTGAAACGCTGCAATGTTTCTTGTAAGCGGTAAGTATAACTAACATAGTTGGTTACGTCACCCTGTACAAAACCTCCCAGAAACAGTCACGAACTTGCAAGTAAGAAGGAAAGAAAAAGAACATTTATTACAACTTATCACTTACACAAAAATATTGCTTACCTTTCCGCTCGATACGAACGCAAACGACATAATAACAAACGTAAGCGACAGCAAAACCTCACACGTCACGTTTCACGAAAAATTCCAGCTACGGGTCCCTGGAATTGGAGGGAATGAGGATAAGCCCCGAGCCAGCGATACGATCTCCTTGGTTGATAAGGGAATTAAATTACTAGGGCGTGCTTGCAATTACAATCCAGGCACCTAACCAGTTCTTATTTCGAACGTCGTAAACGCCCGAAAAAGAAAATAAAAAAGTAAGTGACGTGCGGCACCTTTCCACCTGGCCAGTGTTTTTGGTTTTTGCGCGGGAAAGGCTTAGTTTTGGCGCTTGCGACCTTTTCTTGGGAGCGGGATGGAAGTTTCTCGTAGTGTGGGGAGGGATAACACCGAATTACATTGTACCGACTCATGTGTATGTGTGAGTGATTCAGTAGCGCTGATCGAAATGTGGATAAGGACAATTTGCCGGCGTGCTTTATGGCAGAGAATTTGGGCTAACTTATTCATGGCTAGTTATTGTCGCGGTTGCTGATGGTATCGTATGTCGGAACTAACTGGTTCGTTTTGTGTCGAGTGGTTGGTAACGGTTACAGCTGTTTGCGGGGAAAGATGTGCGATACGTTTGTGGTTATTGTAGCACGTTTGTAAAGGAAAGGATTATGGTTTTAGTGAGGTTTTAACGGATTTTCCTGTTGGAGGGATGATTAAATGAACGGGTATGAGGTCTCAATTTTATGAATTTATTTACTGTGTTCCGATTAATTTGACTAAATAATAAATGACGATGTTTAAATTCAATCAAAATGGGACTTCAAATGAAAGAAAGAAACAAATCAACACATCCATAATAGCGCTAATGAATGTTTTCGAATATTTAGGTTCACATTTCTAAAATTCAATATTTACCCGGCTCAATTCCTCCGAGGCCTAAGCTTCGTGACGTCCGTGACAGCCCGCTCCGAAAACATTTATATTTCAACGTGAATTATTAAACAGAAAGTCCATATAAGCTATTGTGATAGCTATGAAGGGCGCCACGAATATAGCTTTTGTTTCAATGATGGTGTGCAACGCCTAGAGATTGTTTACTATTTCTATAGTTAGAGACTTTTAGGTAATTAAAAAAAAGTAAACAAACGGGAGCTGTCAAAAGTAAACCCTACAAACTCAAAAATCAGGTAAGGTAACTTATGTGTCGCATTACATTCCCAATTTAATGCGACTAAAATAGAAAGTGACGTACCTATTTAATGTAGCAACACATACCTTACGTGATTTTTGACTTTGTCGGCTTGACTTTTGACAGCTCCCGTTTGTTTACCTTTTTTTAGTTACCTGAAAGTCTCAACTATAAACCTTTCGATCGTCTTTTGTTAGCCAATCCAGCACGGTGTCAGAACTTATACGAATAAGAATAACATAAAACCAGCTGGTCAAATGTTACGAACTTATTGCGTTTTGAAGTTACGCGTTTGTTTTGTAGACAGTCGTATCCTAGGCAACATTTTCGTGCTCTCTATTCCCATTAATTCATCATCGAGTGCCTAACTTTTTTACTTATTCTTAGACGCAGCGAGTCGTGTAGAAATTCCGTTAGAACTGTCCAAGATATCAGGGTAACTTTACGTAGCTCCATCTTTATTAAGTACTTGCTCACAACTTTTTGTTCAAAACAAGCCAGCCTTAGGAGGTTTTAGACAGAGAAACAAGCTGTAACCTGCCTTTTTTGTTTTCTTAGAAATGTTTTTTGGAAGCTTAAATGAAGTACCTGCCCAAAGTTAAACGTTATTTAAAAATCTACGCATAACACTGCCTTTCTTACTGGGCGTATGGTTGATCTCAGTGTGGCTTCAAATCGGATAAGGAATATCATGGTCACCCTTTAATTCCGTCTTAGTTTGTATGCAGGTATAATAAATATACTTTTTTTAATCCGTGAATAAACATCACGCAGAATATTCCCTGCGAGTAGGTAGAGCGCCATTCGTGTGTATTCTGGTATACTTCTCTCGCTTCATTCACATTATTGAGAGGGCTCAACCATTTTTCAAATGAACAAAACTTAAACGGATGCTTAAAACACTTCAAGTTAAGTATCTCAGTACTTAATGTTTCTTTCTCGATTACTTGTACAATAGAGTATACTATCATATTTTTAATCAAAATCGCAGTCAATTATTTTTGCCGCATTAATGAAATTAGGCTATTTGTTTTTTGATACCAATTCAGCTTAAATTGCCATAATTTTAATCACCACTACATTTCATGAAAGTCCTCGTGTAATATTCACTATATTTCGTAAATAGTCCGTATTCGATTATGTAAATACTCGAAACTTCTCTCAGATTGATTATTCAAAAAGTTTTGCATCAAACGAAAAAGTTATTAGTACCTAATCGTTTTAGGAGATTACGTGTAAAACGAGCACATTTGTACTAAAGCAGATCTAAGGTCAGACGCAATTACTTTATATTTCAACAAACGTAGGCAGTAGGTTTCTCATTTTGTTGTTCACTTCTCTGACTCAAAGCGCGAAAAGTTTGTAGGCAAGCCTCTTCACAAGTCAAAGTTTATTCATACTTCACAACTGAATGTTGAATCCGCTATTCAATGTGAGCGAATGCTTTTGGATAACGTCTGTAGTTCATGACATCTTGTGTTAGGTTTATTTCATCAAGTTGAGTACTTTTTGGAGCGTTTTCTAGACGATTGTAATGTCACGGGATTTTGTTTGAGGCGCTGTATTTTCTTTACTAACATACGTACATACAATCACGCCTATATTCCCAAATGGGGTAGCATCACGCTTCACAGCCACTTGTAGCATAATTTTAGTTTTGAGGACAGATGTAGTTTTGAAGACAAGCTAGCAACCTGTCACTATTGAGTAGTAGACTAAAAAAATCACAAGCAAATAATTACGAGAATGCAGCGCTAAGAAATGTCGAAGGTGTGACGTCACAAACCCGCACTCCAGAAGTTTGATGATTATGTATACTTTTGTGAATGTTTAATTACTTGACAAACCAAAAAACACGTGTTTCATGTTTTTCCGTAATCTAAGTAACGGACTGATTAGAATGATAATTGTATATTGTATGTAATTATTATGTACCTATGTATCTTTTGGTTTATGAAAAATAATTGGAAAGAGGATTTATTTTTGTATTACGTTTCTTATTACATATTTAATGTTCATGCTTGAAAGTAATTTGGTTTCTATTGAGTAGATATTTGGGCGAAATAGTAGTATTTGCTGAAAGATTTTTAAAGAGTAGGTACTCACTTTAATAGGTTCCGTGGCTTTTCGTACTTAAGCCACTAGAAAAATAAAATACAGCTCTTATTTCTACACAACTATAGCTAAATACCGAAATATTTTTAGACATTTGAGTAATAAAGATCACATAAGTATCTCTTTATTATGAAATTACAGGCAGTACGAAGGTAGCTAGCTTGTTGCTTAAAATATACCTTAACCTATTTTCTTAGTCATTACGACATCCACTGAAGAAATAGAGAGGTGTTATTCTAATCCCGACACTACACAAAAGTTCAAAACTGTAGTTAATAAATAAAATGTAAACGGTTACATTTCCCTTTCTTATTTAACGTATTACTAGCCGTTGCTCGTGACTCTGTCTGCATATTATTCGCTATCTCAAATCCCTCGGGAATTATGCAATTTTCTGGGATAAAAAGTAGCTTATGTGTTAACCCAAAGTGTCAGCTACCTGCGTACCAAATTTTAACAAAATTGGTCCATGCAAGCCTGAAGAAGCAACAAAAACACACACACTAACAAACTTTCGCCATTATCATACTAGTGTGATTATCCCTACATTATTTCCGCTCAACGTTAGGCTATCCTGTAATCTGGGCCCGTAGTATCTGTACCTAATGACGTACGTATGTGTGCATCATCACAGTCTGAAATGCGTACTCTTTTTACCTCTGAGAGACAAAGGCGTACCGATGGATGAGACTCTTTGTTCGCGCAGTAATCAAACACGGCAAGAAAGAGGGGACACAGAGTAGACTTCTATTTGGTTTTAACAACCTTTTTTGTTGATTTGAGGGAATAATTGAGACTGGCCGGTGAGTTCGGATTTTGAATTCGTGTGAGGTTGTTGACGAACTTTTTTCTTGAGTGGGATTTGTTTTTTTTCGAGAAATTGTAATTGTTTCTGATACTTACTTTTTTTTAGGAATGACACGTTTAGTTTAGTGGCCAGTTTTATTATTGAAAATAATGAATAGGCGAGTAGAGTATCTAACTGACTTCAACATCATCTTGGTAAAAAACAAAATAAGTAAGAGTGTAATTTTTAAATATTTTGAAAATTAAGAAAGAAGCACTCCTAACTTCAAAATGTTTCATATTACGTCACGGTCTTCTGGTTCAACAACACGTGCGTACATTTTTAGCACATAATAATTAGATTTAGAACCTTTTTATAGGATGTAATTAATATGGAAAGGGCGTCGTACTGCGTTCACGTGTGGTGAGCCTATAAATAACTACGTCAGTACTTGAGTGGGGAGTGGAAAATAAAATTTGCATCTCGTAGCGAAAAATAATAAATGTGAAGTTTTTTAAACGCTGACACAAAGCTTTGAGCATGAAACTAGCGATACTTATGGTGAAAGAAACTAATAACTTACGTCTTAAATTAAGTTTAGCTTTTTGGCACTAAGAGCGAGTTTTACAGTATTTGTGTTAAATACTATAACTTAGCTATCGTAAACAGGCAGATAGACACATTTATACAGAAAGCAGTTACACTGGTCGAGGTTTGAATATTGAAATACTAAAGTTAATCAGATCTTCTAAATTGTCAATCTAGTCTGAAGTCTCATGACAATTTTTCAATTAAAGCCGTTCAAAAGATTTGTAGATGAAAACATACCATTGATCAGCATGCGTACTTATATTCAGTATGAGCATAGTGGGCGTATTTCAAAAGGCTCTAAATTTAAACAACTCCGCATTAAGCAAAACCTCTTTGAAATCTTAAAATACTGGCTGAATATATCGGTCTTGCGCACAAAAGCCGTTTAATCATAAAAAGAGTCCCAGGGATTTAGTAAAAGTTAAAAGGGCCTCGGCTCTAAACAAGTTAGGAGAGGCCTCCGATAATGGGCTTTTTGCCGGCAACCACGCTTTGGATTATATTGCCGAAAACGTCCGAAACACAAATTGCGTTAGAGGCGTACGGTACAGTGTAAAACGTTCAATGCATCCGGGCTTAGGTTGGCACTACTGGCCGACCCCAATATTCAAACAACATTTTAGACTAACTTTCAGACTTCTATTCCACCATAATGGCATGTTTACCCGTTAATAATTTTGAAATTCTCAAAAAAATCTAAAAAAAAAACGTTTTACATGTCAATGTAACGTAAATGTTTTGTCTGTTTTGTATTGTCTGTGCCGTTCATAAACTAATAAAAAAAAAAAAAATTGAACCGAACATTCTCCTCACGTGCGTTTTTGTCTCTACAACGACATTGGCAAAATACTCTTTGCCAATCTAGCAAGGGTGAAAGCAATTAAAAAAAAATACTAAGTACAAATAGGAGAATGGCATTCAACAATATACTTTTGTCTCGCTCTCGTCTAATGCAATTTATCGCATCGCATAACTAAGAGTAATCAAATAAAACGATTGCCAACATGGCGGACGCAAAATCGAAGAAGCCACAGACAAAACATACAGCACCTTATGTCAGAGAAGAGGTCCACTTAAACGCAATGTTGTGAATACATCCCATCAGTCGTCCCGCGGGTATAATTTTCCCTCCAAGTTGGCAGCATTGGCGTGGCTCCAACTATAACACGAAATGGAACGAGCGCGGCGATGAGTTGATTTTCATAGCTTAACGAATAAGTAGCGTGGAGTGATCTTTTTAAAACGGTTTTGTTATCTCTGCGGGGTTAGTAAAATACTAATTGTCAATAAAAAAATCATATTGAAAAACTGTAAATACTTATACGTTGTCGGTTTAGGTAGTTAAATCAATGTAAACAATCTTGACGTGTCTTTTTATTTAAACGTACACTTTATAAATCTAAATCTTTACATTTTACAATTTTGGTATGAAAAAATCATTTACTTTCATGATTGAATTGTATAGTGTAACGATTTTCATTTTTAGACTGTGTATTTCAATAAAAAGACATGTCAAGATTGTTTATATTGTTTTAACTACCTAAACCGACAATGTATAGGTACATAGTTAAAAAATTAAACAAATTTTTAATGAAATTGAAGGTTCATCGGATTGGACTGCTTTACTTTGGCCGTGGGTTTGTGATAATTTCTTTTATTATTGAAACTTCCTGCCGAGTTTCTTCATGCCAATACTTTCCGCGGTTTTTCAGTTCCGCAGTTTTCCGTGGAAGCGATGGTAGACCAAAAAAGGCCATTTGAAAAATAAAGTTTCATATTTCGAATTTTATCCATTTTGATCCGGCGTCCTTTCTATAAATAATTATAATTAAGTACTTTACTATAAAATACATCATCGACAAACCATTACAAATAAAACACCATTGTGAAATTTAAAGTTAAAATTGTACTGAAATCAAAATACTTAACTAATTTAGTTCAATAACTGTATGAATTAAGTGGTCTAAATTTGACAAGAGAGGGACGGTAAAAACTTTATTCATTTATGCCGAACTCGATTATTAATTTATGAAAGCCACAGTATTAGCAGGTTTTGAATATTTATTTAGTATTTCAAATAGTTGAACAGTAAGCCCCTTAAAAGTTGAGAAATTCTGTTATGAAATACTTTTGTAGATTTTTCCTGAAAAATAATTTGTTTTTCGGACGATTTTTTACTTTCGATGCTTTGTTTTTTTATGATAATGCAACATCCACTTACACAAATTCATGTGAATGATACGTATACACGTATGTGGCTTAATAATTTAAGTAAGTACATTAAAACTGCAAGAAAAGAATATCCTTTTTATGAAGTGTATTGCGATACAATGTCAGTTCAAACTGTTAAAAGAGACCGTAAATTTTTCGATTTACGACTTGAAATAAACTTTTTAATTTCTGTTGCATCGAGAAAAATATCAATACGGAATGGGAACCGCTTTGTTAGAAGTTAATTACCCCAAAACAAACTTTTCCAGTTATCGTTCATTTGTAGTTTGGTTCTCTAAACGTCGGACTTCATTTGTTTAACTGTTTGATTGCACAATTTGTGGCCAGTATTTTATCTCTGGTTTTAATTAAAAAGTTACGTTCGGGTTTATTGTGAAGTTCGAAATTTAAAATATTTATTATTATCCAAGATGAGTGATCACCGTTCGATATTTAAAAATAACAGTGTGTTCAAATAGAAATCGAAATAATATTTTAACTACTTTTCAACTAGACTAAGAGCTGTCTTGGCTTTAGGGCCAACATTCCAGAGTGGAGAAAATGAATTCCACAGTGTTTTTAAACAAATCTTCCAATAACAGACTATGATATGGAAACTTCATAAATCGTGGCTAATAACAAATGAAGCGGCTCTTAATGCCTCAGCCGTCGGGGCCATAAATCATTGCTCCAATAACTCTAAGTTTTCAATTTGGCGAAATTAGAAGAGATGGCCGACTGATCGAAGACTATTAATTATTCATGGAACATTTTGAGGAAACATCGGTTCTGTCTGAGAGCGGTGGATAGGTTATTTAATGTTCGAACTGTGGAATGCAATCGCCTTTATTTGTTAGTAAGTAGAAAGGATGAAGCGGTTCTGTACTGGCTGTTTTATATATTTGTTTGACAAGTTTAAAGCTAGTCTAGGGAGATTTGCCAACCAATTCGAAAGGGAAATCTGACGGACCTATATCCCGTTTCATATGCCATTAGGTTTTTAACGGTCAAATCTTCACACATTTTTAAATAAATCCAAGCCAAATAGTGATAAGTACCTTTTGTCAACCAATTCGAAAGGGAAATCTGACGGACCTATATCCCGTTTCATATGCCATTAGGTTTTTAACGGTCAAATCTTCACACATCTATACATATAATAAATCTGTAACAAGTCCGTGTCTGTACATTGAAGATATTTGAGAAAAACTGATACCAGGGCTATTTATTAGCGTAATAGAACCCAAAACAATAGTTTTTAGAATTATTGTCTGTTTGTCTGTTTGTCTGTTTGTCTGTTTGTTTGTGCGCGCTAATCTCGAAAACGGCTAAACGTAGAAGGTTGCGGTTTTCACTGACATATAGGCATTTTTCCGGGTTAACATATAGGGTATATTTTATTTAAATCGGTTCACAAATAAAAAAGTTACGTCCATTTCAAGAATTTATCGATTAGTGTTTGAAAGTATCGTTGTTGGTTTATAGAAAACTACAGTGAAAGCATTGAAGTTTTGTAATTTATAGTCCTTTAAATGATAACATGGAACTTGCATATGAAAAAAAAAATAAATAACACACGAAAAACAAGTCCAAGATAAGATGAGCTGGCAGTAATATACTAAACCGTACAAAATAGGGTTCATTTTAAGTTGGGCATTGCACAGGCGCGGCAAGCACTACTATAAAGCATGCCGCGAGCTCCACCGCGGCCAACCCAAACAACTCAACCCCCTGAACATCTTGGAAGTTGACGTCCTACTGGAGGGCCGTCAACTACGGATCTATCCAGTCTACAGACCGGCGGCATCACCGGCCAACATCACGGCAGAACTTGGCGTGGCATGGCCAACAAGGAAGGGCGATCCACAAAGCCGCAGTCTTGGGACCCAAAGAACAGACCAATTACTGCGTTGCGAGCGGGTCGGAGCAGGTCATATACTTCGCAATTAGCAAGAAAGTGACTGCTGAGATGGTGTAGGAGGCACTCCTTGACTTGGCATCCGACCACACACCAGTCCTACTAACGCTGAAGTCCACGGCAACCACAATAGAACGGTGGCCGGGAAGACGCATCAACTGGAAAGTGTTCTCAGCAGCTGCTCTGGAGAAGAAATCCCAGACCAGACCGATTACATCCGCTGAGGATGTGGAAGAAGCCGCCAACACACTGGCCGCCAACATCCAGAAGTCGCTTAGTCGAGCTACACACACTGTTCCGGAAACAGAGAGGAGAAACTCACTCCCAACCCAGATCCAGGATCTCAAACAGCGTACCCGCCAACTGAGGCGGCGGTGGCAGCTTACTAGATGCCCTTCCCTAAAGACCCTGGTAGAAAAGGTCAAGGAAGAACTGAAGTTGCATGCTACAGAGGTCTGGTAGAGCCACATCGCGTCGGTAGACGGAGACGTCCTCTCCTTCGACCGGCTGTAAAAACAGCTGAGCGCAACACCGACGCCAACGAGAACACTGCGAGATCGGGACAGCCAAATGTGGTACAAAGCGGAAGACGAGGCGGAGATCTTCGCCGAGTGCCTCGAGAAGCAGTTGCAGCCGAACCCATGGGACGACGCCGAATACACAGCAGCAGTCAGCGAACACTTGGAGAGATACTTCACCCCACCCATCTAGACCCGCCATGACAACCCGGTCATCGTCTCGCCCAGCGAAGTGGAAAGGGAGCTAAAGAGATTTAACCCAAAGAAAATACCTAGCGTCGACACGATCCCGAATCTGGCCCTGCGACATCTACCGCGATGCACCATCGCGGCGATGACTAGAATCTTAAACGGAGTCACGCATACCAGCCATTTCCCGACGTCCTGGAAGCTCGGTCGGTTGATAACGATACCGAAGCTCGGGAAGAATCTACAGAAACCGAAGAGTCATCCACCGATCGCGCTTCTCAGCACCACCGCCAAGGTGTTCGAAAGTTTAATGCTAAAACATCTGCAACCACACATAGCACCGCGGCCCGAACAGTTCAGCTTTCGTAGAGCGCGCTCCAGAACCCTGCAGCTAACGAGAGGGCTTCAGGAAGTGTCATAGCCGAGCCGAGAAACAGGAAGGAGCAAGCAGCGGCTGTATTGCTGGATATTGAAAAGGCGTTCGACAGGGTATGGCATGAGGGGCTGCTATTCAAACTATCTGCGTTACCAGCTCCAAGAAGAATCGTCCACGCTCTGGCCTTCTTCCTAAATAACAGAAGACACGTCGTGACGGTGGAAGATGCTACCTCAACGGAGCACCGCATCCTAGCGGGCGTCCCACAGCGAAGCTGTCTGTCACCGGCCCTTTATGTTCTCTTCATCGTGTAACATCGTATACAGAGAAGCTTTATATTATAACTAAGTAATTGCTGTATCTAATACTCAAAGTAAACTTTTTCCTGTAAAACACCCAAAATATAACTAATGGTTTTGCACGTTCCGAGTTTCACAAAACGTATCGTGTATGTGTTTTGCGTTTCGTGTATTTTGCTCAGAAGCGTTCAAGTTCACTTTCTTTTCTTGATATTAATTCGTACAAATGAAGAGACAGTATCTGAGAATCAGAGTTATTATTATTACTAGCCAGAGTTAAATCGAAGTCCACGCGGACGGAGTCGCGGGCACAGCTAGTTTTTAAATAAATCCAAGCCAAATAGTGATAAGTACCTTTTGTATTGAGAACATTATAAAAATTATAACGTAATTGCAATGATCCCTGTAAAAATAATTTCCTGAGAAAAAAACAAATTTTGTTTTTAAAGTCTATAATTCAACAAAACGGAATATAGAACGTGGTATACTTCCTGGTAAATAACTAAGCAAGAATTTTTGTAGTGGCATAAGTTCACGCATTGCGAAAGTTCATGCCAAGTTTGATGTCGACCATTATTAATGAGATGAATTTATTTTCTTGAAATTAACACTTTGAATAAAAGTAAAAAAATGCCTAGTCTATTCCACATTTTATGGCCATTATTTGATTGTTCTTGCTGCTATAAAACTTTATTTAGTGCCGTTTTTTAATACTTGTACCAGCCTCTGTATTTCAATACAAATTAGACAATTTTAGGTGTAAAGTTAGATACATAGGAGCTCATTGTACTCAAGTCAAGACTTGAATTAGCACAATTAATTAAGCTTTCTAGAATCATTATCCAAAACAACAGACAAACCTATAAAACACCCGATAAATTATGACATTTTCTTAAAAAATTAGCAGCCGAAAAAATGCTGGCAACTTTAGCCCCAGGAAACTATAAAATACGAAGTTAGCGCCGTCACATGACTGTGATTCAAAGTTAGAACACTGAAGTAGCATACGTTTGCACACCGCTCGGCTTAGTATAGACCAGTAGAGCTCTTGAGTTCCACACATTTCGCTGTGAATATTCGAAATTCGAGTTCAACGTGGCAAGTGGCGGAGTGACTACCCCCAATTTAGCTCGGTTTGATTTGGTTAGATTAAGCCAACCAGGCATTCACTTCTGTGCTGAGACGGCCAATGTTGTAGGCAACGTGTGCTAAGTCCCAGTGGTGATATACGATTTTATTGTGATCGTAAATATAAAGACTTTAGGTTTACTGAGAACTTTATGATCGTTTGTATTAAAAGATAAGTTTGCGACGTAGTCCTGAAGCATAATCCTAAAGTTGTAGTATTTTTTTTGTAACATCGTTCGAAAGTCATTGTGAAGTGAAGATAAGACTTCGACTAACCAGCTCCATGCCTTCTTGACACGACACAGCACCGGCTTTTTCCTTTATTTGGCCAATATATAGTGGCGTATAGACGACCTCTTCCTTCCATCCCTTCGATTTTTCCTTCAACAATAGCTTTAAAGAAGTCTTATAATTTTTAAACCTCTTTAAACGATTGATTATCTGTAGAAAAGCCGCGGTAGCCTAACGGGATGACCTTTCATGCAAAGGGTTGTAGGTTCGAATCCAAAAAATCAGAGTTTCATATTTACCAAAAGCTACCGGTGAAGAAAAACATGAGGAAACCTACAGTGACGTAACTCAATGTGTATGAAGTTACCCAATCCGCACTTAAGCAGTCGGATGTTTAAAAGGTTGGATTATCATTAGTACGGAAGAAGACTAAAGACAGATGGCACTGCAGTTCATTCGTCATCCGATCGACCGTGATGTCACGTGGTGCCATCAAACCATTCCTCCGCTGAGCAATACTTCACTTTTGGTTCAGTACGCGGTGCGCTGCGGTTGTCCCTATTAGTAATAAATCAATACATACATACATAACCGTCACGCCTTATACCCTTAGGCAGAGACAACAGAGCGCCATTAGCATCTATTCCGACATACCTATCTCGCTTCACTCATATTCATCAGTTCATCACTCTCGTCATACACGCTCGACGGTTTCGGTACTCCTAATTTGAGCTTTGTTTAGTACATCGCCGATCTGGTCGATATACGTTTAATAAATCAATTTAGCTGTAAGGATTATCTGTCTCTGTTGTAATCATTGTTAAGATTCATTAAAAAAATATATTTGTAGCGTCCCAGCGCCACATTCGTCAAATAGCCGAACTACATCCTACATCGCGCTATCGAAGTTTTGACGATCGGTTACCTAAATACAACTTACAACTTTCTCTCTGTTGACTTCGGGCCCAAGGCATTACATCTGCCTGGAGAGATCTCTCTATTGGAGTATTTCTCACATATCGCACCTTGAAAATCAAAACGTCATTATCCAAAAAACGCATTTTTTCACTAGAAGGGTTTAAAAATCTGAAAAAGAATTTGTGTTCAAAAACGGTATTTTTTTCTAATTAGGGTAAATATTTGTACTAGATTAGCTTTTTATTCATGCCAACTGTCTATCTAATATAAATAATGTTGTTTCTTTATCTTAATTACTTCATAACTTCGTATTTAAAAAAAAATAGTGTCACTTTTTCCTTTATTTTCTCTTAACGCCACTTTTCTACTTTCAATTTACACTTATTTTTGATATATTTTACGGAAAAGTGACACTACAGTTTCATTTTTGAGATAAACTGTTAATAATTTATCGTTATTTGAGTCAAAAACTAGAATAAAATTCATCATTTGAAACGCAAAGAACATTATTTTCTGGTTTGCCTATAATAAGCATAATTTTTTGTGCCAAAGTATAAAAAACGTCATGAAATTCTGAACGTAAGCAGGAAAAATGCAAAAGTTAGGTGAAATAAACATTTTTCCAAACAGATTACTGAAATAACTATTTTAAACATGCAATAAACTTATAGTGCACATATTCACTAAACAATTTTTGTATTTTTAGTAAAGTTCACAAATAATAAGCGTAAAAAGTGTCAGATTAGCACAGCTAGGCTTGAGTAAAGATATGTGCGATATGATCATACCTTTCACTGGCACCGTCTTACTAAAAACGTCAGAAAATGACAGGTATTCTATTCCGCGCGCGTGTTGTCTGGCTCGTATAGCTGTGCTAAGCCTACAGTTTCTAAATGTTGTAATATTCTTTGTAAAACATACTAAAAAGTTATAGTATACAATTTTTATCAAAAAGTCTGATACGTGAATGACTCATAATCTTAATTAAATGTAACTAAACCCAAAAATATTAACATTTATATAACTAAAATTTACAAATAACAATATTATAATAACAGTTTTTTGTCTTAATTCGCAATTTATGGGTTTTGAGAAATATTTCTAAATGAAGTACAAAATAGTACTGTCAGTTATTAAGGCCTGTTCAATTTACTAAGCGGACACACAAAATATTATTATTTTTATGATTTTATTTTCGCTGTTTATGTCTTAATTTGG
>BHDV01040597.1:168872-219857 GCA_005406045.1 Adoxophyes honmai | reverse complement strand
GCAATTAAGTTAATGGTTCGATTAACAAACCGCATCTCTTAACACTGCTTCAAGAAATGCCCGCACGCCAGTAACACACTGTATTACGTTCGTAAAAAATGTGTGCGCCCTCTTACCTACGCGTATTTTAAACCAAAGGTACTGTTTTTTCAGTTTAGGAGTAGGCACAGGTATTATGACTGAAAACTAAATTGAGAACCATTCACATGCGTAGAACATGCTTAGTTAATGAATTGAAATAACTAACTGTTGTAATAATGGTATTCTTAAAGACATTGATGTCTTGAGTAGGTAAGTTAAATTCATGTCTTCTAGAGAAAGTAAACGAAATTCCATTTAAATACCCTGAATATATTACGTTAGTATCCAAATCACTTGCCGTAAATAGACAGTCTGATAGTAATCTGCTAATCTGTTAGCATTACGAGGATTAATTAAAACAGTGCCATTATCATGAGTTTACAGTACCCCAATTCTATTAAGTATTGTCTATCGCATTAGGTATTTGAAACTTGCAATAATAGAATAAGTTTTAGTTCAAAATAAAAGAATAAATAAAATACGAGTCACTCTCGTCTGCGTCGATAGGTACGCATCAGAGTGCTTAATGTTATCAAAACAGTTATTAATCGATAACGATTTCGTTTGCTAATTAACGCGAAACTGTATGGAAACTGAGACAGTGCCTCCAAGCGGGACGTTTGAACTACTGCCGCGGTCGACACGTCTCCATACATTCTTCCCGTTAATTCGCAAACAAAGTCGTTGTTGAATCCATGACCGTTTGGATTACACTAGACGCTCTGGTCATTTGTGGAAATAAAATGCTCCATAGCGACTATTACAGTCTTATGATAATAAAACTGATACTGCTGTCATCCGTTCGCAGAAAGGAAATTGAAATAATATCCTATTAACAACAACCAGCTTAATTATGAAACAGACATCGTAATTACGGCGATGCTTGACATAGTACCCTTTATTGGACACCACAATGCAATGAGATCACTAAATAAACAGGTAGGGTCCACAGTGGGGGTCTTATCATTAATTAAAAAGCGATCACTGCAAGATAAAACCAGTAAGAAAAGGCCAAAAGGTAAATTTTGTAGGTGCGAATATCGAGATTCGTAGCTGTGCTTTACTACTTCGATCGTGTTCTAATAATCGATTAAAATTATTAAACGTAACTCTTAGAAACCTATTTGAAAAAACCAATATACATAGGTATATTAGGTAGAACGCTTTCACAGCTAAAAAGCTCCAAAGGTAATCCTACGCACACCCACAGAAAGAAATGTTACAAAAACCACATTTATCCAGCTCAGATCATTCCAGCAAATGGTTTTGAAACAATGATAACGATTGAAAATAAAAGATCTTTGCTTGCGCAGACAGACCGCAAAAAAATTAAAAGAACGCCATGAACCTTTTCCTAGTTCCATCTGTTTTTTCTATAAATTGTGTGAATTTTTTCAGAGTTATTCAGGTTGTTGGCTTGGGAATACCCTCGATATGTTAATTTACGACAGCGTAATGTAAATAGGCGCGGGCAATTTATGTCACTAAAACACTCCCTGGGAAAACTTGGGGCCGGCGTCCACAGACTCGCTGGACAGCTACATTAATTTGGCTATTATTTTGTGAACTCTGCTTTTTGGGAATACAGGCGTGATTATTGTGTGTGTGTGCGTAGACTGTGTTGTTTGGATATTATATATCGTCTTTTATTTTATATCGATTAAGAGAATGTTGCAGAATCCATAGCGTGGACGCGGGAACTCCAGCTTCAGACGTAAGGACGTAATACATTTACCCCATTTTATGGAGTGGTATTTTTTCAAGTTCATACGATTGGCAATAAGTACGAGGGGCGTTCAATAAGTTTTGGGAATGATAAGGACGCAAATAACTTTTAACATATTTTACTTTATTTTTCAATGTAGTCACCTTTCAAGAGTATATGCTTATTATAATATCTTTATTCTAAGCTTAAATTTTCCTTAAAAAAAAAAACTTCTCGACCCCTTAAAAAAACCTCTACTGCGGCGATCACGGTGTCATCATTTTCAAATTTTTGACCTCTGAGGTGGTTTTTTAACCGCAGAAATGCATAAAAATCACTAGGAGCGAGCTCTGGTGAATATGGCGGATGCTCCATCAATCCAAAGCCAGCATCTTTGATGGCAGCCATCGCAACTCTTGGCTCATGCGCGGGGGCGTTTGCTTGGTGAAACAAAACACCTTTGTAAAGTTTCCACTGGGCGTTCCTCGCGTATAACATCACGCAGTTTTTTTATTTGTTCCTCATATAAATTCCCCGTGATTTTAGCTCCATGATTGAGATATTCAATCATAACAATCCCTCGGATATCTCAGAAAATGGAGCCCATAACCGCGTGGAGGATGGTATTGCTTTAAATTTCTTCGGAGTCGGAGATGAAGGCCTCTTCTAAGTCATAGATTGTTTTTTGGTTTCTGGGTCGTAATGGTGAAGTCACCTTTCGTCCATTGTTACAAAACAAGACAAAAATCGGTCGGAATCTTGCTCTAACAATTCCAAACAGCTATGTGAAACCTGCAGTCTGGTTTGTTTCTGAGCGTCCGTAGGCATTATGGGTACCCAGCGTGCTGATACCTTTTTCATGCCCATATGGTCATGTATTATATTGTGAATACTCCCGACACAAATCTTTACTTTTTTAGCTATAAACTAATCAGAAACACGACGATCCCCTTAAATTATTTTCTATTTTTTTTTAACATTTGTTCGGTCATCGCAGTGTTCGGCCGCCCTGAGCGTGGGTCGTCATTAGTGTTCGATTTTCCTCTTTTAAACTCTGCGCACCACCGTGCAACCGTAGAGTAAGAAGGAACGCGAACCCCTAATGTTTTTTGTAAATCTAAATGAACTTGCTCAGTAGTAATTTTTTTCAAGCAGAGGTATTTAATCACCGCATGATCTTAAATTTCCTCCATTTTTACCGTCTGGTCCCGACACGACGAAATCAATGTGTTCTATTTTAAAAAAAAACAAACGACTGTCAAGTATTTTTTTTTTATTTTTCATAGCAATTACATGGGCTTTGCTTGCCGGTACTTTTTTATTTCTTTGCTAATCCGTACCAATATATAAATGTGAAAGTGTGTTTGTTTGTTTGTTTGTTTGTTTGTTTGTTTGTTTGTCCGTCTTTCACGGCTAAACGGAGCGATGGATTGACGTGATTTTTTAGGTAGACATAGTTTAGGGCACGGAGAGTGACATAGGCTACTTTTTATCCCGGAAAAATTGATGTTCCCGAGGGAAAATAAAAATATAGTTTGCTTGATAGATCGATATCGATCGATGATAGATCGATATCAATCGATAACCGATCGATAGATGATAGATCGATGGCGTCGTGTGTCGTTTGAAACGAGAAGTTTTCTTATAGTTGTGCTTTATACCGCAATATAACCGAGTTCCACGCGGGCGGAGCCGCGGGCGGAAAGCTAGTGCATTTATATGTCATTCTCACTATTTATTGAACACCCCTCGTACGGTGTAATTTTGCAGTTACAAGTAGACTATACCAATTGCAATCCAAACCGCTACCTTTATCGTACATACAATACATAGTAATACATACATTTACTACGTACCTCACGCCTATGTTCACAAATGGGTTAGGTAGAGCACCCGAAACGCTACTTAGAAGAAACCTAATGGTTATTTCACACTTCGTTGCCACGTTTAGCATATGTTTTAGGTACCAAGTTAGGTTAAAGAGTAAAATATCTGTTTTATTTAAACTGGGACCGCGGGCGAGTACAGCTAGCCGCGCCGGCAATGCTTACCAATCGAGAAGGGATTGTTCTCCAAAAACCTTACGTATTATTTGAAGTGAATCTATATTTTTCGGTATAAACCGTTATTTGTGCTATTACTATGAGCGAGGCTGGATCGAGTTACAAAGGTAAACGTCCCAGTGTGCGATGCTCGCTGTACTAGTATTTACGCCATACATTGTGTTGATATTACCTACTATTATAAAAATTACGGCATGGAAAGTAAAATAGTGAATACATTTTTTAATTTATACACGTACAGAACTCAACTTATTTATGATTTAATATTTGCTCCATTGACGCTGTGAGTGATAGCGGCTAACGTTGATAAAGAGCGTGGGTTTAGATTTGACTTGTGTCAACGTATTTTCGTATTTTGTTCAGATGTTTTTTTATTTAGCAGAAAATTCTATAAAAGGCAAAGGAATTTCAACGTTGTTTCCTTAATTTTTAAACATCGAACGGAATACAGAAATGTTCGAGTCACACAAACTTGCGCTTGAAGGGTTCCGTACCAAAAACTGTGACATAACAAAACTGTGAAAAATGGCAAAACAGTGACAGTAATTGCCAGCATGTCGACAATAACAACAATTGACCAATTTTCGTAGTTGCCTCTTCGACATCCACGGCAAACTGAGAGGCATAATTCTATACCCGAAATCGTACAGGTAACATGAATGAAATAAAACAAAAACCCATAAAAAACCTCGTAATTATTAAACCCTGCTCTTTTGTCTGCTTTACTTTAAACAGCTCTGCGTCTTTGTAATGCTTTAGTCGACTGCTGAGCTCGCATTGTGTTGCGGCGTGTGCGAAACGCTGTTAAACATTCAGCGGGAGCACCTATGAGCTATTTGCGGGAGTTAAAATAAATGCAACCTTGGTGTATGCTTAGCGGGGTGGGTTAAGTATAAGTAACAAGCGGATTCATTTATAAACTTTGGTTTGACATGAAATGTCATGTTACCGCAATTCGTTATGCGGTCTCACTCAAGCCACCAAAGTGGTCCTATCACCAAAATTTACTTTTAACGTCCGAACTGCCCGAATAAACAACATCTTCAAGGATAATTATTAATGAACAAGTGTTTGTAGTTACCTTTCATGATCCATCTCATTGTATTCTAACAGTGGAACATTTTTCGCAGACATGTACTTAGAAATTACAAGATTTTTTTTACTTTTTTGAAAACGGAATCTTATAGAATACGGACAAAATAAAACACATTGGTTTCAAGTTGAAAATCAAATCCTGCCGGCGCCAGTACTTTACTTACACCTCTTGCCCCTCTATAGCGGAATATAAAACAAAAGATTTTAATTTGCAAAGGATTATGCCCTTGTATTCTATACCTATTCATGAAATTGTAGGTATAGGTACCAAGGGCTGGTAAATTTGTTTTCGTGATTAGGTACGGACGGTGCGAAGGTAGTAGGTAAGTACGATAATGTAATAGAGGTGACAACTGGGTTTAAATTAAAATATAACATTATTTTTGTCCATATTTATGTCCCCGTGTGGTGCCGGGTTAGAATAGCACCTCCCCCTTTCTTCCCGTGGGTGTCGTAAGAGTCGACTCTGGGAAAGGGAGTGTATTGTGGGTGACGGGATAGCGACCTGTCACCGCAATATCACGTTTACCCATCTGATTACCCTGAAATTGCTAAGCGTGGCACTGGATTTTTTAATTGATGTGCTCTGCCTACCTCTCTTGGGAATACAGGCGTGAGAATAATGTAGGTATGTATGTAAAAAAATATTTAAAATTGACCAAAGATCAACATCAAACTTTAGGAGCTGGGGCTGATGCTACACTCCTAGGTACAGTCAAGGACTTTAATTTATTCATGAGCCACAATGGAATCAATTCACAGTAAACGTCATAGTGACATCCCATTAATTATCAAGGGAAATCGTAATGACTTTTTCTTTGAAAGGATTCTATGGTGGCTCATGAATTAAAGTACTCGACCGTACATAAGATTGTACCGTGTCAAGTTGACGTCACTCGAAACTTCTTATTACATACAGTATTCTCGCAATTTGACCATCGAACAAATGAAATTTGTGAAATAGTCTTTTTTAGGGCCGGTTTAACCAAACGAGGATAAAAATTATTTCGGGTATAAGTTAATCATTCGCGAGTAAGAGTGACGAGTGACTTATTCCAAAACTAATTCCAATACAGAGATCTCTTGCAATGCATTTGTTATGCCTGGGGACCGAAGTCTTCACAGATAGTTAATTGGAAGTTGTATTTATGCAAACGATTTATGAAGCCTGTAGAAGAAGTTTTATTACACGACAATAGATGGTGCTAGGGCGCTACAGTCGTTTTGCCTATTCTTCAGATCATCACCCATAGACACGTGTTAGTTAGAACGCTATTAAATGTATCTAAGTTAGGTATTATTACGCCTAATTTACCAGTGTCAATAGGTATAACAAGCAGTTACAATTGTGGCGTTTTTCGACACCCAGAAATCGTAATTGACGTAATTTTAGTCATATTTCCGTATTCAGAATTGATTCGTATTTTTAAGTAAATTGTTTTTACTTCACAGTATTTTTGCTAAGGTTATTAAATAATAGGTTATTATTAATTTACCTACAAAGTTCACGAGTTTTAATTATGACCGCTAACTTCTAAAACATTTTCTTTATTTTGTGCAAAGTTGAAGTCACTATGTGGGCGGCTCTTAAATTACTGAAACTGTACTTTTAATTTGTGGAGAGTTGCAAGTTGGTAACTGAATAATTTCAAGTCGAAAACTTACGGCTAGCGGCGCATTCAAATTAAAATATAATAAACTTCTTTCGAAAGTATTTATAATTAAATTTGGTAACGGTGGGTACTTAATGAGCCTGGAGAAGGTCTTGCAACGAAGGTAGACACCAGAACAGTTGTTAATATCTGCGCCTGACGGGCGTGACGCGAAAGCTTTCCGTGTCATCGGCTCGTTTAAATGTGTTTATCCCGATGTTTCCACAGGCTCATCTGATTATCTACGAACGCCTGTTCGGGATTTAAACGTTGCTCCGCTGGCGTCTATTATTATTCATGACATAAATTTGCTCTGCAAGGAAGGCATTAGACGAAAACTCATTAAAAGCGAGACGCGGACTGACTTTTCAAACTAGACACGTTAAGTCCACGCGTGACGCAAGATGGGAGTAATTGCCATTCGCGACAAGTAAAACCCGCTGCTTATTAAAACCCGCTGCCGTTGACACTAATTTGTAAACTTTCACTATTTGCATTAACTTCGTTACGCGCTTTCTTACTTCAAATTGACTTTTGAGATTTGTATTTCAGATGACCAGTACGATTACCTACCTGAAATGAGTGAAAATACGTGTTCGCGACGTTAAAGTTAGAATGATTTTTATTCGATTAAACACTTAACTCGATCTGTTTTTTTATTTAGTCAGGCGTGTTTTGGTTCATATTAGCGTACAGTTATCATATACCCTAATACCCTATACTTACTTATAAATATTCATACATTACGAGTACATGTGCAGTGTCCCCATACGTCGACATAGAACACCAACTGCAAAAGTAACTTTGCATTCACTAAAGTATTCCTTTATTTGTGTTACACGACAGTCCTTTGTGGCAAATTCCATGATTGTGGATCATCAGGAAGATCCCTATAGGTTTTGGGCCCCTCTGTAAAAATTGCGTAGATTTATGAGATTTCATTTCTTCACAGAATTAAGGGAGCGCAGGTACGTTTTGCATCCATTTTAATTTTATATCTCTACACATTCCTGAGAAAAAGTCTGTTTCCGGAAAGACAGACAGATAACGAAGCGATCCTATTGGTTTCCTATTTCCTTTACAGGTAGTTACACTACCTACCCTAAAACATAATAAAATAAGTTGATTGTTAGTGAAACCATTTTCATGGAAATGTAAATCGCCGCAAGGAATTCCAGTAAAATACCCGACAACTGCTACATGCTGCATAGTTTACGACTAAACGTCCCTATAAGTATATGTTGGAGTACCCAGGGGTTCATCCGCCGACTTGATCGGCAGGGAAGTAAATAATCTTCTTGTTGAATAGACTACGTAACACTTGTTTTAACTAAGCAGCGATCGACAGTAAGTTTACATGGATTACTTAAATTAAAAGTGATAGAAAATCAGAGCCAACGGGTTTGCAGATTGCTTTCTCTTCGGCCGTTCAACTCTGAATGACCTACCCTCTTATTTCAATCTGCGACCCCGTTCGAGTGTTGCCACTCGCTCTAATAAAATTAACCTGCTAAATGCAGCATAAGAAATAAGTAGCATCTCCTCGATTATGCAAACATTACATAATTCTATTCGAACAGTAAATTAGGCAGACAATCTTATTCAATCTGAACTTTATCGTAATTAATTTCTTAACGCGCCGTTATATACATATGTGCACTTGACAGTCAAATCAAGGATTTCTGACCAACCGCACAACATTGTCACAATAAACGTAATAAAGTTTTTTTTTGTACAGCTACCTATAAGTACATTCTATGGTGGGTCAGGAACCGATTGGTTCAAAAGTACCACGCAAGCGAAACGACAATATCACTCGCATTTTACGAAACTCTCAGATTGAGGAACAAATTCATCCAATGCCTTCACAAAAACGTCGATTTCTCGCAAGTCGAGTAACCAATTTAATTTAGTATTTGATAGGCTAGTCAATTCGGGCAGCTCGTTTGTGCGGTAGATTAGTACCGTACGTAATGTTGACCCCCGATGTCCCTCCGATAAGGCGAGGGTTGCTTCGAGACCCAATATGCGAGCCCGTTACATTGACGACTGTATTGCCGCATGCTTATCTCCAACCGATATGATAATATAATTAAAACTGTTCAAATAAAGCGGCCAATTATGAATTTTGGTGGCAAATTATTAATTTAGTGCAATAACCTATTACAATAATATAACGGAATCATTGTTAGAGTGAGTGCGATTTTCCGATTTTGCTCAGATACATATATTATAATTAACGTTTAATTTACTAACTAATTATAAATAATGAATAATGACACAGGTGGTGACACACGACATACATACATTTTCCTAATTTGTAGTGTTCCGTGTTACCTACCTTCATATTTACCTCTGTACATATTTTCATGTGGTGTCGGGTTTAGAATAACACCTCTCCATTTCTTCCGTAGATGTCGTAAGAGGCGACTAAGGAAATAGGTTAAGATACGTTTTAGGCGACAGGCTAGCAAGCTGTTATACCTGCCAACTCAAACCCTAAAAAATTTGCTAAAAGTGGCCTTAAAACTTGAAATAGTCATAGTTTTGCCTATGTAGCTCTCCCTACCCCCTTTGGGAATATAGGCTTGATGTTTTTATGTATGTTTATTTACCTCAAGATGGATATAGTATACTCACCTTCGAGAAAGATATCTTTTCTTTGTATTTTGTTATCTCTATGTTGTGTTATTATTATTGTAAATGTTTTGTATGCATTTTTGTAATTGTTTAAATAATAAATAAATAAAGAAATCTGTCAATGGTCGCAGATATATGTAAAAAAAAACGTACATACAACTGTGATATTCAGTGGAAACGACTACGACTAGCAATGACTAGAACAAGACAGATTTTTAATGTAGTAATTGGATTGAATAAATAAAGCATAAATATTGAGATCAAATAATAACAGCGTGTATAAATTAGTAAACAGTTTATTTTACAAAAAAAACTGGAATACAAAAAAAAAACAAAATTCAAAAATCAAAATGCAAAGGCATACTTATCTCTTAAGGCTAGGGGGAGTATGTATTTATATGAAAAATTGGAATACAGAAACCTGTCGAAACCCCGAAAGTGTTTAATAAATTGAGAGCCATTTTATTTGAAACATACGTAGTTTTATTCACGCTTCCAAAGTTCGCGTTTATAGAGTGGAAATTATTTAGTCAGCGGGCCTTCCAACCCGCGTGCATTAATAAACACAATCTCGCAGCGATTCATCGCAGATTGAACGGAGTGAGGAGTGCTGCGTCACCGATGTTTCCCTGTAATTTAGATTGACTTGTTTCGAGCCTAGTCGAATTGTTTTTCGGGTCGGGCGTGCACAGAACAACACTCTGGCACATTGCTGAAGTGCGCAATTTATTATTCACAAATAGACTACAGAAATTGAGTTTTAACGAAGACAAATTGAACTAAAGCGGAATCAATTACGGGAGATTTATTTTCACCGAGAGAAAGAATTAAGTAACTGGGAGGCAGAAAGCGCAATGTAAATTGAATTTTTGTCGTTGCCTAAAGAAAAAGATGGGGACGGCCGCCTCGGTCGCGCTCGCTACGTACCGCTCGCTGTTACATAAATGTAAAGACTAACTTAATGACGCCGTGCTATTTCAATTTAAACTGATTTCAATATACTCTTAATGGAATATCTGATACCTTTTGATAGTTTATTTTGTTTATATGTAATTGAACAGAGGTGAGTATAGCTTTTTATTGATACTCACTATACACTCGCGAGCAAAAGTATTGCATCACTTTGCATTTTTTCGATTGCACCCAATATGTTTGTAATTTGGTTTATTTGTCAAAAAAATTTGAATGCAATTATGTTTATTGGAATATTAGATACATAAAAAGCTATGAATCATAAATATCGGCTCAGGATTTTTCAACTTACAGCCATTTTCCTGGTTTGCGAGCCTAAACGTGTTACGACTTGCCCGGATGACCGCACATTCGCGCTGACTTTTGACCCTTATTGGGAGATATTTTCTTATCAGCCACTTTTCAGAAATTGATCGGTACACATCTCCGCATATTATCCTGTGGAAAATCCATGGAAAAAATGGAAACCATCGAAGCCCAGGTCGCCGTAGTAGTCGGGTTCCTGCAAGAAGGGCGTATTCAACTTTCTGTGGCTGACGAACTGAATCTGAGCCGATCTACCGTTCGAAGAGTTTACCAGAGGATCCAGGAACCTGGAGCTTTTAGTTAAAGTTCACGAAGCGGTCGCAGAATGGGCAAATCAGAGAGAAACGACCGATTCACTGTCTCGACATCTCTCCGAAATCGTCACCAGACAGGTTTTGCCATCCAGCAGCGTTTGCGTGAGGGGTGAAGAGTAGCTGCTAGCAAGTGGACAGTGAGAAGAAGACTCAAGGCAGCTAATTTGATACCTAAGAAGCCTGCGACGGGGTCCAGGTTGCTGCCACGCTACCGTACAGCTCGAAAACAATTTGCATAAGTTCATAAGGATTGATCCCTCGAGCAATGGACCCCAATTCTGTCATAAGACGAGTGCAGAATGAGTCTCAATGGTTACGACCGACGAGGAAGAGTCTAAGTACAGAAGGCCAGAAGAATGCATTTCTCAGTGCTGCTTTTCAGGTAGAGTCGTTAAAGAAGGTGGTTTCGCGACGCTTTGGGGCGTCATTTCGTACGACGCGCTCTCTGAGCTGGTTCTCGTGCTTGGGAGGTCGTGGCGGTGGTTTGACCTCTTCTGGGAACATAACGAATGTTCTGGCAGAGGTCGTTGTTCTTTATGCGGGTAGTTTTGATGAGGGGCTTACACTTATGCTAGACAATATCCTTTGTCATGCCGCGAGAGTGTCCGCGCGCTTACCTAAGGGAGGTTGGCATCGCGACGATGGATTGGCCAGTGATGACTCCGGACCTTAATCCCAATGAACACAAGTGGGACTACCTAAAAAGGAAGGTTCGAGCTCGGAATCCATACCTGTCCGTGTTAGATGACCTGAAAACGCATTTGTTGGAGGTGTGGGACGCTATTCCTCAGAGTTACGTCCAGAAGTTAATCAGATCAATGCAAAACCGCCTTAACTGTACCGTCAGGGCACGGGGGGCAATACGCGATATTAATTTAATAATAATTTTGTATCAAATATCTTGTTATTTTCTAAAAACAAGCCTTTAATTCAAACATTGTCCATTTTATTTACGGGCCATTTTGCAGCTACTTTCATCAACCTTTTTTTTTTCAGGTTTTGAAACAGATTTTTTATAAAATTGTCATGTTTTCAAGATCCTTACATTATAAGCTTTCTTTTGGTACCAGAATTTTTGAGATCAAACCGAAAACTACAAAGTTATATGATGTATACGAAAAAATTTAAAGTGATGCAATACTTTTGCTCGCGTGTGTAGTTACCTCTCCAGATTTGTTATGGGACTTATAAGTCTGTATCCAACTAAGCCGTAACTTAAATATAAATGTATAGCAATCCTTTTAATGTCTACTTTTTTTTTCAATAATCCGGTGTAAATTATGTAAACATTGGGTGGTATGTCATATTAATAGTGTCCGACCGAAGGTACAATTTTGGCCGAAGCCGAAGCCGAAGCCGATTAATCGGCTTACATCAAAACCTTCGGCCGAAGCCGAAGCCGAAGCCGAAGGTGTGTTGACCCCGTATTGACCCTAAGAAATACAAGAATTTGCTAATAGTAAAAAAATACGGCAGTAAATTATGCGCAGTTTTCGTTTCTAAATCAAGTGTGACTATGTTGTTATGTTATGTGTTGTCAGTAATTTATATAATTAACTGCAAGTAATGCGATCGGGCCGGCGAACTCGCTCTGGCATCGTTTGTTCAATTTCAAATCTCGATTTGCAAACCTTCGGCTTCGGCCAAAGCTTCGGCCAAATTTTGGCCGAAGCCGAAGGTTTGGCCGAAGGTGGTTTTTTTGGCCGAAGGTGGCCGAAGCCGAAGCCGAAGCCGAAGCTTCGGTCGGACACTACATATTAACTACGTTATCAATGTTATTTGATACCATGCGTGGACTTCTACGTAGCCACAGTGAAACTGGATGTGGCTCATAGCAATACTAAACTGCTCAATATCTACAACTCTCCAAAGAAAAAATGTAAATTTTCTAATTAATGTGTATAACGTCGATTTGTATAACTGACGCTTTTACGATAAAAAAAAATTTGCTAGGGCGGTTAATTGTGCCGGCGGGTATGTATCAATTGCTTCGCTTTAATAAATCGTTTTATCGGAAAGTTAAAAGGAAAACTGGGAATAGACGGGGTTATAAGTATTCAGCCAAGCATGCAGTGCCCGGTTTAATAGTCATTGGGGAGGAAGAGATACGTTTGTAGTGTACCTACTTCGTGAAAGGAATTCGGTGATCTGAATGATGAGCACAAGGTGTCGTCTGTGGCGAGATACGCCTACCTTAACTGCATTATAAACTGCTTAGCCTACCCAAGTCAATGCTAGGATTAGGATATTGATAAAAAAATACCTTAGTGAAAATCTATTGAGTTCTTATTTGACCAAAGACGAATCACCAGATTGTGAAACCTTCAGACGTAGATGAACACTTTATTAGGTAAGTACTTTAAGATTACAACCAAACGTACATATATCTACTATGAAAAAATTTAAAAAAATACTACCAAATTTCTAGCAGCGCATTCTTCTTTCCGAAGCGCTAGTGCACCCGAAAATTACACGTGAAAGTACTCTTAGAAGCCTACTGGCATAAACAAAGACAACAATAGACAAAGTTTTTAGTTTTGCAATGTGCTACAGAATTGAATAGGACAAAGAGGTAGGTTTTGCTAAAGCTGAGTTCACAAAGTATAACAATCGTTGAAGAAATCTGCTAAAATGGACCTAAGCAATTAGTAAAATGATGTATAGACTAAATATATATAAATGCTCTTATTGATCTTCCAGTGGTTTAGTTCGCGCCGTCCAGCAGATGTTGCGCGCTCACCTGGCCCGCCGGCCGGCGCGCGCGCACGCGACGGCTGCGCCTGCCACGCTCTTATTATTACACCACACCCTCGCTAAACCGAAATTGATGTCCATGGTATTACCGGCACGTTCACACGCAAAATAAAAAATCACAGTCTATTATTGAGTAGGTAGATTGAGAGAAATCAAAATACTTGAAATTCAGCATATTGTATGTTCCACTGATGTGCACTGATGCATGTCTCCTTTTAGAGCGAAATGGCTTTGTTTTGATAGTAGGTTCAACGATTTGTATCGTATGCACTCAGGCATCAGCTGTTGCCGGCAACTCTTTCTGCTTAGAGTTGTTTTATCGCAATCCCACGGGAACTATTGATTTTTCTGGGATAAAAAGTGACTTGTGTTAATCCAGGGTGACTGCTTCCTGCATACTTGTTTCAAATTAAAAACACAATTGGTCACGTCGTTGGGTCGAGATGATGTAACAGACATAAACTCACAAACATTAGCATTTGTAATATTAGTGTGGCATGGAATGCTTGCGTATGTCTATGTCTACTATGATTAAGTTTCCTGTCTGTCTAAGGCTGGCTGTAAAAGATCTTTTGAAGGATGTTTTCTGAACAATAAAGTGTTAACATACTTGCTTACTGTGCCTGATGGTAAACTGATATCTGCCTTAGGTACGTAATTAGCATTAAGAATGCGTGGATGTGTCTAGTTTAAGAGTTCAGCGAATACAGGTGCAGGCAGCCAGGAATTTCATTTCCTTGCAGTGCGAATAATGAAATATGAGCGGAAACTGTTTGTCTTTGTAGATTATACTTATACAATTGGCTGTGTATTTGTATAAAAGTGATATTTAAAGAGGCCTATCGCGCTGTGTTTATGTTTGTATCTGTAACTATATAAGAGTACATATAGAGACTTATTTCAATTTCGATTTAAAATACCGTTTATAACCATTATTGAGGTCCATTGTGTCTCACAAGCCTTGAGAAGTATAGATAACTAAATAGAACGGAGAACTGTGAATTATCATGCTTAACGCATTAAGGCATAAGGCGCTTTAAACCACCACACAAAAGCATTATAAAACGTTGAAATAACGGGTCCGAACCAAATCAGATACAGTAGAACCCGCTTAATACGATTTCTCAGGGACCCTAACAAAAACGCGTCTTAAGCGAGAAAGCGTATTATGCGGGAAATGGAAAATAAAACATGCTACATGTTTTAATTTTGGTATATGTACTTCTCATGTCAAGCCATCGATAGGAGCTGTTCCTTTCAATAGAGAAGGCGTAAGCGCGGAGGCAAAAAAGCCATGATGGCAGCCTCCGCTGAGGTCAGCCTGCACTTACAGCCGGGCCGAGCCAAGCGGTCACCGCCCGCCCCCGAAAAGTAGAAGATGGAGCGAAGCTCGGACACTTCAGAAGGTGACAGAGTGTCGTCACAGGAGTTGATCCTGTTCATTCAGGAGATCCAAACCGGCCAAAACCCAGTGGCATTTTTCTTGGAACGGCTAGCCACTCTGCACGCCTGGAGTGACTAGCCGGCTCAGGACGGCCCCCTGGAACACCGCCGGCCTTACGCCTTTTAAAATCGGGTTGCGACGTCACTGAATGGAGGACTAGAAGTCTGACGTAGCACAGAAGACGACAAACGAGACCTGAGGATCCACTCGGGAGCGGGAAGACCCCGCTGGAGGGGGCAAATGCCTCGAACAGCATCTCTCGAGACTGACAATACGAGCATCTCGGCTCGGGCTCCGGCGTATTAAACGGGATGACGAATCGTATTAAGCGTTAAGAAATGTATGAAAATATGTCTCAAGTTGCAGGGACTGGCGTAAAGTGGCGTATTAAGCGAGAAATCGTATTAAACGTGATCGTCTTAAACGGGTTCTACTGTACTTGTAAACCCTTTACATTTCGATTCCTACCAGGCACGAAATCCCGCGACATTCTAAACGGTTGACTTTGACATTAATGCATATCCATTAAAAGTTTATCGCAGAGTATGTTTAATTAGTTTGCTTGCCCATGTCAAAGGGGAAACTTTTTAACTAACTGTGTTGCGACTATCCTTCTACTGGATTGGGATTTGCGTGTCAGACGTTTTCGATCTAGACATAGGGTACTTAATGACAAAAGTAGCCGAAACTTTGTCGATATCTTGAGGCTCGAATGTCGCTAGGTCAGACAACATTGTTGACTAAAGACATTGTTTGACTAAGATGACTTAGACAAAAGAAGTTAGCTAGATTACATACATACGTAAACAACACGCAATATTAGCTGGTAAGCCGAGACAACAGAGCGCCATACTCTGCTATTTTGACACACTTTCCTCGCTTCATCCACATTCATCCCTCTCATCATACATGCTCGTCGTCGTAGCTAGATTGTTTGACAATATTAGCGTATGTATACTAACGGATTCCTATTAAAGATAACAAAGGATGGAAAAGGGTAAATTGTACAATATAGAATACAACAGAGCCAGAATACCGGTAATACTCCACTCAACGAGACTAAAATACGTATTTTAAAATCTTTATACTTAAATCTTCTAAATGCCGATCTAGGCAACACCCTACAGGCTCAACAACACCCTACGTGTTCACCGAAACTCTAATCAGTTCACCTGTAACACCCTTCGGGTTACCGCTTCGCTAGATGCGCCCTATGGCTGCTCTACTACCCCTACGCGCGCTTCCTTTGCAGCGTCAGCCATCGGACCTTCGCTGCCGTTGCCTGGGCTAAGGGAAGTGCCTGCCAAGCTCCTGAACTAACCACTCTCTCGAACCAAGACCCTGAATATCGTGCTGCAAACTATAGGCTTGTAGGGTGGTTTTTATTAAGGAATAAATCTTAATCTTGACACTATTCTTTCTTTTCTCTCCCGCAAGTTCCCCGCTAGCCGCTAATCACGACAACATTATATTGCAGCCTAAAAATTTGATTTTGCATATAGCAGGTATTTGCAGTAATAAGACGATATCTATGATACGTAACGTCTGTCCGAATTTGACAATGTGTAGTATTTCAGTATTTTGAAATTATTTTTAAATTTTGTAAGCCGTAATTGCACTAATAATTAATAATTAATTTCTATATTCTCGGAAATCCAATTTCATCACAGCCACATTTTTAAACGCAATTAGTGAAGTAGTGCGGTGCAAGCCGGGCGCGGGCGTGTTTGTGCATGCGGCGGCGCAGCTTCACGCTCCAGGCCCCAAATTCGTGCATTTTGATGGGTATTGCCTTTGTCATGATAAAAACTTGATCGAACGAGGGCGGACGGCCTGCCTCGGAAATGAGTCCATACATTTTATTTCACATTGTAATCTGTTTGATTAAATTTTATTACCCGATCGCTTTGTGCTTTTAATAGCACAGCTAATGCACGTACTGATTGCTTTTCGAAACAATCGATGTCGAGTTTTAATACAATAATACGTGAAATTTTAATAAAGTTCTTATTTCAGTTGAACTACCGTTTTATTGAATCAGTTTTCAGAAAATTTTTGTTCAGCTCGCTAAATTTCTTTAAAAGTAACTGTTCGTTTATTAACACCTTAGCTGCGGGAAGTAAAAACATAAACCTTCGTCTGGTGCGGCGGCGGGCCGACGTGGACCTACCGCTGTGTTTCCGCCAGTGCGTGACGGGCCTTCAGCGGCCCGCCAGCACTAACGTGAAATTAAGGTCTACAACTTTGTCAAAACATGATAAATTGAATTTTTTTTTTCACTGTGAGAATGACCTTGAGACCGACCTTCTTAGGTTCGATTCGCCTGGGGATCTGATAAACAGGAAATGAGAAATTAACCAGTGAAAACGGCAGGCCGACGGCGGCCCGTTCCGCACTAGAAGGTAATTTTAGTAGTGATGGGACAGATAAAAGTAAGGGAATATCGATAATAAAACATCGTAGTATTTTATGAAAAAATATTTTTATTGAAATATTTTTAGTAGCAGTGGGACAATAAAGGTGTAGTTTATAACGAATGGGTTTCTTTAAAACACGACCCATGACATGAAAAATTTGAAGTGCCAACGGAAAATCCCATTTGATATCAACTCAGAACAATAGGCTGAATCACTCCCCTCAGTTTTCGATACCTAACTAACACTTTATAAATGTAAAGGAATAAGTTAGTAAACAAAACTTACCACTTGTGTTTGTTCTTGCCTCCAAAATCGTATCGAATATTTTCTTTTTTTTGTAGGAAATATTTCCTCATCATCGCTATCGTCGAAAAAGGCGGCTGGGACAACAACCTTGTTTTTCAGTATTTTTATTTTTGGTGTGTTGTGTTCCATGCTGAACGTCTAACAAGGTCGATAGCGCGCACAACACTAAATGACTGCGCGTACGCTCTGTGCGGCAGCGGGCCGCCGGCGGTCATCTCGAGCGGCGGTCGGCGATAAGCCCGCTGCCGCACAGAACGGATGTTTTTTACCGCCAGTGCGGGCAGGTCGCAAAAAGGCCTGCCGTGATGTTTTGATGGAAAATGCCTACATTTCTAACCACAATCTGAAATATATACTTGGCTCTGTCGAACTCTTTCAAGTACCTGAGATACTCGTTCCGCACCAGCGGGAGGGACATACTTTTGTTCGCCCGCACACGGTGAAAAACCGCGGCGGGCCGATAATCGGCCCGCCCGCAGTGAACGTGTTAATTGATTAGGTATTTAATACATTCGTTATAAATCACTAATGTAACTTTCATTCATTAATTAGGTAGTTATTTAGATCCACCTATTTTAGATCAACGTGAAAAAAAAATGATTTGATTCAATTTTATTATGTTTGCGAGGTAACCGATAGGCACATAGCTTTTCGTTTGTGTAATTTGCTTCAATTTGCTAGATTGCCCGAAACTTAAAAATTACGAAAAAATATTTTAACGTTCAACATTGTTCGAAAGTAAAAATATTCAAACCAACACACGTTAGTATCTTTAGAAATTAAGAGACCCAATTTGAAAATATGACATGTTGCAAAATTTTAGGTACTGTGCTTCAAGTGCATTATTGATAAGTGACTGACTTTAAATTGGGTCTGTCTAATTCTAAAGGTGCCAATGTTGACTATACAATATTAATGTAAATAACTACATTTACTAATCAAGCAGTGAAGTAAAACATGTGAAAAATGAAAATAATAGGTATTCCCGCTGGTGAAAACGTACATAGATGTTGATCTATGTACGTTTTCATCGGGTAAGAAAATGACTTAGATTCAATTGTTTCTATCGAAAGATGTTGAGAAAAAAAAGACAAATGAATACTACGATAGGAAACAGTTGGTTATTAGCTTAGAAAACCGATTACCTTATTCACCTACTGTAAATACATACTTAGAAATTTCAATTTTCCGGCTTGCGAGCATACAGCCGCGGCCCGGCGGGGCGAAGGCGGCAGGCTTCAGTCGCATCATACAGCTACGAACCCAACCTTTGTGATTAACCACGTCACACGTAAATTAAGATATCGGATATGGCGTCTTACACGGGACGCCTTTTCTCAGAACACCTCGAATATCGACCATGTCGCGATGTAAACAGTTGAAATCTATGTTATTATTATTACGTTTGTTTTATGTACACACGTAGGGTAGGCACTATGAGCACACGAAACTTCAAATAGACAAAATCATGTCTAAATTATGTATCTACTATTATCTATACATACATATTATAATAAATCTGTAACAAGTCCGTGTCTGTACATTGAAGATATTAGAGAAAAACTGTTACTGGGGCTATTTATTAGCGTAATAGAACCCAAAACAAAAGTTTTTAGAATTATTGTCTGTTTGTCTGTTTGTCTGTTTGTCTGTTTGTTTGTGCGCGCTAATCTCTAAAACGGCTTAACGTAGAAGGTTGCGGTTTTCACTGATGTATAGGCAATTTTTCAGATTAACACATAGGGTATATTTTATTTAAATCGGTTCACAAATAAAAAAGTTACGTCCATTTTAAGAATTGATCAATTTGTGCTTGAAAGTATCGTTGTTGGTTTATGGAAAACTTAGTGAAAGCATTGACGTTTTGTAATTTATAGTCCTTTAAATGATAACATAGAAGGTGCATAATTATGAAAAAAAAAAAGATAACACAAAAAAACGAGTCCAACATAAGAAGAGCTGGCAGTAATATACTAAACCGTACAAAATAGGGTTCATTTTAAGTTGGACGTTGCACAGGCGCGGCAAGCACTACTATAAAGCGCGCCGCGAGCTCCACCGCGGCCAACCCAAATAACTCAACCCCCTGAACATCTTGGAAGTTGACGTCCTACTGGAAGGCCGTCAACTACGGATCTATGCGGCCTACAGACCGGCGGCATTACCGGCCAACATCACGGCAGAACTTGGCGTGGCATGGCCAACATCACGCCATGGCACCCACGCAGATCATCCTGGCGGGTGATCTCATCGTCAAACATCCAGTCTGGCACTCCATCAACACAGATACCGCCGGAAGGGCGATCCACAAAGTTGCAGTCTTGGGACCCGAAGAACAGACCAATTACTGCGTTGGGAACGGGTCGGAGCAGGTCATAGACTTCGCAATTAGCAAGAAAGTGACTGTAGAGATAGTGCAGGAGGAACTCCCTGTCTTGGAATCCGACCACATACCAGTCCTACTAACGCTGAAGTCCACGACAACCACAATAGAACGGTGGCCGGGAAGACGCATCAACTGGAAAGTGTTCTCAGCAGCTCTGGAGAAGAAATCCCAGACCAGACCGATGACATCCGCTGAGGATGTGGAAGAAGCCGCCAACACACTGGCCGCCAACATCCAGAAGTCGCTTAGTCGAGCTACACACACTGTTCCGGAAACAGAGAGGAGAAACTCACTCCCAATCCAGATCCAGGATCTCATACAGCGTACCCGCCAACTGGGGCGGCGGTAGCAGCTGACTAGATGCCCTTCCCTAAAGACCCTGGTGGAAAAGGCCAAAGAAGAACTGAAGTTGCATGTTACACAGGCCTGGTAGAGCCACATCGCGTCGATAGACGGAGACGTCCTCTCCATCGACCGGCTGTAAAAACAGCTGAGCCAACGAGACCACTGCGAGATCGGGACGGCCAAATGTTGTACAAAGCGGAAGACGAGGCGGAGATCTTCGCCGAGTGCCTCGAGAAGTAGTTGCAGCCGAACCCATGGGACGACTCCGAGTACACAGCAGCACTCAGCGAACACTTGGAGAGATACTTCACCCCACCCATCAAGACCCGCCATGACAACCCAGTTATCGTTTCGCCTAGCGAAGTGGAAAGGGAGCTAAAGAGATCTAGCCCAAAGAAAACACCTGGCGTCGACGCGATCCCGAACATGGCCCTCTGCGACATCTACCGCGATGGACCATCATGGCGATGACTAGAATCTTAAACGGAGTCACGCGCACCGGTCATTTCCCGACGGCCTGGAAGCTCGGTCGGTTGATAATGATACCGAAGCTCGGGAAGAATCTACAGGAACCGGAGAATCATCGACCGATCGCGCTCTTCAGCACCACTGCCAAGGTGTTCGAAAGGTTAATGCTAAAACATCTGCAACCACACATATATAGCACGGCGCTACGAACAGTTCGGCTTTCGTAGAGCGCGCTCGAGAACCCTGCAGCTAACGAGAGTGCTTCACTTCCTGGCCGAGCCGAGAAACAGGAAGGAGCAAGCAGCGGTTGTATTGCTGGATATTGAAAAGGCTTTCGACAGGGTATGGCAAGGGTTGCTGCTATTCAAACTATCTGCGTTACCAGCTCCAAGAAGAATCGTCCGCGCTCTGGCCTCCTTCCTAAATGACAGAAGACACGTCGTGACGGTGGAAGATGCTACCTCAACGGAGCGCCGCATCCCAGCGGGCGTCCCACAGCGAAGCTGTCTGTCACCGGCCCTTTATGTTCTCTTCATCGACGGTTCTCCGGTGATCGGTGACGTCCAACTGGGACTTTTCGCCGACGACGCAGCCTACTTCACTTCGTCGATGAATATCACCCACGCGACGAAAAAGTGAGCTGGTGCATCCCTAGGGACCCCCCGACGCCTATTAATCTGGCGGGCAGGAACCACCGGTGGATTTTTAATGGGTATATACATAACCGTCGCGTCGTCCTCAAGACGTGGCGGTATGCGTAAAGCATTTTCCCACCGCCCAAAAAAAAGCCGCACCGACTGCACGACCAAGAGGTGTCGTGGACCAACTCGGCGAAAAACCTGGGCGTAAGCAGTACGTCGAAGAGGTCCCTACCCTAGAAAACTCCACGCTTTAATTCTCCTCGGCTCCACGTGTAACATCGTGTAGGTACAGAGAAGCTTTATAACTAATTGTTATATCTAATACTCAAAGTTAACTTTTTCCTGTAAAACACCCAAAATATAACCAATGGTTTTGCACGTTCCGAGTTTCACAAAACGTATCGTGTATGTGTTTTGCGTTTCGTTTATTTTGCTCTGAATGAAGCGTTCAAGTTCACTTTCTTTTCTTGATATTAATTCGTACAAATGAACAGACAGTATCTGAGAATCATAGTTATTATTGTTAGTAGCCAGAGTTAAATCGAAGTCCACGCAGACGGAGTCGCGGGCACAGCTAGTGTCATAATATATCACGTGATACGCACTGGGCCCGCGTGGGAACTATAGCCCAAACCCTCTTATACTGAGAGGAGGCCTGTGCCCTGCAGTGGGACGTATATAGGCTGATGATGATGATGATGATGATGATATCACGTGATAGCATTATAATGTTTACATTATAAAATCAAATTCGATATATTTCCATTTAAATTTCGAACATCTTAAAACAGTTGATGATAGAAAGAAAAAACAAATTATTTCAAATTGGGATTATGCAGCAGTCTTATAAACAACTATTTATATACTCTTCAATAAATACGCGTGCCTATATTTTTAACTACCAGAGCACTCAAACAACAAAACGAAACATATTTTTTTACGCGCCTTTATTATATGCACAGACATGCACACGTAACGTGCGCAATATGATGCGGAACACAATATAAATAATTTAAAGTATCGCTCCCTAAAGTATTATAACACAAATTGTCGATTCAATTATAATAATGGGCCCAATAGTTCCGCACTCCGCCCGTAGCGCTATCGCGCCGTAGGTCGTCGTCCATTTAGCTTGCATTGCGACGTTCTGCATATAAATAAGCTCTCAATTACGCTTCAGCACAGAATAGATAATAGTACAAGCTTCAGCCCGTTGTAAAGCTGCATAAATAATCTAAAATCGAAATACAAACGCGCTGCTGCGATAGTGTAAAAATAAAACTAAAACGGTCGAAATGATTCAGGCGCACATTATTCAAAGGAGATAAATCGAGATCGAAATGTTTCCTTCCGTACAAATTACACCCAGTACCAGTTTTTTTTAAGCATCATCCGATGTTCTATATCTGTGAAAGATATATCTAATTATTGTTTAGTAAAATATTGTGTTCTCTCTAACCTTAATCTCTAAGCTTTTAACTTTTTTAAGTTGGTAGTCGATATAGATCACAACAATAACGTTAAGTACTCATGTATGCATGTACAAAGGAAATATTATAAGCTTTTTGGCAATGATTATTGGTGTTTGTTGGTTGTGCACAGCTTCGCAAACGTTTGAGGGATTACTTGCAGTGCACGTGGTTCATGGCTACAAAGCCGGGGCGAATCAACATGTATGGGTTGCAATTGTGTAACGTGGACCGTTTTTTCACAATCTGCTGTTTTAATAACACAGCCTCACGGTAAAGCGGCTGTGTCAGGCAGCACTACGTCGAGTTCAGCAATTTTCGATTCACGTTTTATCAGCCTGTATTGCTAACTACTAGTAGCCAGCGGATATTGTTGGATCAGAGAGAGAGGCTTATGCGCATTGAAAAACTAACTGCGAATGTTTTTTACGCGGTCATCGGACAATAATTGGGTAAGTACAATAAAGTTTTTTTGTGCATAGGTAGGTAAGACGCGAAAAACACAACAGTATCGTCTGATTCAATAAATTATATGAGATAATGGGCAAATTAATATAGATCCATCTTTTAGGCAGGTACGCATTTTAATTTTAATGTCTAATAGAAAAGCTGTAAAACTAAATGAAGATAGTCTAAGTGCCTAAATAACTAAAAAAAGTTAACAAGTACATTTTTTTAGTGCTAATCTGAAACATTCCAAACTGACAAAACAGTGTCAAATCCGCATTATAAAAGCACGTTCTTGTAAAACTATAGTTTTCGTAGTGCCTGTTGTGGTTCAATATATTAAATCGAGCACGATAACACGTCCCGATAGCAGCGGAGACTTTTTGTGGGTATAAGTTTTTATTAGCGTCTAAAGTTCTAGCCGAAGGGTAGAAGGCAACAGGAGGGAGGGCCGTGGCGGCGGTGGGCGGCGCTCGGCGGCAGTCGGCAGCCTGCCTGCGAGCCGCCGGCCGCGTTCGAGCGCCCTCTCTACTCCACTCGCGTAACTTTACCGAACTTTTTCAGCAGAAAAAGTGCGCAGTGCTTTGAATGAAATTGGATGCAAATTAGTTACCAGTGCTGGTGTGAGTTTGTTGTCGGAAACGCAGTTTATTTGGAATGATGGATCTTAATTTGCCCTAATGGGTAAGTTTTACGGAGTTTGCCTTTGAGTTGCGTCCGATGTCGGTAGAGCGTTAATTGTATTGTAAATTATGGATACACCTTTTTAATTTGGTTTCCGAGTTAAAAGAAAAGCCGTGTTTTTTACCAACTAAGCGAATTCACCTAATTAAATATCTTAACATTTTTTCGTTTAACCAGTCTTCCGTATTATTTGTATTTTTTAGTGAGCTAGGCAAAGCATTTATTTATTAGAAACTTGCAGAAAAAACATTGTATTTGTGTGGTTTATAGTTAGCAAGCCGGCATACCGTAGATACAGCATGTTGACATAGCTGATTGGACCATCGCCCCCATGCGGCGCGGGCTTAAAGGAATTTGCCTGTTGCCGGTAAATTTGCCGGCGAACGTTTACGGAGATAGTTCTACGTAGGTGATAGAAACTGGTAATTCTCATATTACAAGGAAACATAATATGTCCTGAAGTAAATTAGTATTTTTTTTATTGACAATTCCGTATTTTCTAATAATTTTATTTATTTTTTAAGACCAATAATGAAATCGCCAAACATAACGGTGCGCTATAGATACAGGCAGATGACTCGCGTTATGTCGTTCGAGAGGTCAGTCTGTTTACAAGTTTTTCTAAGCTTTCAGATACTAAACTTTTTTTAAGTATTTAATTCACGTCAACTCTATTGATTGATGAATATATTTTTATATTATCATTACATGTAACATAGTGTATGTAACAAAAACTCTACTCGCATTAAAACTTTTAATGATCTTTACGGTAACAATAGACTAGCATCTTAAATAGATTGAGTCTTGGATTAAGTAAATCAGAGCTTTAGTTATGTAGAACCTAGGCACTTAAGTCTCTATTTCATTTAATGATTGTTGTTTTTACACAGAACAGAAGTAAGTTCCATTAACGTTACTATGAGATTCACACAAGGATTAGTGCCAAGCCTTGTAAAGACTCACTCTGTATGTAATACACTCGAAAACGTCCTAAGGACGGTTGATGTTTTTTTTAGGGTTATTATGTCTACATAACAAGTAATTTAAATGCATAATTTAATATTGAAATAACGTAAAACACCCGGTGGCCGACGTTACATCAGTAATTTACATTTTAATTTTCAGTAGAAATGGCTATAAAAGTGTAAAGCAGTGTGTCAATTATTAGTTTCATAGTGTCGAATATTACTTAGGTTATTTACATTACAAAATTCGAAATATGTTAAAAGTTTTATCAAAAATGATGGGTTATGTTATGATTAACACCTCTACCTTTCTTGGATGTCTTAAGAGGCGGCTAATAAAATAGATTAAGGTATAATATTTTAGGTGACAGGCAAGCAAGTCTAGTAACCTGTTATTATACCTCTTTTATCTGTGTGTTAAATCTAAAATTATGCTGAAAGTGGCCACGGAACGTAAAATGGTCGCAACCATGTCTATGTACCGTCGTGTGCTCTGCTTACCCCGTTTAGGAATACAGATGTGTGTGATGTACGAGTATATGTATAATGTTATATCTAAAACAGGGTAGGGAGGATATTTTCTCGTCTGTGTGTATTTTTCTTTCAGAAGGTTCATCAAAGTTAATAACTACCTAATGCCCAAAAAAATTTACTACTCCATTATGAACTGATCACATGTTATATAATCACAGGGAGTAGGTACCTATCTATTTTTCTGGGACCAAACGTAGTCATGTACATCCTCCGAACTCAAATTGGCCCCATACAAATTTAATCTAGGTATGTTGATTCAGCGTCTGAAGCGAACTAAACTTCATCATCATCAGCCGATATACGTCCCACTGCAGGGCACAGGCCTCCTCTCAGTATGAGAGGGCTTGGGCGATAATTCCCACGCGGGCCCAGTGCGGATTGGAAACTTCACACACAACGTTGAATTACTTCGTCGCTGTGTGTAGGTTTCCTCACGATGTTTTTCCTTCACCGTATAGCTCGTGATAAATATCAAATTTGATATCGCACATAAATTCCGAAAAATTCAGAGGTGCGAGCCCGGGGTTTGAAACCACGACCCTCTGCTTGAGAGGCCACAGTTCGAACCGCTGGGCTATCACGGCTTTTTTAACTTACTGACAGACTAATTTTGGCATTATTCGATCTCGCGAAAAAAGGAAAAGTTAGAGTCACTCTTCACGTGTGTCCGTGTCCGTAACAGAATACATTATAACCCGGCGAACCCATTTCTATGTGGTTTTTTTTTCTGAAACAAAGAGGCTTTTCTGCGGTTCGTGGCTAGGTTTAAACGTAATGTGATCTTTTTTAAAAGATATTTAAAAATTTGCTATGAAGGTTGTTGCCAGCCACACATTGCCCCTCTGGTTTTTTTTAAATTCTAATAATAGATAAGTGAACATAAAACTACCGTGAGACTTATTCATAGTGATGAAATAAAACGGTTCTATTTATGTCTTTTTATCAACATGTTTTCTGACCCATCATCTGGAGCAATGCGCCACGGCGGTGGATTCGCGCGCGCTTATGCGCCAGGTGATGGGTCACAAATTGGCCTGAAACATGCCGAGCTTATCTCGATATAAAGTCGTGAGTAGATCCGTTTTATTTTATTTTACTGTAAGTGGTTCGAGTGTTAGGTTTTTTTTTTTAATTTCCTACGTACAATGTAGATGAGTAGGTATACATTAACTTTACAATATTCTCTAGTCGAAGCACGGGCTACCAATTAACTGGCAATACCTACTTTGATCTTTAGTCCGTAATATCGCAAAATTGGATGAATAGATATGATTCATGAGCTTCATCTGTACCTACTCAGTATTCCTTTATGATCCTAATTGATTTATGGCTAGTATTTTAAGTAAACATTTCGATTTCTAGATTTCATTTCGTAGGGTTTACACAAATATATTTATAGGTATCTAAGAATACTATAAATGACATTCGTAAATAGTAAGGTCAGCATGCTTTAAGCGACTTAATAATTGCATGCAGCGACCATAGTGTTTCGCAGTGCAGATTCAAGACAGAATCTGCAATTTTTCATGAATACCAATTCATGAAATGAAGCGAATCACGCGAAACACAGATGTGGTGCATAATGCGTGTTTGGTAGTGTACCTACAGTTACAGACTAGCTTGTAACATGTCGGACTATACTCGATTTGAGTGAGTTATCCATTTGTTTCACTACAAGGGAGTCTAGCGTTAGTTTCATGTGTGGTTGGTATTACGTACGAAATCCTGTGAATCGTCTGTATGCTCGACTGTCACTTGGCCGGTTTTTTTAAATTCTTTAATCTAAGAATTCAGACAGTCACTTTCTATAAATTTGAAAAAGTTTTTATGTACTTAACTATCGTATAGTGAAAATTGAGGAAACCAACAAAACTGCGTAATGACTTTATGGACCATAACTTTCATTATGAAACCAACGACGAAGTTGGGAAAAAAAATTGACTGTCCCATACAAATCAGTAGTTTACATCAGCTGTATGCTTGTAATAAACATTTTTTCGCGATTTCGGCATTGGTCTCATAATAAAAGCTGTTCAGTTCGACCATTGAGGTACTATTACTAACGTAGTAGTAATACTTCAATGAGTTCAACCTGTAAAGTCACTGCGTTTAAAATTATTATTTTAAAATCCGTGAGATAGACTAGGTACCAAAAATATTAAGTAAGTAAATGTTTTTTTTTGACGAACGAAAAATTAAGGGAATACAGCGCTTAGAAGTTTCGAGTGATGTCACAATGTGGTAGGTACATTTTTAACCAAGGCGTGACGTCACAAGCCCCACTCTGGAAGTAATGATCGTTTGTCGATGTTCGATTATTTGATAAACCAAACAACTCTCATATGTTTTTCCCTGATCTAACTAACGAAGTAATTAGAATGCTTTGAATTTTTAACCCAGTCGACATCTATGTATGACAAATAATGGAGCAAAACAATAGAGAATAAGAGCATGGCGGTTTCGGGTCAATCACTGCCAGCTGCTTGCCCAGAAGGTGGAAAAGAGGTGAAAAAAGGGGTGACTTTGCTCAGTAGTGGAACATAGTTTTAGGCTAGGTATTAAAAAAGATAATACCATGTGTGATAATACACAGTAAGGTTCATCCTTCTGAAGTAAGTGTCCCAAAAGTATTAGATAGGTAATTGTAACAATTCTACATTCAAGAAAGAAACCTTTCATATCATAATATTATCAGATACCTTCGCACTGTACTATAAATAAGCATAAAGATGCCTATTCTATTTATAACAAAATAATAAGGTAACATTTCGTAAATAAAGATTGATGAACGCCTGATATTAAAATTATAACTCAACAACACGAAAGCGAAAGCTATAAAACTTTATCACAATCATCTTTTCCTCGGTATGTTAATATGGAAAACTCAATCCGGCATTTTGGCCGACTAAGTGGACAACTATGTACGTATTTAATTATAGGATAATAAGATACGAAATCGACCGAATTTACAATGACCCCTAAAATACACCTAGGCATTTTCACAGTCCAGACTATCGTTATTTTGAGAAATGGTTAGTACCTAGTAATGGATTCAGTGTTCCATTAAGCTACCACCTTGCCTATGGAAGTAATATTTTATGAATACCTATACATTAATTAGTTAGTAGACAGAAAAGATTTACAGTACGATATATGCGTAGTATTCGCGTTTATAGTGGCACGTATTTATTTTTTTAATCTGTAAATTAATTTTCCATTTCTATCGTTTCATTTACTTACGTTCAAGTAAAACCTTTAGTTATTTTTTTTTAAATAGGAGGATCTAAATGTACTGTACTGAACTGACTGCATTAGTTAATGAAAATGAAAACTAAGCTTCTCATATGAAACTAAATTTGAGTGTGGATTAGAGTCGTCGAGATCTTCAAGAGTTTTTATTGAATAAAGGTCCTCTAACTAGGATTTACTGCGCATTAGGTAGCCATGAGCGTGCCTGCGTCAACCGAGCGGCGTGCTTCTCAAGCGGTCAATTGATTAAACGAAGCAATTAACCAATCAGCATTCAGTGAGCGATTGTCGCAAATGAGTGCGGGTTCTGCGTCTGCGCAGCGTGCTCGTTAGCTTTGTACCCTTCGGTCGCAGTAACCTGATGCCGGCTAGATGCCGCAATCAAGTGCATCGCATTTGATTCAGTGTTTAATTATCTAAGCACACGCTGTATGTGTACCTACGTATGTTGATACTTGATCTTTTAAAGAATTAAGTTTAGTAGTGGAACTACTACCTAACTAACTGCTTGAAAACAAAGTGAGATACTTCGCACAAGTAAATAAAAAACTTCGCCTTTGTCTTAATTACTACACTGTACACTGCAAAGATATATCCAATAGATTCAAAACAATATACTTGAAGTTCCTCAAATTAGATTTTCGATGAAATATTGTAACAGTTCCATAATTAATACATCGAGATAAATAAGACAGATGCACCGTAATTTAATGACAAAGCTCAATTAAAAAAATCACCGACAAAACGACAAAACAAACTTAGAAAGGGCGAATATGCCATTAGTTAAAGCCTTCCCTGTAGACATTGAAATTGTATTATTATGCCTGTATCATATTAATATTTTGTACTTAAGGTACTTAATATTTACTATTCTTATATATATATGTATCTTATTCTTATGGCATTGTATGATCGTTGTGTGTTTTTTTTAGTTTTATTTTTGCATATTAATTTAATTTAATTCAATTTTATCCGTGTGGTGTTGAGTTTAGAACAACACCTCTCCGTTTCGATCTTAGATGTCGTAAGAGCTGACTAAGGAATTAGGTTAAGGTATATCTTAGGCGACAGGCTAGCAACCTATCACTATTATTCCTGCTAACTCAAAATACAAAACAATATGCTATAAGTGGCTACGAAACGTGAAATGGTCATGGTTTTGTCTGTGTAGCGTTTCGTGTGCTCTGCCTATCCCTTTAGGGAAGTACAGGCGTGATGTATGCATGAAAGTTTTAGACATCGAACAACCGCCTAACCTCTACATCTAGGCAGCTATACTAACAGACAGCTAAAATATCAGCTTATAATATATTTAGACACACAATACATATAGTATTTTAACACGATACGACCGGGGGAGACATTGCAGGGTTCAGAGAGGCATAGTGAATAGTCTCGAGGTTGATGTCTGTCTTGGCAAATGTTTGTTGTTGTCCTCTTTAGGGTTCCTTAGTCCACAAGGAACTCTTTTTTTTTAGTTCATTACATTTCGACATGTCAAAAATACTCTAATTTTCGAAATAAAATGTATTTTGTATGTGGAATTCGAATAAAACTAATTATTCGCAACCAAATTAACAGAATAGGTAATAGTACCTACTATATCCAAATCATTATTTGCATTGATAATTATAGTAAGGTAAAAGTACCAATGTTCGACGCCTCAACACCCAGTAGATGACACCCATCTGTCACCTGTCTTACTATGACATCAGGTTGCAAGTGCCAAGTATTGAGTCAGTGTCGAGCACAGGGACGTTTACCTTATCTGGGGAATTGAAATTAGTCTGAACAATGAAGAGAAATGAAAAAAAACCTACGTGTTGCTATTCTAAAATAAAAAAACGTTAACTAACCTCAAACTATCGACACTTCATACCCATTGAGATAATAACGAACACCGAATTAAAAGAGTGCAGGTGTATTTTTGTAGCACAAACGCACCAACCACACTTGCTCTCTAATGTAGATAATAGATATAAGTATTAATAAACTGTTTTATATTGGTTTATGTTACTTAATCAGGCCTATGTTCTCAATTTTGTTGGCAGAGCACACGAAACAGACGAAAACGGCATCCAATCTTCGATTTTGTCAAACAATCAGTTTGACTATAGTTAAAAGTATTTGCAGTATAAAAAACTCTAAATACATTTCTGTCTATGCGTTCATTAGCGACTCTATTTTCGCCAGTCTATCTGGGTTCCTATCCGTTGAAGCAGAATATTTCTGTAAGCTTTACGTGCCGTTTATGAACATTTCAGCACGGGCGATTTCGTCTTTGAACATATTTTGAGCAAACCTAGCCTGCGTTGCAATGTATTTGTATCATCGGGCAATGAATTCCTATTTGCGAGCTGGCTGCAATATGGCTATCCAATAAACAAAACTGTTAACTTTATAGAGGCATGAAAATGTCCCGACAGGAGACATTGCGAATTACGTTCGTATTCTAAAATTAAAGTGTGTATATTGGGGGAAATGTTCGCAAAACAGTTAGTAACGACTGCGACATCCGGGGAGATGGGCGATCAAAGTACCTAATCGGGAGCGAGTGCGTACGTTTTATGTATCGGGCTCGAGCCCCTGATGTTTCGTCGATTCGCAGATTTTTCGTTTTGCAGACTTAGTTTCGCCGAATAATATATCGTAGATCAACGTTTCGCAGATTATCCTATCTATAGTAATCTGGTCACTGAGCCAAAAAACGTTTCGCAACTCAACATTTTAGTAGTCATGCGTTACTCATTAAGCCGAGGAACTATTGGCAGAAATCAGTACCTAACGTTTTGCCGAGTAACCTTTTTTACATTTGTAGGATCTAGAATTGTTGGCTTTCTGATAGTTCTTTACTGTTCAACATAACACTCTTCATCGATACTCTCGTTGTCTCTGTCGGAGAGTAATATTCTACCAATCACTATAGCACCTCTTTTGTACGAAGTGAAATCGGGTCAATTTGTAGTCCGTTGTGGGAGCAGAAAGATTCAGTGTACTTATGGACTATGTCAAAAACAATAGATACTTAGATGGAATAGAGGTGTCAGACGAATGGTGATCTTTTTTGACGTGTTATAAATTATTAAATTTCATTATGTAAAAGCTGTTAAAACTATTAAATTAAGCTGTTATTTATTGCATATGTATTAAGAGACACGAGCCTACCTGTATATATACATACATGTATGTATACATTTATGCATGTGTTATATTATCTGTAGGTAGCAACATTTTATAATTTACAACACCAAATTATTCACTAATGTTTTTAAAATTTACGTGCAATTTTATTTCCACCTTTTCTCCACAGCACTGCTAAATTATCACTCTACTAATAGTTGTTTTGCCAATAGTTATTCAGCTAACTGCGACAGTTGCGAAATAATTAATCCACGAAACGTTGTTCTGCCGAGTGACTATTTGACGAACTCACTCAAAGTTGCGAATTAAAATTAATCCACACGTTACTCAACGAAATTAATTATTTGCAAATACGTCTTCAAAACGAAAATACCTGAATAGAATGACAACATTGAAATGATTAATTTGACTAATGAAATTTTTTTTTCAGTGTCTCGTGTTTTATATCCATTGTTAGAATTATTTTATTTGTTTTCATTCATCAAGTCATTCTTAACTAAACTGCCACGCTATGCTAACCGTACATATTTAATACAAAACTTAAGATAGATAGAGAAAGAGAAAGTGAGGCGTTTTTGCAGCTCCTTAGTGGTTCTTTGTATTCTCAGTAACATATTGTATCTAGTAAGAACAATCAGTGGAACTTCTCACTAATAGACTACAAAGGAAAGTTATTCTAATTTACTGTCACAATTGCCTTCATTCTTAACTCTTTTGATGACTGAACCAATGCGTGAGGATAACAATTACCCTACAATATGCGAAGAATCGGACATGACATTGTTACCATATGGCCGGCCGGCTGCAGCCCCGCGCGGCCACATGTCCGCAGCCCATTAAACTGAACACCCTAACAAAAATTAATTACTTCACCAAATACTCCATGCTCCGAACTCGTTCAATTTATGTTTAAGCTTCTTAACATTGCCCATGTATTGTGTGATGGAATTAAAAGTCATGGGGTCCGGTCGCTTGGCTTTCCCATAAACTGAAGCAACCAGGCGAAGAGAACTCATAACAGATATTTAATTTTAACGCATCCGCTTAATTGTTAGCTTAAGATCTAAAGGAAGTTAAATCAACGAAGAGCCTCGATTGATTCTTTGATCCTTTAAATAATATTGGCGTCTTAATTCAACTTCTTTACAGTGTGGAGTCTCAGAAGTGGATTTATCTAAGTCTCTCGGATTTGGTAATACTTAATAATTATATCTTATCTCTTTTTCTGACCGATTCGAGCCACTGGCTATGCAAAGTGATGTAGCACTTAACTTACCAAGCGCATGTGACATAGTATCAGTTCTCTAACGGGTTGTTAGGATTGTTGCTTGCTACCAAGTAGACTACTACTATCATACTCTTTGAAGTCGTCTCTCATCGTAATATCAAATCTCAATATCAATACCTGTACCTAATACTACTCCTTATCTTGAAGGTGTAATCATACGTGAGCGTTGGGATTTTTTTTCTATCACGTGTTTGGCTTAATCTTTCACTCATAACAATAGATCTACGCGTAACCCTGTTATTTATTTACTTTCGAATAAATGTTTTCCAACGTTTGAAGCCCTCAAGCTACAAACTTCAATCATTATAAAATTCTGGGAGATAAGTTACAAAGTCCAACAATTAAAGAGGATGATTGGTTACAAAAAGGATATTGAATTTGCGCATTGAAATGTATAAATTGATCTTTAATTTGCGATCGTTCGCTTCGATGCTAATGGGCTGACCTTTTTTGGTCTCGTGTACACTCGCGCTCGTTGAAAAAACGTAATTGCTTGAACCTGGAGTTGTGTAGTATCATAAAGTAAACATTGAAACCTCATTGAGTGACTACTGGCTGCCTTAGTCCCCTCTTAAGAAGTGCACGGAAGAAACGGAGAGGTGTAATTTTAACTCGAAAATCTCACGAGAAACACTAATAAGAATTGTTACACTTAAAAAGTTTTTTGTCATTTTATGTGGACACAATTTTACAGTAAAGAGTGTGACAATTTTTCATCAAAGATTTGAATAAGTATCTACCTACTTGAGATGAGGTTAAATTGATTATCCGACAGTAGAACGGCATTTTCTCATTCCCGGTGTAGCACAGTTGTATTCTCGCAAAGCGCAATCTAGACAAAGGAGTACACTATTGACGTTTTTGTTCACTTTGGTCCTTAGTTGGTACCCTAAAGGGTACGATTAGGTACGTAGTTAAGGTTTAAGCCAAGTACTTACATGCAAGTTTGAGCATAAATGTGTAATTTCATAGTCGACCGCATGCAACAGCAACAAAAATTTACACGTCGTTGCATTATGCTGCTGCGGTCATTTTTTCACTGCAAATGTTATCTACAGAGCACACAATCTCATTTTTCAATAATTCTCATTTTAAATAATATGCCTTTCTTCAAAACTAAAGAAATAATGAAATTGCCAGTTAATGACATCTATATCTATACTTATAATAAAACTGTAGAGAGGTCAATTCTGTACATTAAATATATATCCAAAATTAATATTGGAGGATGATTGGTGATCGATACTGATGCCAAAAATGCAATCAGTATTTTTTTTGTCTGTCTGTCTGTCTGTCTGTCTGTCTGTATGTGCACGCATGGGTCAAAAACTACTGAACGGATTTTAACCAAACTTGGTACGATTGTAGTCTATACTCCTGGGCAGGTTATAGGCTATATAACATAACGATAAGACACCTAGGAGCCGAGCAGTGACGTTAAATTTGAAACACGGGTCTGTTGGTTTAGGTACTTAACAAGTAAAAGTAACAAAGTAGGTAAACAAACTTCATGTCAGATTTGACAGGTTAAGAAAAAAGAAAAAAGAAAAAACGTCAACATCACCTTATAATGACAATGTGGTTGCGTGTCAAGCATTGTTATTCCTTCAGGTTATTCCTTATAGAATTTTGAGTTAGCGACTTATGGATTCGAAAATAAAGTGGTGCTTCTGTACAATGGATTCGAAAATAAAGTGGTACTTCTGTTTTTTTGTACTTTAGTTCAAAAAGGTACGATGCCACCTAAAAGATGTTCATCTCTATCTCGAGATTCCAGAAATGCAAAAAGAATGAGAATGGCGCGTTCTCAGGAATCGGCAGAGGAAAGAGCGCAACGTTTAACTTCTATGACAAATAATAACGCAAATGCACGAGCACAAGAAAGCATGTTAGAGAGAGAGATGAGATTATCATCAGATAGAAGAAGAAGAGCTACATCACGGGCATCTGAAACCTCTTCTCAACACGAGCTCCGTCTAACAGTTGACCGTGAAAGGCATATTTTGTCTCGAGAGTCGGAAACATATACGGAGCGTGAGTTGAGGCTTACAGCTGACCGAGAAAGGCACGTTCTGTCTCGAGAGTCCGAAACATACACGGAGCATGAGTTAAGGCTTACAGCTGACCGAGAAAGACACGTTTTGTCTCGAGAGTCCGAAACAAATACGCAGCGCGAGTTAAGGCTTACAGCTGACCGAGAAAGACACGTTTTGTCTCGAGAGTCTGAAACATACACGGAGCGTGAGTTAAGACTAACAGCTGACCGCGAAAGCCACGTTTTATCTCGAGAGTTTGAGTGCTCAACTGAATATTTTGACCGTCTGACAGCTGATAGAATTCACCATGCCATAACTCGATCAATTGAAGACGAACATGATCATGACCGACGACTGGAGTCAGGCCGCGAATACTACAATTCTTTGAGACAAGAACAAACAATACATTTGTCAAATGAAAGACAAAGAATTGATGATATTCGATCGCACGAAACCGACGAGCAACGTGAAGCCAGGCTTGCTGCCGACAGATTTAGACATATCATTGATAACCTAGATGCACATACAGAGGATTTAGATGAACCTTCAATTTTACTACCGTGGGTTAACAAATATAAAAGTGGATTCACTTATTCTGTCACTATTGATTACAGGTAATATAATTTGTCAATATTTGTTGTCCTGTATTTTACAATTTTTATTGTATCCTCTCTTTTTGTCTGTGTCAATAATTTAGTTTCCTCTCTGCCTCTCAAAGGTTGGCTGTAAGAGATCCCTTAAGGGATAAGTCCGCCTTTGTACTTCGCCATTTCTTTTGTATATAATTTTGTTTTTTGTATTTTGTTTTTTTTCCTTTTGTACAATAAAGTATTTACTTACTTACAGGTCATATTCAAAGATCGGTGATATGAACGTAGTATGTTCTTTTTGCAATGCCTTAAAGTGGAGTAAAGAGTCGCCTGGATTTTGCTGTTCTGGAGGTAAAGTTAATTTGCCTACGTTCGAAGTCCCGCCTGAACCCTTGAAGTCACTGCTATTAGGAGAACATATGCATTCAAAACATTTTTTGGATAATATTCGCAAATATAACAGTGCCTTTCAAATGACTTCTTTTGGTGCTCAACAAATATCTGAAGGGCCATTCATGCCAACTTTTAAAGTACAAGGCCAAGTTTACCATTTAATAGGATCTCTACTGCCAGCTGACCATCCTAAATTCCTTCAAATATATTTTGTGTCCGACTACAACGAACAGTCAATTATACGTAATCAAAATTTCCCAAATTTAAATACTGAATTAATTTCGGAACTTCAACACATGCTGCATCAGGTTAATTCATATGTATGTAGTTTTAAATCTGCATTAGAAGCTCTTCCCCAAGAACAAGATAACAATTACAAGATTGTTATAAACGCTGATAGACGTCCAACTCAAGAACACCCTGGGCGACATAATGCCCCATCAACAAATGAAGTGTCTGTGGTATTGGTTGACCAGGATTGTGACAGACGTGATATAGTTATTCGTTCCAGAGACAATGGCTTAAAACGTATTTCTGAAACCCACAGAGCATACGATAGCTTGCAATATCCCATGATACTCTGTCGTGGGGAAGATGGTTACAATTTTGCTTTATACCAAACTGATCCACGCACAGGCGCGCTCAATTATAACAAAAAAATTTCATGTCTTCAATTCTATTGTTACCATTTACAAGTGAGACAAGGCATTTTTTTATATTTACACCGTTATCGTTCTCTTTTCAATCAGTTTATTGTTGATATGTACGCAAAGGTTGAAACTGAAAGATTAGTTTATATACGATCTAATCAGAGGCAGTTGCGCGCTGAAGAATACGTACACCTTCGCGATGCAATGCAACAGGACAATACGATAAATATGGGCCGTTTAGTAATTTTACCGTCTTCTTTTACTGGTGGTCCACGCTATATGCACGAGCGTACTCAAGATGCTTTTTGTTACGTAAGAAAATATGGACGTCCCGACTTATTTATTACTATAACAACAAATCCTAAATGGGATGAAATTACTCATGAGCTTCTGCAGGGTCAAGCATCTTATGACCGTCATGATATTATAGCAAGAGTTTTCCATCTAAAACTAAAATTATTGATCAATTTACTTTCCAAAGATTACATCTTCGGAGAAGTTTTATGTTTTATGTACAGTGTGGAGTGGCAAAAACGCGGCTTACCTCATGCACACATTCTGCTTTGGTTAAAAGACAAGATCCGGCCTAATGATGTAGATAGTTTAATCAGTGCTGAATTTCCAGATCCCATTGCAGATCCTGTGTTATATGACATTATTAAAACTCATATGGTACATGGCCCATGCGGTACATTTAATTCAAACACACCTTGCATGCAGAACGGTCATTGCACTAAAAGATATCCAAAAGCCTTAGTGGACCAAACTGTAACAGGTCATGATGGATATCCATTATATCGGCGCCGTTCAAAAGATGATGGTGGCTTTACGATCGAAAAAAGAGTGTTTGGTCAACAGATTACTTTAGACAATAGGTGGGTCGTTCCGTATTCGCCAATTCTATCAAGAACATTTCAGGCTCACATAAACGTTGAAATGTGTAATAGCGTGGAGTCTATAAAGTATATTTGCAAATACATAAACAAGGGTAGTGATCAAGCGACATTCGCGTTGAGAAACGAACACGATGAAGTTACAAGATTTCAGTCAGGCAGGTATATTAGCTCATCTGAAGCTGTGTGGCGCATTTTGAGTTTTAATATTCACGAAAGATATCCACCCGTAACACATTTGGATGTTCATCTTGAAGGCGGTCAGCGAATATATTTTAATGCAGAAAATGTTTTAGAACGATTGGAAAACCCCAGACAAACAACTTTGCTGGCATACTTTCGACTTTGTCAAACAGATGACTTCGCGAGAACTTTACTATATGAGGAAGTTCCATCATACTACACGTATGACAAACAACGAGGTTCTTTTAATCGTAGACGACGTGGCAGACCAGTAGATGGCGAACCAAGTATTTACAAAGAACACGTTCTTGGTAGGGTGTATACAGTTCATCCAAACAATGCTGAATGCTTTTATTTGCGTTTATTGTTATATACAGTACGAGGACCAACATCATTTATAGATTTAAGAACAGTCAACGGAATTGTACATCCTACTTATCATGCAGCTTGCCAAGCGTACCATTTGTTAGAAAATGATCAGCATTGGGATGACGCTTTAGCTGAATCCTGCATCAGTGATAATCCACGACGGCTACGCCATTTATTTGTCACTCTAATGGCATTTTGTAATTTGTCAGATGCAGCACAATTGTGGGAAAAATACAAGGAAAAGCTTGCGGAGGATTTCCTTCAGAATATGTCTTATAATAATAATAATGAAAGCGCAACAAATGACAGTTTCCGTGACTTTGCCATAAATCAGTGCTTATTAGCTATTCAAGAGGAGTTAACAGCAGTAACCGGTAAATCACTCAGTGAATATGGTATGCCGACACCGAACTCGACTGGAGGGCGTACTAATAGAGAATACATCGCAGAGATTAGTTATAATTCAGTGGATCTGCAGGAAGTTTTGGAAAATGGAATCTCCATTATGACTCCAGAACAACGTTCAATATATGACCGTGTCTGTGAGAGTGTTCACAATAATATGGGAACAGTTTGGTTCTTAGATGCACCCGGAGGAACCGGTAAAACATTTTTGACCAAATTAATTTTAGCCTATGTTCGGAATCAGCGTAAAATAGCTCTTGCTGTGGCTTCATCGGGGATAGCAGCAACATTGCTACCAGGAGGTAAAACTGCTCACACGATGTTCAAAATACCCATCGACTTAAATTGCACGGAAAGTCCAACCTGTAGTATTTCTAGAAATAGCGACAAAGCAAAGGTTTTACTTGAGTGTAATTTAATAATATGGGATGAATGTACAATGGCCCATCGAAAAGGAGTAGAAGCAGTTGATAGAACTTTGAGAGATATAAGACAAAATGATCGGCCGATGGGCGGTGTCACAGTTCTATTTTGCGGAGACTTCAGACAAATTTTGCCGGTAATACCACGAGGTACAAGAGCCGACGAGATTAGGGCTTGCCTGAAAAGCTCCAATTTGTGGCGTAATATACAGTCGGTTCATTTAACAACAAATATGCGAGTGAGAACTGGAGATAATCCGGATGATAATCAATTTTCGGATACCTTACTAAAAATTGGCGAAGGCACCTATCCACAACAACACGGAGGAAAAATTATCTTATCACCAACCTTATGCTGCAGAGTGCAATCACAGCAAGATCTTATTTCATCCGTTTACGGGGATCTTGCAGAACTCTTTGAAAAAGAAAATACTTGGCTATGCGAAAGATCTATTTTGACCCCTCGCAATGATCAAGCATCTAATATAAATAGCAATATATTGTCACATATACAGGGCGAAACTAAGAAATACTATTCTATAAACAGAATGGTTGATCAACAAGAAGCCACTAACTATCCGATAGAATTTTTAAATTCTTTAAACATGCCCGGACTTCCATCACATGAAATCCATTTAAAAATAGGTATTCCGATTATTTTACTCCGAAATTTAAGACCACCCCAACTATGCAACGGAACCCGACTAAAAGTCATACAATTACAACAAAACATAATAGAGGCGCAAATTCTAACAGGTTGCGGTGCCGGCGAAATTGTTTTTATTCCTAGAATTCCCATTATACCCAATAATTTTCCATTCCAGTTTAAAAGAACGCAATTTCCAGTATCTGTCTGTTATGCAATGACAATTAATAAAGCTCAGGGTCAGACTTTCCGCGTTGCTGGAGTAGATCTTAGTCTCAGTTGTTTTTCACATGGTCAGTTGTACGTTGCTCTTTCCCGGGTCAGTAGTTCCAGAAATCTTTACGCGTACGTACCGGAAGGGTCAACTTTGAATATAGTTTATCCTGAAGCTTTATGCTGAAAATATGTATTTTTTTATTCAATAAAAAATTCAGTGTTAATAATTTTATATTAGAAAAACTATGTACATTATTGTACATTGTTGTATATAATTATAATTGTTTTTGTTTTGTACATATTTGTTCTGTAAATAAATTAGTTGAATTTTCTGTACATTTTTATCACGGTCTTATATTAAAAATAAAATAACTGATCGATGTCTGTACCTACAAGATATTAAATAAAACTATGTATTAAATATAATGAATTTTATTTACGTTATTTATTTAATATTAAACCCATTTTTTTTATGTAAACATAAGAAAGTTCTATTAATTTAGAGATACAAGTCGAGCATTTGTTAAAAAATGCAATTCTCTCTTTAAAAATATTAGCTTTCCGCCCGCGGCTTCGCCCGCGTGGAATTCGGTTATAATCCGGTATACATATAGCGAACATTCCCTCAGGAATATCAATTTTTTTCGGGATAAAAAGTACCCTATTATTTAATCCGGACTTCTAACTTTACGTCTGCAAAATTTCAAAGCAATCGGTTCAGTAGTTACGGCGTGAAAGCGGAACAAACAAACAAACAAACTCACTTTTCGATTTATAATATTAGTAAGGATAAAACTGCTGGCCCAGGTAAGAATTCCACGCGAACGGAGTCGCGGGCACAGCTAGTTTTTAATAAATTTGTATTATTTTACGGTCTGGTTATCAGCAACATTACTTTCGGATCTGCGGTGGGCCCACGTGACGTTTTCTGCTCGATTTCGTATTGCTAGCGTTTTGCCAACTTTTACTGTAAAGTGGTAATCCATAGAAATGCGTACTTAGATTCTAGTAATGTAGTCGACGACACGATGTTTGCTTCTGCTGCCGACATTAAAATCACATCTAAAAAGTAAATATGCAACGCCACTTATGTAGGTACTTAGTCTAGCAAAGGTAAAATTAATTTTGGAAGTTTGCAACCTATGCATAGCAGCAAGCGCAACATTTGCAAATAAAATGTGAAGAAAAAGCGAAAATAAATTGTATTGTCTCTAATTCCAGCAAAATGACGAGATATTAAATTTGCCACATGTTTCGCCTGTCGTCCCGGGCACGCCTCATTAAAATGAGAAACACGTGCCGATTTGTGCTGATGCGCATTAACAGGAACAAACTTGATGAAATTTACTCCACGGCTCTGATACATTAAATGTAAGCGTTTACGTGTGTTTGTGCATCAAGGTTGGATTTTAACGCCGTATCCTTCATAACGGTCTTAGTGATTATTATCATTAACAGTTGATTCAGAACGTTTTCAATGAAAACCAACAACTGCCTCTAAATGATGTTCTATGCAAATTTCATCTATTTAATTTTAATGAAAGATAAACAGGTGTTTTTTGTAAATTGAAAAGAAATTACTACTCTCTACTTGTATTAACTGACAAGAACATAAAAGCAGCTATTCTGTTTGAAATCGAAATACAATACCGTGATGTACGCAGACAACTTCGACGTCTAATTAATAAAGTTTGAGTTCATTTCTCACGGCTATCTGTTTATTCCTAGATTTTTATGTTAGGTATTCCCTGTTAACATTTGGTTCGACCCAAATTTACAACTATAACATCTGGTCAGTTGTTCTTGGAAGTTTCTAAAGCGATCAGAGTTGAAGAGGCGGGCACTGCCTTGGGTGCGGGCGTTTCACTGTTTCTACTATATTCAAGAGAACTCCCAACTCTATCCGTAAGTAGGTAGAGATTATAGGTATAGTTAATTCGGACACACCAACTTGGCCCATAAATTTCAAAGTAGGGACTATCCAAAGATGCGGATAGTTAAGGTAGTGGCATCCCTTTTGTGGGAATTAAAGCCTTTTCCGCTTGATAGCACACTTTGTGAAGTACCGTGCACCACATTTAGATATTTACGTTTGCGTAGACAGTTACTGAATTCAGAGAGATTATGCATATTATTGCTAAATAAGATTAGAAGTCCACGTTGAATTATTTATAGGCACACAGGAAAGGCATATTGTAAATCCATATTAAAAGTAGGGGCAAGTAATCTTTATATACCTACCTATAGATTAAACAGCAGTTCGTAACAAACGCCACGTCAGGCTAAATGAGCAGCTTAATTAATTTATTATTATTAAGCTTGTGTTGACGGTGTGCGGCGGCAGTCCGCTCGGGCGCCGGCGGCGTCGCGGCGAGCGGCTCGCGGCCGGCGCGGCGCTCGCTGGCCGCGGCGTCCCCGCGCCGCTGTTTGCCTTGTATCCCGGCGCAGGGCACGAACAAAAATAACATAACGAGTCGAGCTTGTAATAACATTTGTCCTAATATATTACTATTGTGACGTCTCGCAGCGTGCGGGATTTATGAACTACCGTGCGAACCGTCACCTTATTATTTATTTATATTAATGCCGGCTGTCTACACCTAAATTATTTTTCATTAGTCGCCACCGAGAGATTTCTTCTCTCCGCCCGTTAATGCCACGAATGAGCAAAATTCGTCTTAAATCTTTCGCCCGTTCGCTTCATTAGGTTATTACTTTTCATGTTTCATTGTTTCGTTTCACTTGTCACAAATGCTTTGTTTTTTTTTCAATGACAAATGCGTTTCTTGCGAATACATTTTTCGTTTCCCATATTTTCTTATTTTTGTGACGTATGACATTACATCCTTCTGCGTCGGGGCCTTATTGCCGAGTGCCGTGACGTCACAGTCGCGAATCACAACAATCTCGGAAGACACGCAACTTTGAGTGATGTGCGCCTTTAACGAAATACTCATGGGTCGGCAATATCAGCGCGGCCTGCTCGCGGTTACAGTCGTTGCACGATTTCATTGTATTACTTAGAAAGAAGTTACACACGTACATAAAAATCATTCATTCCCAAACAGGATAGGTAGAGCATACGAAACGTTATTTCACGTTTTGTAACTAAATACTTTTAGCATAATTTTAGCTTTAAACATAAATAAGACAGGTACAGATTTCTAGCCTCTAGTCTAAAGCATACCCAAACCTATCTATTTCCTTGCTAGCCTCTTTCTATTTACTATAGACAGAATAAACGATTTTTTTAATAAGAAGTGAGTTAATATGTGTGCATATAGCGGAAGTGGGTTAGATTAATTATATAATTTAAGTCTCGACCGCATGCGGCAGCAGCAGAGGTCGACGCCACATCGTCGAATCATGTCATGCATCTGCGGTCATGTTTTCAAACCCGACTGCAGATGAAAACTGCAAATGTCACTCACAGAGCACACACTGATATGATAATCGTCAAGAAGTGGCATGCTAAGTTGTATGCGTTTCGAAGCATTAAGCATGAAATTGTCAGTCAATGTCATCTTTAACAATTACAGTAAGTAGGATTCTACATACGTACGGTAATTGTTATTTTATTACGAAGTGGTATGCGAATGGGATTATTTTTATTAAATGTTATTAAATTGTGAGTTATAGCATAGACATGTATAGACACAGTCCCAGGAATTTAATTTGGCAAGGTTTAAAGTAGGCCTACTTGTCCGAGTACCTGGCCGAGTCAGATGTCAGCGACTGTACCGTTAGTGTCGTCAACGACATGTCGTCATCCGCTGCAACCGAGACCGAAATTACACCCTAATGTTAAAAAATTAGGTACAATTGCTCAGTTCATTTACTAATTGAGAACATTTATAACTGTAGGTAGGACAGGTAGGTACACCGGGCAAAATTAACAATGTAAGTAAGGTAAGGTGGAGCACGGCCGGCAAGACAAATGGACGACAGAATAAACCTTACCAAATCTAAGATAAATAAAAGAAAGTTGTGTTAGTTACACCATTTATAACTCAAGAACGGCTGTACCGATATGGCTGAAAATTGGTGGGTAGATAGCTTAGAGCTAGGAAAAGGACATAGGATACTTTTTATCCCGTTCGACATCTATACAGGGTGTTCCATATTTGAGACATGAAGGGGAAGTACCTTAAATATCGTAGATAGGGCATTTTGCTCAAAGAAGACTTTAACTTATTTTTAAATGTTAATAATTTAGCATTAATAGATTTTCTAAAAATTACACAGGGTGTTCCAAATATAGGACATGAAGGGGAAGTACCTTAAATATCGTAGATAGGGTATTTATTTTGCTCAAAGAAGACTTTATCTTATTTTTAAAAGTTAGTAATCCTGCATTGATAGATTTTCTAAAAATTACACAGGGTGTTCCAAATATAGGACATGAAGGGGAAGTACCTGAAATATCGTAGATAGGGTATTTTGCTCAAAGAAGACTTTATCTTATTTTTACAAGTTACTAATTCTGTATTGATAGATTTGCTAAAAATTACACAGGGTGTTCCAAAGTTATGGGACCTGAAGAGGAAGTACCTTAAATATCGTAGATAGGATATTTTGCTCAAAGAAGACTTTATCTTATTTTTAAAAGTCAGTAATTCTGTATTGATAGATTTTCTAAAAATTACTTGCTACGTCTGGGAATCGAACCAACTTTAATCTCAAAAAAAAAAATCTTCCTACTTTTTTGATACCAATCGAAAGGAAAGCTAAAAAATAAGAACTCTGCTTAAGTAACATAGTATTTTAAAAGAAAGGAACAACGTGAAATTAATAAATTAAATCAAATTAAAAACATAGATGAAACTGTCGTAGTCAATTAAGTGGGTATATTGAAAATTCCAACTCTCTAGCTGTCACGGTTCGTGAGATACAGCCTGGTGACAGACGGACAGACAGACAGACTGACAGCGAAAAACAATATGTCCAGCATTTGAAATCAAAAGTTTTTATGACTTTTTAATACTTATTCTGTTAACAACGGTTGTGATGATTCAAACTAATCCAAAATCATCTAAATCGGTTTAGCCGTTCTTGAGTTAATGCTGACATATTGTTTTTCTATAATATGTATACCTATAAAATTATACTATTCATAACTCGAGAACGGCTGAACAGGTTTGGTTGAAATGTAGTGGGGAGGTAGCTTCAATAGGCTTCAAACCTCCAGGGAAAAGACATAAGATACTAATAGGTACATAAAAGAAAGTCGTGTTTGTGCGACCGTATATAAATCATGCTATCCCGGTACTTTTAAATCAAAAATCTGCTCATTCATTGTCTCAGGCGGTACAAAGTTCGCCGGGTCCGCTAGTCTAAGATAAACATTTATACAGACCAAATATATGAATGTCCAAGTGCCTACTGATACCAAAATAAAACTTTCAATATGAAACTAGACGTGTGTTATTTTTTACCGGCTGCAAGTCGCTACTGCAACGAATTCAGCGCATTCCAAATGTCGTGTTGGATTATAAAATTGGGTTTATTGCGCTTATTAATGTTTATTGGCCGTAATGTTCGCGTTTCACAAACACGTAATCGGTTTTATGGTAACCTTTTTCTAATTGTAAGATAATTCGCTGGATTCATAGTCGAACGGAATCGTGGATTTATTTGCTTTACCAGTCGCATACATTTCAATAATGTTTATTTAGTATGTATTTGACGAGAAGCAGTGATTTAGGTTATTATTACTATTATGTCTGATTTTACACCACGCAAAAAAGGCGCACCTAAGACGTCGAGTTACGGAAACCAGCCCGTCCTACAATTACAATTACATGTCTGATTTTAGATTTTATATCAATTCTTATTTTATTTCCCATTTTTATTGCCGAGTAAATGCTCAAGTAGTATTATCTAAAATCCGAATTCTACGCTAAGTGTTCGTGGTCCAGACTTCATTAATTATCTACCACCAGTACACTGTTCAAAACTGCATTCAAATATAATACCTAGCTACGGGTACATTTATTTATTGCTAAACGTGGCGCTGGATTTTTGAATTCATATGCTCTGCCTACCCCTCTTGAGAATACAGGCGTGAGAATATGTATGTATGTATGTACATTTGTTTTTTTAATAATGTTCTATTGGGCTCCTAATCCAATACATTGACAACGCACAATATTACATAAGTACCTACGTTAATTTGCTTAAGTTTGTAGATGATCGTTTCCAAAACTATTAAATTTTGAAGTTACATTTATCATGTATTTCAATTCGACGCTATTTAATTTTATATACAGGTTTGGTATGTATGTATGTGTATGTACTATCGAACCAACTGATTCCTGACCCACTGCAGAACGTTGTCACAATAAACGTCATGAAGATTTCCTTTGTCAAGCAATGCAATGTCACTATGACGTTCAATGTGAATAGGTTCTATTGTGGGTCAGGAATCAATTGGTTCGATGGTACCTAAGTATAATTAATTTTCTTCAATATATTTTTAATAAGTAGAAAAAAATAGGAACGTCGGTGTAAAGAAAATTGGTTGCTCGCGTGCCTAAACTGGTTGAAGGTAGGTACGATAGTAAGCAATTTCATAATCAAGTATTACCTATTTTTTACGGAACAAACTTGATAACATCCTTCTACATTCTTGTTTTCGTTAATCTGTGGAGTTATACGAGGGTAAACGTAGCGTAGTAACCGCTCCAATAAGTGAAAACGTTAAGTCGTAAAAACCAGTTGCACCTGAGACGTTTAATTCCATAAAACGGAACCTACGCCGTGCCTACGCCTGCAGGAAAATGTATTAAGATATAGAATAAAAGCGTTAAGTCCATGGCCACTTGCCTGCAAAATGTTACTAACTTAATGTCGATACAAAAACAACAAGTGGCTACGAAACGTAAAATAGTCTATGTAACGTTTCGTATGCTCTGCCTCAACCATTTGGAAATAAGTCCTGGTGTACCTACGAATATGTAAGCGTGTTTCTATTGTCATGATAAATTTTGTTTAAACATACATAAATACATAAAATCACGCCTATGTTCCCAAATGGGGTAGACAGAGCACACGAAACGTGAAATAGACATATCCATGATTACTTCTATTTTGTTTATGTATTTGCTAATTTATTGGACCTTTCACCACCAGCTTTGATTTCTTTTTTTTCCTTTTAAAATTTTTCTCGGTATATTTCACTTTTTAGCGATAAGGGCGCCTGTTATCTCCCTACCTTTTATATTTTGTGTCATATTCATAGGTTTCATGTTCAATAAAAGTTCATTTTCTTGAGGGCATTCATAATAAATAATGATAATTTAAGATATCGATTTGGGCTTGACTAAGAAAGGTATCATAAAAGGCCAGAACCTACCTAATTGGAATAATTATTAAAATTAACCAACTTGTAACGAAAGTAAACGTGGGTCCTTACATCCACAAGCAGTTACAAATTATAATGCTGATATTTTCAAGTTTCAGGCTAATGATATGATCATGATACCTACCTAATGCGAAGAAAACTATGCAAAGGTCACTGTCCCACGCGAGAAAGCCGCCTACAGAAATTTCAATAGATTAGATTAGATTAGATTATTTATTCATTCAATATAAAATACAACATAACAATACACAATATAATGTCAAGTGATTTTAAATTGAATTCGTCAAGTGTTTTGAAATAAAATAAAAATAAAAATTCAATGTCACTATAAAATATGTCAAAATTAAACAAAAATAATACCTATGTAGAAACCAATATCAAATAAATAACAATAATCGCACCACTTTGGGATTGTCCATAACATACAAATAATCAATAACTTAAAATAACATGTCAATAAAAATAAAAGCTAAAACTGAGTGTCTAAAAATTCACAGACAGAATAAAACGGTTTATTCACCAAAAGGTAGGGCTGTTAGGTGGTCCGTCCTAATCAATAATTGCAATTGAGTTAAAATCATATCCATTTTAATCGATGTAGCATGCACGGCATTCGCCACCCAAAGGAGATGCGGGCTTTGAAAATGCTTTGAAATTGGTAATTAGGCAAGCCGTTGGTTTGTAAACTTTTGAATGTAGGTACCTATTTCGAACTATTTCATTTTAGTACTAATACTAAAGCCCCAAACGCACTCAGTGATAATTTTGTCTCTTTACATTTTAATTTCTGCAAATTTTAATTTTGTCTAAATCATATCGTTTTTATTGTAGGTACACATTATATTGTAAGATATTAAATCAAACTCATATTACAATTGTAGACAGGGGTTACGCTAGAATTAATCTGTGGACTAGATAAACGTTTGATTATGAATGTGTCTGCAGACTGCGTATTTAATTAATAGGAAGTCCCAGCACGGATGCCATGTTTACCCAGCAAACCGCAACGTTAACTGCTCGTGCCCCTGTTATTATTATTTATTTTTACACGCGCCCGCGCCGCGCGCGCAGGTCTTTTTATTCCGTGATAGACCACCCGAACTCAAAGTATTGTGGTAACAATTATTTTTAGCTCTTTTAAGTAGGCTACCTTAAAAGGAAGGGTTTTTTTAATCGTAAAAAGAATAGGTTTATTATTAGGTTGTTTGTATGGGAGAATCGCAGTCTCGGAGAGGAGAATACGTATATAACGAATATATACGTACTGAAGAGTACATGCTTACCCAGACGCTTTAATTTTTCTAATTTCTAATGAAAATGTAATTAACTAATGTTTGAGAAAGTCCTTAAAAGTGGCTTGGCCACATTCATCATACCGACATCGGCAATGTAAAACCATATCAAAAAAGGGAAACTTAAATCATTTGACGCAAACTTCGATATAATTTTGGCCCTTCCTACACCCACTAGTTCCTGAAGGATCCCGGTCTCGGCATAAATCTCCTCTGACGAATGCACCTCGCCCGCGACCCGTAGCCACTCGTCGTTCGTCATTCGGCTATCGGCCCTTACCGACCGACATAAAAATACTCTGACGTAACACTTGATTAATGTTCGTAAAAAGCCCAATTAACCACACTACTGTTTTATTTCACTCGGTCATGAGGGACATTGTTTTTTTTTTTATTTTTTAAATTACGGAATTGAGGATAATTATTGTCCAATTTTAAGACTGAACAATTTGTTAGTTGGTATTAAAATATTTATTAGGTAAATTTATTTCTTTGAAAATGTCCATCCATCGATTTGGTTTAATAGCGTATGGTTCTGGCTAACACATGGTTCTGTGTCGTAGTTCAAAAACGGGCTTGTAGCAATCAAACAAAACAACTTTTACATGGAGTACTTAGAGGTATGGACAAAACCCGATAATTCTCGATACGGAAATGCACCGCCGGGGAACTGGGAGCTTAACAAAATAAACGAAACTATTCACTCGAGTTTCATTCGCTACATTCTAGTTAGCTACGAGTGCAAGATACCAGAAATCTATCTTATTCATTTTAAAAGGATAGATGAAACTGTGTGTTGTCGGGTTTAGCATAACACCTTTCCGTTTTTTCCATGGATGTCGTAAGAGGCGACTAACGATAAAAAGGTATATGCGTTATGGGACAATACTAGCATCCTGTCACTATTAACTTAAAACCCAAAAAATGCTACAAATGGCTGCCAAAACGGGATATAGTCATGGATTTGACTGTTTAACGTTTAGTATGCTTTGCCTACCCCATTTGGGAATACAGAAGTGATGTATGCATATAAGTTTTAGACATCGAACCTCTAGGCAGCTATTTAACATGCACAAAAATATCAGATTATAGTTTATTTAGACACACGATATAGTATTTTAACACGATACAACCGAAGGAGACTTTGCAGGGCTCAGAGAGGCATAGCGAATAGTCTCGAGGTTGATGTCTGTCTTGGCAAAAAATGTTGACGATATTTAATATTTTATCACGGAGACGGCCCGGCGTCGACCGAGGGATAGAGATGGCAATTCCCGTTCTGGTTCAATTCAGATTTAGAAGTTAGCTAGTTTATATCTGGCGGAGGAGTTGTCGGTAATCAATAAATTACCGACAACTCAAATAAATTTTTACTCATACCTACCAATTTTGTATTTTTATAGATTTACTAAAGAACAGGATGTAGAATAGTAGGCCCAGTAGCCCATGACATCGTAAAGAATTTCTTACCCATCTAGCTCGATGAGCAACAGCCAACAAGCGCGGGCGGGGGCTATACCAACTTACCAGAACGTCTAGTGAATTGAAAACGATCATGGAGTCGATAGCGATTTCGTTTGCGAACGAACTATTATCTAAAATCGGGGGTCAAAGAACTGCGAATGACGCCACAGCTGTTGAAGGTATCACAGGCACTATTCCACGTCGCATGACCTTTCCCCTGTAGCAAACCTACGTTTCCTTAGTCATAAAAGTCATTATAATGTAATTGAAATTGTAAGTACGATGACGTAACAATTTATGTCGTGATTTTGTTGCAGTTGTCAAACGATGAGGTTGGCTGGCGGCCGGTCCGATCGGCGTTGCGCGCGAGTGGCCCAGTAAGCAGCAGCATGGCGCCTGCGCAGCGGTCCCGCGCTCTGCTCATAGCGCTCATCTTGCTGTACCGAGGTATGAACATAGTATTAAATTTAGCATTTATTTTTACTTCTTCGTCAGAATCACTTTTAACAGAGTACGTATAAAATTACCTCGCTCCTCCGCAAAATGATGCCTCGGAGAGAGACGAAATACGTACCAGGTCTTTATTGTACTATAGCCAGACCAGCACCGCTGTACCGCGTCTTGGGTATGCGATGGAGACTGGGGCGATGACGGCGGAATCAAAACGCGGCGTCTGCTCTACCCCCCCCCCCCCCCC